>OY982566.1:17725180-18240951 GCA_963859945.1 Euplagia quadripunctaria | reverse complement strand
CGTCGGCGAAGTCCAGCGCGGCGGCGCGCGCCACGTCGCCGGGCTCGGGCACGGGCAGCGCGCACGCCTCGCTCAGCGCGCCGGCGCACGCGCGCATGTACGTGCGCACGATGAAGTGCAGCAGCGTCACGTTCGACTGCTTCGACTACATCACACATATAACGCCGCCTTTATAACTGTTTTTAGCAAATTGCTACAATGATTTTAAAAATATACTGTTGAAGTGGCAAGGATTTTGTCTAGCAGAGAAACACACTGAAAAATAGCTAACTACAACTTTGATCAAATAAAAAATTCTGCAATAATATTTACTCTAAAAATCATTTCTAACCAAATTCTTTGATTGCGATCACTATATAAATAGTTAGGTCATTAATCATCATAATAAATTACCATCCCTATTTATTGTCTCTCGTTTTCAGTACGCCTAGTTTGTTTACTAAATAAGACAATGAAGGAAAAACAGATTATACTTGTAATTGCAGACAAACTACTAGGAAAAAAGCAACGCGCGAATGACTGGATATCCGTGACCGCCTATTGTCAGGTGAGCCGTGTGCTTTAAAATTTATAACCATTTATTACACGAGTTATAAATAAAACTATCTTACCTTTACATCCTTCAACTTGGACAGTATTTCTAAACCGAATCCGTCAGCTTGTCCTCTCTGCCCGTTGCCACCATTCATGTAGTTGCCAAGAGTCAGAATTATTGCAAACAATTTCTTTAGAGATTCACTTGTCATAAGAAACTGCAATGGAAAAAATATAAGCAATTTTATAGTAGAAATTTTAATTAGCGTGACACTAATCGGTTGTTATCGGTGTTTAAACGGAACTTCAATAATGCCGATATCAATAATATAATAGAAGGAAATTATTCCCTATACTAAGAACGTAAAAACGTTCAGCAAGCAGCTGACCCCTATTTCGACATGCCTAATCAACTACTCATCCGAAATGAACTGTCCTTTAATATATACATTCATTAAACTACTGTCAGTATAAAGTGCAGGTGTTAAGTAAATTTTTCATTTTGCCAGAATTGGGGTTACCGATTTTACAAATACTTTAACAGTCTTGCTCAAGTCCAGAATCCCGATCCTACTGATAGATCTTGGAGTATCTTAAATAACAATTCCTTTTCTACATCAATGGAGCTTTGTTGTAGGACTGTTGAACATTTACATTTTACATACATAAAATTACCAACCTCACAGGTATGTTTCAGATTATCCAATTTGTGCATTGTTGTGCTAACACTATCTTCAAAATCAGCTTGAAACATAAAACAGGATATCCGCTCAGCGAAGTTTGGAATGCCGGACAAGTCGTGTAGAAAAGCTTCCGGCCTATCTAAGGGCACATCCGTTTTACTTTTCAGATGGCCTTTTATTAAACATAATTCTTCATCAGAGGCACGCTGAAATCGGTAAATTCAAGAAGTTCATCTCATCGGGAAGTTATAAAGATCGATTGCAAAGTTTTATCGAATATTAACGTGGTATAGTCAATGTATGGACGTTTTACGTGACACAAGAATATATCGGGCGATCATATTTAAAAAAAAAAACCGGCCAAGTGCGAGTCGGACTCGCGCACCGAGGGTTCCGTAAAATATTTTTATTATATGATGTAACTAAAAATTTACGGTTTTCGCAATTTTTCCTTTATCTGTGCTATAAGACGTTGCTTCGTACCAAATTTCAAGATTCTGAGTTCACGGGAAGTACCCTGTAGGTTTCGATTCCCTTGCGAGTGTCGAAAATTTGCGGCGGAAATCTTTTGATTGCGTTGGCTTAGAAGTTTGATTTTTTCACAGCTCCAAGGGAGTAGGCCTCAGTATTTGATATGAATTGCAGCTTGATACGTCCACGCGTTCCTGAGAAAAAGGGTCTTGACAGACAGATAGACCTTCGGACGGACGGACAACAGAGTGATCCTGTAAGGGTTCCTTTTTTCCTTTCGAGGTACGGAACCCTAAAAATACTAAAAACATTACGTACTTAAAAAAGTCGTATGTAAAAGTCATTAAACGCATAAAAAATATATTAGTATTCCATACTTAAAACTAAATTATACTTTTTAAAGCGTTTTCTAAAGCATAATATATAGCCGTTTCCGTTGCTCACTGTATTCGTGAAAAAACATTTACAGTACATAAGTACAATAGTAGTCTGATCACCGGTAGTAGTGGCGTAACAATAGGGTGGCAGAGCGGGCAAAATGCCACGGGCCCATGGCCCTAGGGGGCCCCCGGCCCCGACCTAAAGGCTGTAAGCACACGAGGCACCAAGAGTGAACTTGTGCCCCATCCGATGAATTAGCCACGGGCCTCAGATGGCATAGTTACGTCACTGACCGGTAGTATGTAAGAAGTGCTCGCCGTTTAAAATGTTAAACATCCTCACTGATATTTGTTGTAAAAAAGAAAATGGTAAAACAAAATTATGAAATGTTTGTTAGGATATTTGTTTTTTTTTTTGTATTTAGACATTTTATTTTAAATACGAGCTTAGAAATAACAATTTAGCGCAATAGGAGCCTAAACGTCCAGCGGTCACCCCAGTTGCACTAGCTTCGATGTTGACAAATGTAACCGATTTATGTACTGTGCATACTTACCAACTCATAAATTTGTTGCAGTGCCTCCAAACTGACTACCGAGGTATCAAAATTGTAAATAGCATTCTCAATCTCTGAGAACTCAACATGTAAGCTCTGCGCAAGTATGCCAACATTCTGTGACCGCTTGCTGTCTAATATCTTGATGGGCTGTCGTTTGGTTTTTACTTCTACTTTCTTTTTCACAGGTGCTTTTACAACTTGTCTCGAAAATAAATCGGTGAATTCATCAATATTGTCTAAATGGGCTTCTTCTATTTCCAACCACAACGGTTTTAATTTAGTAGGACATGCTTCTCCTTCGGTTGTTGGCGGTGGCGGAGCTGCTAAAATTCGCGTCCAATATAATGGTTTCATAGGTGCCGCTGGTTTTATTGGAGTTTTTCGTAAAGCTGTGAACACCATTCTCAATTAGATAATTTTTTTTTTTTTTGGGAATAATAGATTTTTAAGAATTGACCTTACTTGCTCTTTGAAGATTCCATCCTCCTACTGGTGGAGCAGGGAAAGGGACGGGCCCGCTTAATGGCGGTGGCGGAGCCATTCCTGTGATATTTGGAGGTGGTGGCGGTCCACCTACCCCGGGAAGAGGGGGCGGAGGTGGACCCATACCCACCATTGGAGGAGGAGGAGGAGGGCCTATTCCGGTCATAGGTGGCGGAGGAGGGCCCATTCCTGGCATCGGCGGTGGAGGGGGGCCCATTCCTGGCATCGGTGGTGGAGGGGGGCCCATTTCTGGCATCGGTGGTGGAGGAGGGCCCATTCCTGGCATCGACGGTGGAGAGGGGCCCATTCCCGGCATTGGTGGTGGAAGGGGGGCCATTTCCGGCATCGGTGGTGGAGGGGGGGGCATTCCTTGCATAGGTGGTGGAGGGGGGGGCATTCCTTGCATCGGTGGTGGAGGGGAGCCAATTACCGGCATCGGTGGTGGTGGAGGGCTAATTCCCGGCATCGGTGGTGGAGAAGGGTCCTTTCCTGGGGTAGGTAGTGGAGGAAGGCTCTTTTCTGGCATTGATGGTGGAGGACGAGCTACATCAAGTTTAAGCGGTAATTCCATACCAGACATTGAGGGTGGGGTTGGAGGGATTGAATGATCTGGCACTGAAGGTAGTGACGAGCCTGCTGTACATGATACTGAAGATTCTGTATCAAGCAATGGAGGGGACGACGGCTTTAGGTTAAGCACAGGAGCTGCTTCTAGTTTTGGTGACAACTTTGAGCTAGGACCACAATCAGATACTACTGCTGAATCGTGTATTGATAGCGAAACAGGCGACATTATGTCTAAGGTTGCTGCTGACGATGATATTTGGGGTGTAGATGGTAATACTTCAAGCTTTGATTGTGATAAATTATGTTCAAACTCTGATGGCAAATGGGATGATTCATGTATTTGCAAATCTGATGAACCGAAGCCTGTTGTTCCTGGCATAGGTGGTGGAGGAGGTGTCATTCCCGGTAAGGGAGGTGGTGGGCAGGTTACACCTTGACTAGATGTTTTGAGTTTTACTATTGAAAAATGTTCTCCAGACGAATCTGAGTCACATATGGAGAAGGTTAGTGCAGCTTCTTTTTCTGAAGTTGTTTTGCAATCTTCATTTTCACTACTTTTGTCAATACTATGTTCTATGAAGCTTTTGCTCGAGTCTAATGAAGATCTACTAGCCTCCGTTGATGTAAATTGATTTTTATTCGCTGCTGTGTATAGGACTTCGGTGGTTGAAAAAGAATCATTTTTTGTAATATCTTCGTTCTTTAATAAATCTAGGGAGCTTTTTGCACTATATGTACTTAAATCAGTTGAAGTATGCGTGCTAAGAAATGAGGCATTTGATGAACAAACGCTAGTTTGTTCTGAACTCTGAGAACATTGTAAAATATCTTTGTTGGGTTCTTCAATATTATCTTTGAGCTCGGATATTTCATCCTTCCTAAACGTTTTAATACAATCTCTACTTTTATTTAACTTACAATAATTTACTATTTTTTCAGATCTTACATCAGGTTTACTTGTAATATCTTTAATAGCCATCTCACTTTTATGGTCTAAACTACTTATATCTAAATTTCTATCAATATTTACATTTGTTCTTAGAGGGTCATATTCAGGTATGCATATCACAGCTTTATTATTTGATAGTTTATTTATTTCACTTGCAAAATTGGATGTTTGCACTTCATTGTTTATTGATTCTGTTTTGTTTCTAATTATTTTGTATTCGTTTATAGAATCAAGTCGCTTTTCGAAATTTTTGTTAAGTGATTCAATTTGAGAGTTAAATCTGTACTTTTCTAATTGATATTCCAGGTCCTGAAGCTTTCTCTTTAATTGAGATATAACTACTTTGGCTTCATCAATGTCACTTATTTCCTCATTATTATTTTGGCTAAAGAATTTGTTATTTTCTAGATCCCGTTGGTTATCCTGTGTTAAAAAAGTATGTGTATCTTTGTCAGGTGGCCATACAGACGTGTGTAGTCTGCCTGGTGTCACTGGTTGAAGCGTTGGTACCTCCATATGAGCCCAGTAGTACATCAAATTTGGCTGAAATAAACATAATGCTACTGTTTTTGTACATACATTTTAAAATATTTTTATTTGATATCAAGTCTGTTCGCTGAGAGTTGATAAATATTATGATAAACACTTAGAATAGGGACTGTCGATTAATGTTGTATTTACGGTAAATAAGAAAAATATGGCGATTAATGTATAATCCCTCTCTAGCTGTGTACAAGACTGACCTCGAAGAGAAAACAGCAACTATATTGGAAATTGGAGTAGCATCAGTGAACAGAATCGTTAGAGTACAAAAAAGAAAATAAATTATCTACTCCAATAGAGACAAAGCGAAATGAATGAGCGATAAGAAAAAAAGGGCATTCCTTTTTTTTGAATTGCCAATACTGAACAAAGTAGGTACTTGAAGCTGTTAATGATGATAAAACATCACCTGACTTGAAACATACCACACTCTACTCTACAAAAATAGGCTAAAAGAGTATTCTGATGTAGAAAACTGCCTGATAAAAATTGAAGTAATAGAGTCAGATATAACTGCTGATTACATAATGTTTGAAAAGTTAAAAATTAATGTCATAAGGATGACATTGCTTTTTCTCTACATCTCTACAATTTTTTTTTTTTTAATTACCACAGCTCTACATAAAATCCTTTGACAGTTTGTCCTCCATATACCTACTTGACATTGGCAAAATTGTGGTAACTCCACAAAGCCACAAACCAAAAGTTGAAGTTGAAGTTGACATTGCTTTAAGTTTGTCAGACTGTCAACTAGTCAAAAGCAAAATTTTAATATATTTTTTTAACAACTCTGTTAATAAAAATGTTTATGGCTTTAATTAGTTTTCAGTGCTTAGCACGATCGCAACATTAGTGCTTCTAGTTGTGTTGACAACTTAATCCTCTTTTTATAGAGATTTAGTGAACTTAGTCACCAGTAAAAATAGCTCAGCTCTAAGCAAGTTGTATTTTCTAATACTTGGTCCTATCCCTACCTGCCTGACTTTAATTGGAATTTAAGCACAACTCTGCTCTACCTCCTTAGAAGTTCATAGTGAAGCATTTTGAGAAAAATGTATTGTACAGTAACGTGTAAACATTTAACCAAGTGCAATGCAAGAGATTTGTAATATCTATGTATATAAAAATTTCGTGTCACATTGTTTGTTTCTATGAACTCCTAAACTAATGAACCAATTTCAATGAAATTTTGCACAATGTGTGCAGTTTGGTCCAACTTGACAGATAGGATAGTTTTTTTCAATTTGGAAATTCTCTAGCTCCAATAATGTATGGCCAGGTCGGTTAATATTATATAGAAATTTAATAAATTTTAAGAATATTTATAAATGTAGCAGTTATAAGTGAATTCTTCTAAAGTATTTATTATTTCAAACAATGTTATTTTTTTTAACAATACTGCAATAAAAAAAAATTCAGTCTGTGTGTTTATTAAAATAAGTGCTTTGGATGGCTTGATAAATATTAAGTCTGATGTCATGCAATGATTTTAATCAAACATCATTTTGTTTGTTGATGTTACCTAACTAGGTTTATCGGTTCACAATGTTTTTATGTAATGAGTGATGAATATGGCTAGGCCTGCATTTTAATTAGCAACGCCGGACAAAAGCTTCAAAAACCTCGGACACATGTGAAATTGCAATTTTTTCACCCTAAATTTATTTTAATAATGCAATTTCCATTTAAATTTTTTTATATTAATTTAAACTGGTAACAATTTATCTAAGAACCTTTTTTTTTAAACACAGGTTACACCCGGACAACTTTTGAAAACACTAGGACAAATGCGGAGAAACTCGGACGGATGGCAGACCTAAATATGGCTAACAGTGTCCATGACCATGAACTGACTGACTGAACATTACCCTGCATATTTTAGGTAAATTATGTATATATAATGACACATTAAATAAATAGCAAGCAGTAGTGTGGAAAAATAAATTCTGTTCCCTGTGCAACAATATTTCTTTCTCATGTGCAATTATAATACATACAGCAATTTGTAGGCATGACAATTGATGTAAAATCGTCTAAAAAATTTACTTATTAGTTAGTGTTCTTGTACTCTAACAATATGTTCTATGAATATAACTGTGATTTTGACCTTTGACATAATTTGAATGGTACGATAAGATGAATTTAGAATATGGCCTACTATACATAGAGAGTGAAAAATAGCAACTTTTAAATGTCGAACTGACATCCATGTTTGGTTAAGAGTTAAGTTTTATATGGCAGGCGAGATTATAAATATTGCTGAAAATAGGTATTTACCTTAAAAATAGTTTCTGTAGGTGCATCTTTATCTGATATTTGCCTGAGTACTCCAGCAGCAAGGAGGTGGGTACAATATTGTATGCCAAGATTCCGCAGATCTTGAATACTTAACAATGTTTTGAAGTGGCTGTTCTCTGTTATCGATGATACAAACCAGTTTATGAGCATCTGACCTGTAATTAAACACAAACAACACGTTTTATACTCGAAAGATATAGGGTTCAGGTACAACTTTAGAAAATAAACAAATTTGCTAACATTGGCATTGGAGTTTGACAGCTGAGCTGATGTAATTAGTGTGGTACACATAAACATAATTATATCGATTTTGAACTTGATTTATCCATGATCGTACCTACAAATTTTAATATCGATAAATCAGGAGCAAAATCGGAACCGTAGATTTCGATAGGTGTCTTTATTTGGTCTAATAATAATAATAATAAACAACTCGCTTTACGTAGATCGGTCTCACAGTAAACAAAATCGAATTAAGGGTTAAAGTCAATTATTTGTTTGTAAGGTTCAGCAATATGTAATTAGTTGTTCTAAGCCTGGGTTTAATTTATGTAGATACTTACCTAATTTGTTTGAACTTCATTTTGTTTATGTAATTTTTTCGGCTACATTTTCAATAATGTTTTACGATGTTATAAACCGAATTTTATGAAATTGATGCCTTACAGTAATTGCTTGCCCATATTAGTTTTTAATCAAATCAAGGTCCCTGAGAGGGGGACACGGTTAGCAACCATCGCTAGTGTAGCGATTGCCTAAACCACAATACCAGTATTTGATTGATAGGTAAGCCCTCTAAACGTGGCTCGTGGGGCTTTTTTGCTGCCCTTGTAAAAAAATAAAACCGAGCAGGCAACTCCCTTACTTATTCGCCCTAAGAGTTATCAATGACAGCTAGGCAATCCCAGATGCCTAAACGTTATCTGCTAACTAAGGCACAATGCACTTACATAATATTAATTCTGTAATCGGTTATTACCCATCTACAGAATTTACTACTATGCGGAATTTACTATTACGGCTATGAAGTTTACCCGAGCTGATTGATTATACCGATCGACTTTAGGTGGGAAGATTCACAAAATTGTGTCCGAACTAACCCAATACAATAAACGTAACATTGAAATAATCTAAGAGCACAACGAAACTAATATTATAAATACGAAAGTGAGTGTGTTAGTTTGTTTGTTTGTTACACTTTCACGCCTTAACTACTCAACCGATCACCATGAAATTTTGCAGCATACACGTTACCAGGGGTAAGTATATAAAGGGTATGTCCCTTTGGGTACCTTTCAGTCAGAAAAAAGTACTGTTCTCGAGTGATGGAAAAATAACTTTATGCGATCAAAGCCGCGGGCAAATGCTAGTAGGATAATAAATATGCATTAATATTTATTTATGTAACAGGTATTTTGTTATTTAAACTCTACCAAAGAATGTGTATGATAATTATACTGTTATTGAAATAAGTGGATAAAAGTATAACACACTAAACTTACTGTTATGTACATTCCTTTTGGATATAAAGCTGTATTTTACTGTGTTAATTGTCCACAAGGCTGTTATCTCACTGATGTAAAAATATGTTGTAATCACAGACATTTTGATGTCACACTCAATTTGAATTTTATGATTTTCTCTATTTATTAACACAAATATCACGAAACGATACCACTGTAAACACTTAGGGACCTTTATAATTAATTTCTTATGAGCTACATATAAAACTAAGGAACGGTCCTTAAGCAAACATTTTGACACAGCACGCCGAAATTTTACTTTTGCTGTAAATCCTGCTTTTAACGCGAAGCCATCGTTGTGTAAACGTAAAATATTGCCTATATCCTGCACTCCTTTCTTTTTGGAACGAAATTGACTGAGGAATGTGACATAATTGAATTGTGCTACTGAGGCATTAGTAAAATTTACACGACTTGTTGACAGTTGCATGGCTTTCGATTGTGATACTGGAGCAGGTGCTCCAGTCACGTACGCACCCTGCTAACTAATGAGTAGTATCTTTAGCCAGTGATTAATAGCGATAACAAATTATGGTCTATTTGTTAATAAAAGATAACCTTATCGTGATGTTCATTCACCTACCACTTTATCTGCATGATAAACACATAGGTACAGACAAAAGAGTTTAGCTTGATACTCTTGAACCACTTAAATCTTTTTAATTATAGCTTTAGGTGTAAAGTTTGTACGTCAGGTATTTTTTTTTCAATCTGAAGTATCTGAAGACCTCTTTAAACTTGTATTTAATAAAACCATTACCATAATTGTATATGTACAGTAACACGTACCTTCGAATTTCTCATACAGTTTGAAGTCCAGTTTGTCGGGCACAAACTTGGGACGAATGACTTTGGACTCTGTGAGCTTATCAAGCGTTAGGGACGCCACCTTCCTCAGGACATTCGACTCAGTCATCGGTGCGTCACTCACACTTGAATGTCTGCGATCTTTCTCTGAAACAACTGTAAACATTCTCTTTTAACAATCATATCGGGCGCAAAATAAAAATAGTGGCTGGTGAAAATTATTGTTACAAATGAAAAGTTTACCATAATTGCTTCTTAGAGTGAACACACACTTATGCCATTAAGCATTTTTTTCTTTTCCAGTAATACAAATAAACAAAGTCTAGACCGGATTTGAGCTTAGGACAGCTCGGAACCCGTTCGGTGTGCAGGAGCACAGTTTATAATGCGGCCGGATTATACAATAAACCTCGAAGTAAGACTTAGGTACACTAATGGTAAATGTTACAATAAATAATACTGACAAAATCAGTATTTAAAAGAATATACTCTCGGATCTTACCATAATGTGTGACCTTGCAATAGTATACAAAATTAGGGGTTTAGTAACTACGGTTAAAGCAGAATATAAAAAAAATCTTTTGTACATATTTTTGTGATCTACAGTTAGTTGTTTTCAGTCCGGATGTACATTGCGTTCGTTAAATAATAATTTACGTTTGTAGAGCCTTACGCGATAGGGTTATTTCCGTTGGACTGTGATTGTGTTAGATACAAACGTTTTCGATTCTGATTAAATCAATTTAATGTACATGACAATATACCCTGAGGAGCTTTTGTTTAGCTGCATATTCTGATTTAGGTGAATCTAGTTCGTCTTTCGGGCGGTTCCAAAGACGTTTGCGTCTCATTTCAAAAACTTTTCAATCTAAAGACAGTATATTTGGTGTTTGTATGCATAGTGTTTATAATTTCTTTTACTAATTAGGCAAATTACAACCTCTAAAAAATTACAATATTATTATTATAATTATTTTATATAAGTTAACTATGTTTGTTAGGTTCTAAGATTTGTGGCGGTAATAAAAATGGAACATTATGTTAAGTAGTGGTCGCCAAACAAATTATTCATCACAATAAAGATTCGTCGAAAGTAGGAAAAAAACTGGTCCCAACATTTTTATATTGACTAGAGTGCGATTCCTAAAGTGGGTTCCTCGGAAACTGAGGGTTCCGTGGCAAAGTCACCAAGGTTTCGTGAAATTATTTATTATATTATCCATGTTTACGTATGAATCTTTTGAAATAGCACAAAATATGTGTTGAGAAGAACCATTACTTTCATGTGATAAGCGAGAATTATACGGCCCGGACTATGATTATGCTAACCCACATATGATTATACAACTTTACCGTCTAACATATAAGGCAGCCGCCCAATGATCTTGTTTGCTTACGTACCTACCTCAGTTTATTAAAGTAACATTTAAATGAAATTTTTGTTTTGCCGGGCCTCGCCGAGAAACAATCGCCAATAACCTCAGGAGCCGCTATGGTTTGGGAGTCAAAGACGTCCAATGACCATGATCTACCTCACAATTAATATGAGCATTAAACCAAATTAATTTCACACTCTTTTATGAAAATAAATTTGTGCGTAGAAATGAGACTTTACAAATATTGAAACAACGGACGGACGGGAATTTGTACCGTGTGGTAATCGAACCCACAATACTCGGCGTGGCGTAGTGGCGAGACGACCAATTTTACCAATGCAGACCACCCGTACTGTCAAAGTTCACAGTAGCCCACACGGAATTTTACCAACGATTTTTAACCCATTTCAAACATTTCGTTCAGGTTTTTCTTTGAAAGACCAAAGATTATTATTATTATACTACAACGAATATTAGTGCTTTTTCGAAGATAATTCAATTTACTTTGTATTTTGCTAGTAATGTTAGAAACTTCGTGGTTTACTACCGCTGTTCCTGATATACTAGACTAGTAGGAGTGTAAACAGAATTAGTTAAATAAAATAGGTCATGACAAAAACCCAGTCTGTTTTATTCCTGGCATCTTGTTTGTTCAATTCTGGATTCACATCTACACGAAAGATGATGGTTTAAACCATATCAGAGATCTTTTAATACTGTAGGTTACTATTGTTCCCAAAAGAAAAAAAGAATTACGTTGAGTACTTTACTATTCTACGCATCACTGCTCACGTGTCTGAACATTTTTTGTTCACATCATTATTCTAAGAGGTTATTGGACGCAGGTGTGTATTAAAAATAAAAGTTTAGTTTTATGGAAAATACAGAAGCGACATAGTAAAAAGAATTACCAAAAATGTTAGATGAATAGGTCATACTATAATGGATGTTTCTCCAATAAGAGCTAATCATTTAAAATATAATCAGGATTTATTACAAGAACAGGTGATTGTTGATTCGTCGTTCGTATAAAAGTATATTTTGTAAATATGTAGTTACATGCACAGTTATGATACACATCTAACGACTTTAATTCCCTGCGACAGAGCTGAAAATAGAATGTAAGTAATATGTGTTGGGTATCGGCCGGCGTGCTTCAAAACATCAACAAAACTGGTTTGTTCGCCCATTGTGAAAAGTATATACTATATGAGAGCAACAGGTACTTAAATAGAGGTTGCAGCAGATGAAGTACAATCGCAATATGTAGGTAAAGTACATTGCGCTGTGCGTAGATATGAATGATTTGTGATTTCAGATAAGATGTCCGCAAATAGATAAGGTTATGTAAATACTTTATAAGTCAAATACGGACGTACTCGTATTTTATCCTTAGTAAGCTGTACGTTAGATTTCAATCGATAAAAGTACCTATGGAGAGCTATAGCTAATAGTCTGGCATTAATAGCATTACAAAAAATATTCAATGACAGTGGTTGTAAACATGCCTTGTGTTTTACTACTAAAATCTATTATAAACATAACGTGTGTATAGTAAATTAATCATATACTCATATACTACAATAAGACTAATTGCCTCAATAGGAAACTGACCGTTATCTAGTAAAGTAAGTGATGGTTCCACAGGAGGGAGCTCCACTTTCCGGTGTTTTGATACAGTGAATGAGGTCTGTCCCGCAGAAGATTTCAGCCGGTTGTCGCGGAAATCATGATTACACTCGTGTGTACTTCTCTCTAGATTTTCCTCCCTGTTATCACCACACAACCCCGAAAATACAGTGCCCATAACCTTTTCATTCTCGGCTTTGTCACTAATGACATCGAAAACGTCATTTTTTTCTTCTTTATTGTTGTCGTCAGCGGATAGCGAGGAGGTGGCATCCTCATGCGGCATGTCTACGGTCATAATGGGAACACTCGCGGGTAAATCCAAGGGGGAGGGTGTAAGGGTTCGAGGCAGCTCGTCGGGAGCGCTGTCACTCTCGGCTGAGTAGTAGCAGTGGTTGAGCTCCACGGCGAGCGGCGTGAGCGGGTCCGTAAACACTGACTCGGAGGTGGAGTCGTTCGCGGGCGAGAGCGCCGGTGGAGCGACGGCGGCGGGCGACTGGTTGCGGGTCGGTGACCGCGGCTGGGCGCGCGGCTCGCACCTGGTCACCGTTACCTCTGACTGCACGCTCGGCGATTCCGCGCCTTCCCCCTGACGCGCCAATGTTTTGAACACGCACTCGAGCGTATCGTTATCTGATATTTCGATCGGTTCATTATTATCGGAATCTGGTGTTTTATCAAAGTCTCTGTCGATCGCCTCTCGCTTAGCATCGCTCTTTTTCCGACCATGTTTCTTACTGTCTCTTCCTTTTAAATTTCTGATGAAATGTTTACCCTTTGCGGGTGATTTTCCTGTTTTGGATTGTTTTTCGTTTGCTTGAATATTTCCCATGTTTTAGGCGACTCTACATTTCTGATGTAATAACTAACTAACTAAACGTTATCGTTCAAACAGAAATAAATATAAAATCTAACATGAAGCAACTCACAGCCCTTTATTATCTAAATCCACTTCAACCTTTACACATGCGCAGCTTATGCTACCAAGATCAATATTTTAGATGCGTACAAAATTAAACGCTAATAAAATATGTAGTAAGTAATAGTAAAATTGACTTTGATTAAATAAATTGGCGAAAATGATATTCCATTACTGCAAATTTAAGGAACTTATCAAAAGTTATAATATATAGAAACCTTACTCGCTTTTTAATTTGAAAAGCGCGGGACATACATTTCGTTTCAACTGTCACTGCCAGATCGCGCGTGAAAGTTTTACACACTTCGGCACATTTCGCTAGATGGCATAACTAGTATCATATTGATACAAGTTATGCCATTGTAATGTAAATAAAAATCTTATTAATTAATGGGATATATATTTATCCTATGGAACCCTTATGGAATCTTATGGAACCCTGGATGGAAACCTTAACGAGGGACTCACGCGGGTGAAACCGCGGGGCGCAGCTAGTATATATAAAAAATTCATGCCACTTTCTTTGTCCGCGATGAACTCCACTAATGAACCGATTTTAATGTAACTTTGCACACTGTGTGCACTTTGGTCCAACTTGAGAGATGAGATAATTTTAATCTCAATTTATAATCACAATATATTTTTATTGCCAATTACTTAGCCACAGCAACGCGTGGCCGGGTAGCTAGTATATTGTGTTTATTAAATTACAAAACACGATACTGCATACATATTATCTTATAACTATATGTACCTATGCAGTATCGTGCATTACTAATTAAAATACCTCATAATTATTATGGTACCTAATTTGACAATTATTATAATTTTTTGTAAGTTCGTATACGTAGATTGATAAAAAATTAAGATTTGTAATATTATTATACCTCTTAATTTTTACTGCCTGACAGTTCTTGTACTATAAAAACTTCCTGCTCGCTGGGGAATTTAGAAAACTTACAATTAAGCACAACACGACAAGATATACACTGAATAAACAAAGAACATAAATATTTTTTTGCGGGTGGAGACAGAACTTACATTCCCATCTAACCCTCTCACACTAAGAGGAGGCCCACGTCCCAACAGTGGGACAATTTATAACCTAGGACTGATAACGTATGTAGGTCCCTACTGTACCTCAATTATATAATAATTTGGAGATGGCAAAAGGACGTCTAAGTAGAAGTACAGAAAAGAGAAAAATAATTTAAAATTTTATTCTGAATATGAACAGCCTTGACTTCTTAAACATATTTCAGTGGGTATTTAATACCAAAACATTATTTACATTCAAATAACAAATTATATAAAATCCTCTACGAAAAAGGAAACGATTGTCTCGATATGTTTTGAGCTTTATTACAGTATTATGGCAACACATGACATAAAAAATTCGATAAATAAAACGTGAGTGTTATTCATAGCGACGTTTGGCATAAAGAACATGTATCCTACAGAAGCCTGGATCATAGTGATATGGACCGGAAATATTATCAAACGAACAGTAGGTTTTAGGCAAATTTATTTAGGTATGCAGGAATCACTTTATGTATTTACCCGAGGAAGATTTCCGTGACGTTAGAATAGTATAGAATAGAATAATCTTTATAGTACATAAACAAATGCCATAATATTTAAAATAAATACACAAAGTGGATTGGTAAAATAGGCTGCCTTATCGCTAATAACGATTTCTTACAGACAACCTTTAGATGGACAAAATCGATAATAGATAAAAGGAATAATGACTAGTTCCGTTTCTTTGAAATATTTTTTATTTTTCCCGGGTATGTACGTCTGTAATATTCTTTATTACCTCGTATCATATAAATGACTGGATGGATTTTGATAGTTAAGGTATCGTTAGATTTGTCTTTGCAAACCTGGATTGCCATTTTATGCAGTATAAAAAATAGTAAATAAAATCCAAACTTATCGAGTGGGGTATCAAAATGAAGGGTTTTAAAAGAGGACTACAAAACTATTTGTAACTTTTATGTTTATTATTTGGTATTTTTAACGCAGTCGGTTTTATTGTATAATTTAATGATTTCTTGTGGATACATTTTTCGTCTGTAAAACTTTGTTTGATATGGATAACGACATACATTAAAAAAAGTTTAATGATAATAATTTAGAATGAGTTAGGTTTTATTTTACAAGTAATCTTTACAATCTCTGAGAACTTACGAAGCGGGAGTGATCAATCAATCACTTCGTTTGGCATCCATGTTGACTACCGCGGATTTAATCTAAAGGCCTAAACCAAATACAAAAATAATTGAATTTTTTTTAATAAAACATCTTTAGGCACGATGTGAGCGCAATCTTTTTATGACGGATAATAGTAGGTGTTTCCGGTTTTATATTTTATTTCATGACACATATAGTGTTATACAATAACGATTCCTTGCCAAAGTACACCTAGTTTTAGCCCTCTAGGGGTGGTGGTTAAACCTAAGTTCAGATTCGTTACCACTACCACTAATGTCAAACAAGTTTAAGCTAACTCTGAATCATTTATTAGTTAGTATACTAGATAGTAATAAATGATTCAGAGTTGACCCTTCTAGATACCATGAAATTCTTGGGGATTACATTAGATTCAAAGATGCAAGGCCTACATATATATAAGTTATAGAATAGACTCAGCTCAGTATAAGATTCGTCAGGTAATGCACATTGAAACAGTCCATTTAGTGTATTTTAGTTATTTACATAGTGTTATGTGGTACGGTATTTTGTTATAGGGAAATGCTGCCGACATACTAAATATTTTTGTTTTGCAGAAAATTGCTGTTCCAGCAATTTGTAGCTAATGCTGTACAGATTCACTGAAGAAAAAATGTAAAGAAATGTGCGTCACGACATTATTATCGTAATATATATAACTGAAAACCTTATTTATGTAGAATATTCAAAATTATATAAAGAATAGGGACGTTCCTAGCATTAAAATACTAGAAACAAGGATACTTTATTGTTGAAGACTATGGTATGTATTATGAAAATACTTAGGATTAAGTTGCTCTAATTTCTTCATATGTGTTTATGTTCAAAACTATATACAGGACGCATCTGACAACAACAACGCAACTCTTACTACAAAGGGCAGGACTCTAGCAAGCAGTTCCAATTTTTTATTTGAAAAAACCGCCCTTTGTTTTCGTTTCACAAACAAAAGTTATGACCGTTTCATTTTCCCGCTATTATCACCCCCGCTTCTTATCAAAGCAGGTGGAACGTTTTTCATAAAAGTAGGTGGACCTACTTTTATGAAAAACGGAGGCAAAAATACCTGGAAATTCCAACGGTTACAACTTGTAAACGTTTAGTTTTTTTTCAAAAATTCTTATTGTAACTGCATGCTAGAGTTTCAAATACACTCTGTATAATTATGTTCCCGTTTAATTTATTAAGCTACAAGCGCGCTTAAGATGGTGAGTTACTGGAGCCCATAAAGATTCGAAACGAAAGTACGTTGCCGTCCACACCCCCTTTCCTCAGTCAAGCATACCCCGCTGAGTAACCCATTGTGGGTTACTCAGTGGGGTTTGGATTGAACCTCTTGATTAGCAATTTTTCTGCCGGCTCTTTAATTATATTACCTACTTACTAACCACAAAGAAAAGGTAGGTCTGAATGCAGCGGCGGCTTTACACATTTGCCGCCAGTGGGTTATTCAAATTTTGCCGTCCCTACCGGTCGGTCTATAATTCACAATCATACTACCTAATTACACAATTTAAAATTGTAACTGATATGATTTAATTTGTGCACTATCGCACATTTTTCTCGTAGTTAGAATGGTTGTGAACTAGGGGATTGATGTACTTATTAATTTCTAGACAATTTTTACAAGCCAACGATTTAGTTAATATTGGTACACGAAATAGTTTTTGGGTATTTTTCTGAGCTAATAATAGCTCAATCATGGACTACTAAAGGTAGGGTAAGGTATGCCTTATTACTACATACACGTGTACATTTAGTAACCGTCCAATCCATCAGCCTATTGTAGCCCACTGGTCTCCATCGCTTTCGGCATCCAATCTATCCCAGCTACCTTCCTCAGATCGTCGGTCCATCTGGCTGGGCGTCCTAACTTCCGTTTACCGATTCGCGGTCTCCACTCCAACGTTCGCTCCAACGGCCATGCATATGTGGCCAGTCAATTACCACCTTAGCACGTTTATTCTGCGAGCTATGTGGTTAACTTTGGTTCTTTGTCGGATGACCTCATTACGAATTTTACCCTTTATAGAAACTCCAAGCATAGCTCGCTCTATAGCCCGTTGCGCGACTTTAAGTTTGTGGACTAGCCCAACAGTTCGTGTCCACGTCTTGGTATGTCATGACAGGTAGGACGCACTGGTCGAAGGAAGACCTTCGTTTTGACGTATCGTGGTAAGGTTTACGAGAAAACTACTTAACTGGATATTCCTGGTGATTTCTGTCTTGAAGTTGTTTCTACCGAGCTGGATAACTTGCCTAAGGTAGACATATCCCTGAACAACTTCGAGCGTCGACCCTTCGACATCAATCGGTCTGGGTGCGTCATGTTCATTGAGCATAACCTTGGTTTCGTCCAAGTTCATACCAAGACGCGTTTAGATGCTTAATTCAAGCTGTGCAGAATCTCGCCCAGCTGCCCAAACGAGTCTGTTTTTAAGACGATATCATCGGCAAACTGAAGGTGTGAGAGGGTGTGAGACTAGCCGTTTATATTGATTCCCCGTGGAGTCCAACCCAGTATCTGAAAGACGTCTTCAAGGGCGTCGATGAATAGTTTTAATTTGATTTCGAGCACAATGCTCGGTTCATTCAAAAAACGGTTCGTTTTGTTTTAGTATCTAAAATATTAGTATCTAAAATATTTACATTAAAGTCACCTCCCAGGATTACATTATATTTTGCATTTTTGTTATTAATATGATTAAGTATCTTTATCAGTTATTGGTAGAAAGTATCATCCTCTCTTCTATTCCAATACATATTAATTAACAATAGTTTTTCTTTCAGTAGTTCGATTGCACAAACTTCTGTAATATACTCAATTGACATGATAGTGATCTCGTTTATCTCTACATAATTTACATGTTCTTGTAGTAGTATACATACTCCACCGCCAGATCTAGTACTGCGGCAGAAACATGTTGCTAATTTATAGCCATTAAATTGCAGAAGAGTAGTTTTTTTGTAAGTTAACCATGATTCTGTTACACATATTACTTGGTATGTACAATCTTGTTCTAAGAATGTTTCTAAGATATGGTTTTTGTTTTGTAAACTTTGGAAATTTTTACATAAAATTTCAGTGCTGTTATAAGTAATCTGTGGTTATATTAACAATCTATGGAAAATATGAAGTTAAATAGGTACACAGATCTCAACCGTATGTATTCACATAGCGGGCATATTAGATTTTACTGTCGATTAAAAATATATTGGCGGCAGCAGCTTGGAACTACGCTCCTACTACGCGAATAAAAATTCTGGGTCGGTGCACTTTACTCACCTTGAGTTAAACACTTCTCAAACTTGAGTAATGGCCTTAAAAATAACTTTAATACATTTTTGGCTTAGGTAATAAATCTTTTTAGACATCAGGAAGATATATTCATGACGGGTAGTCACGAATGTAATATCTGCATTCTGCTTCCGAACTTTTATTCCCGTTTGTGGTTAGTGCTCCTCCCACATGAGTCGAAGCGGGATATCCCTATAGCCTTTCTATAAACAATCTAGTTAACTAATAACAGATTCTACAAATGGTCAGGAACCGGACTGTATCTGAGATGGCCTGTTTGAAGAAACAAATCCCTTAGCAATAAAATATTATTATTTTAATACAGTTATTAAAAACAGTATACTTGTGATGTAAAAAATGGAGTGTTGTCGCCGTACAGTACCTATATTCTGAAATAAATAACTAATAAATAAAAAAAATTAAATATCCCCGATTCCAAAAATCAGTTCAACGGTTAGAATAGAGCTGATGATCTTCGACCGGCTCAACAGATTTTCTTGAGTTATACCTAAGAGCACTCTCGATCAAGTCACCTTTCAAACAAAAAAAAACTGAAGCAAAATTAGTTTAAGCGTTTAAAAGCTACGATGTTACAGTCAGACAGACAGATACACAAATACACAGATACACACTACACACGTTCAACTTATAACACCTCTCCTTTTTGCCTCGGGGATTAAAAAACATATTGGATGATGTTCCGGGATATGATATGTTTACATACGTAAAAAGCGTAAGCGTTTATATACATAAAGCACCATTGTTTACATGATTACGACGATATAATAATGAAATTTGAATAAATAAGTTTTGGATTAAACTCGAAACGGCTGTCCTATGGGACAGCGCTGGCTGAATATTGAAATTTATATAAACGTTTCCTCGTGAATTTATCCGCCCAAGATTAAATCCCTGGTAAAATAAAGCCTACACTTAGAGATGATAAAGAAAGCTATTACCTAAAAAAAATACTTTTTTTGCTTATAATCTATAATATAATATATGTGCTTAATACGTAGTGGTGACGGTTAGGAATTAAAATTGATCAATCTCCACGTAACGTTCGGGTTCGATTCCTCCAAACATTTGCATGAAAATATTTGTATTTTCTGGAGTATTCTGGAAGCCATAGTACATGCTATGCTTAGTTTGGCCGTAGAAAGTGCCGTATAATATGTGGTGGAATGTGAAACATTAGGTATTATTGGAAGTCTAAATCGGCGCAATATGTCTTCTTACTGCAGAAGGTTTGGCTGATTCTTTTTATAGGTGGCCGCCTGCCTGACGTCATCCATCCTTGGGAATATTATCGTTTTATGAAGGGAAATAGAAATGAGGTATATTGCGATAAGGAAAATTGGTAAAGGAAGGAAGCTAGGATAGGGGACACCTCAGGTCTCGGGCGAGGAACGGGACTGAGACTGCAGTAGCTGGAAGAGTATGTACAATATGTTCTGTTGTTGGAGAGGCCACTAAGACAAGAACACCTACTAGCCGATGGGAAGTCTACATTATTTTTGAAATTAAAATTAATTCATGTGGATAACAATAAAAAAAACCGGCCAAGTGCGAGTCGGACTCGCGCACCGAGGGTTCCGTAAAATATTTTTATTATATGATGTAACTAAAAATATATGGTTTTCGCAATTTTTCCTTTATCTGTGCTATAAGACGTTGCTTCGTACCAAATTTCAAGATTCTGAGTTCTCGGGAAGTTCTTGATTCCCTTGCGAGTGTCAAAAAATTTGTGGCATAAACGGCTGTATCTTTTGATTGCGTTGGCTTAGAAGTTTGATTTTTTCACAGCTCCAAGGGACAGTAGACTTGAGTATTTTATATAAATTCCAGCTGGATACCTCCACGCGTTCCTGAGAAAAAGGGTCTTGACAGACAGACAGACCCACGGACTGACGGACAACAAAATGTTATCCTATAAGGGTTCCGTTTTTTCCTTTCGAGGTACGGAACCCTAAAAAACACAAAAAATTAGATGATTACATTTTACATAGCGCTACATAGTGTGTAGTTATATCGTGGAGATCTGGAACCCAAACTAGGCAAAGGCCTGTTCGAGTCCCTCCGCTTTTATTATTTAGATTGGTGTAGCATACCTACATCTGAACATCGATGTGTGTGTCGTGATGAGCCAAGATGAGTTTCCTTATTAAGTAAATTACAATAATTACAACTCAAGTAAAACAATTGGTCATAAGGCTCCTTGAATGGTTCATGTGTAAAGTATAATGAAGACATTATAATGTCACTGTAGCACAGAATAAGAAACAGTATTCTAAAGCTGAAGATGCAAAGCGGTGCGGCTGAGTTAGTGTGTGAAGTGGGTAAAATTACACGTACTTCTGTAAAATATGTCCTGCACGTAGCTCACGTCGTCTATTTCATATTTTTAAAGTACAACTCTCATACAAATTTCATAAAAAAGTTATATTATGCTATATGAACCGCTTTCGAAAAGGAGAGAGGATTTCAAATTCACAACGATTTCTTCTCGGCGGCTTAAGAAGTTTTATAATAAATTTTGTTAAGATGTAGTTCCATCTTAGGTTCTTTCCAAAAAACCTTTCTTTCGTTTACTTTACAAACTTTCCCTTATTACGTACGTAAGGATTTCAGTGAAAAAACTATGAAGTTATGATTGTGAACGTAACTCTGCTTGTAATGATACAAGCAGAGTTACGTTCGCATGTGATTTTATAGTTTTACTTTACGATCGGTAATTGATTGGCGTTAATTTTGTATGCAGCAACCAGGATAAATAAAGTCATTTTTCTTATTATACCTATTCTTAAGTGCTATAGCGTTGATTTAGTACAAAGGAACCCATGTATACACACAGGACAAGAGTTCAATCGTAGAAGAATTTATGATAGCAGTATCAGCAGAATGCATTGTACTAATTGCATCAAGGGCTAGTTCTCTGGTCAAAACTTTTCTTTTAATTACGTAATAGGATACTGACGTAGTATGTGGCGAAGCGATAGAGGTCAGAGATCGGAGGTTCTATTGCCGCTCTGTGCAAATATATATATGCAGGGATTTGTTTATTAGGTTAGAGTGCTCGGACTACCCAGCAATAGCCTGTTCGACCTGGTTGGCGACCTTGACCTGCTCAAGCTATTGCTTACAACTCTCCAATGCATCCGTATAAACAATATCCCTTTCCTTTTATTGTCTTCCCTTCTGAACTACCTCTAGCTTTTAATATACTCCAAAAAAAAAAATTAAAATAGTGCGGAAATAGGCTAGCCCCTTATTTCGCGAGTGCGTGCAAAATGTGGGTGTTTTAATACACCGTCAGTATATGAATGTATAACTGTGTCTGTTTGCATTGGTCACGGCGCTTCTATGTATAAAATGTATGTATTTACGAAATTACGAAAATAAGTATAAATATCGGATATGTATGGTATGATCTAGAACTCATATTAGCTGTGCCTAGTTTAGGCCCAGAAAGCGCTTTGTACCTAATATGTCCAAAAAAATTATTAATATTTACTTAAGAAATGTATTTCATTGAATTTATTACACAAGTAATAATGTACACAAACATAATGCTACTTTTACTGTAGCTAAATAAATTCAAGCGCGGCTCTAGAGAAATGATTGTCGAGGTGCAATTATTTAATTTTAGTTTCCAAGCCGAGGGCTCAACTTTCCTATTCGTGAGAAAAAATATGGTAATTGGGCTTTTTTAGGTCTGTTAGTTAAATACTTAAGCGTTTTACGTTTTCTTACTAATGCAAATTTATGCAATTCCGTTTTTTAAGCGTTTGAATCTTACAATTAAATAAAGAAATGGCAGTAAGGGACAAAAAATGTTTTAGGGTAAGTATTTACGCACTTGATCGTTACTTCAGATTAAATTTAGTAAATGTAGCTACGTGTTTCCCGTGTACGATAAAATTAGTGTTGATTTAAAATCGATATTATACTGTTACTAGCAACCCGCGCCGGCTTCGCACGGATACAAATTATACACCTAAACTTTCCTCATGAATCCCTCTTTCTATTAGTGAAAACCGCATGAAAAATCCGTTCAGTAGTTTTTCAGTTTATCGCGAACAGACAGACGGACAGGCGCGGCGGAGGACTTTGTTTTATAATATGTAGTGATGAAGAATATTATACACATATCTACATATCATCTTATACAGCATTATAATAATAAATTAAACAATGAAAAAAAGAGTAAAAAAGCATAAGAAAAACGATCCCTTAGTTAGAAAGCTTACGGAACTTTAAGTAAGCCGATGTGCAAATAGACTATGCAAATTTATTAGCGCAAGAAAGATGCGCTTCGATTATACATCACTACATATTATAAAACAAAGTCCCCCGCTGCTTCTGTCTGTTCGCGATAAACTGAAAAACTACTAAACTAATTTTCATGCGGTTTTCACTAATAGACAGAGTGATTCATGAGGAAGGTTTAGATGTATATTTTGTTAAGAGATGGTGTAAATTGATTGAAATATGTTGATGATTGTCAAAGATGTCTCTGCTACCAATGCAAAGCCGGGGCGGGTTGCCAGTAATTATATAAAAGAAATACTGACTTTTAATCTTTCGCGTTCTATGACATATAAGTATATTAACGGGAGTTAATGCGATCACGTAATAGGTAGGTATTATACAGGCTGTGTTTCAAAAACTAAAACTATCCATTTACGTTAATACCGTTTTCATTCCGTTACTAAGAAAATCAAAAACTAACTTCGAAATTGCTTTAAGTTACTTTTTATGGATTTTCTCAAAAACTGAGGGAATAGTTACAAAATAAAAAATATGTACGATTTAAAATCTTTAAATGGTAAACGAATAGTTTTTTCTTAATAATTCTTATTGTAACTGTATGCTAAAGTCATGCCCTTTCAGTGATTTAAGTAAGTGTTCCTTTTTCAAATACACTCTGTGTACCCGCTTCCAGGGTAAATCCAAGGATACCACAAATCACCACTGCCAATAATTAAAACACAGGTATATCCGAGAATCACGTTTAATTCAAAAAGCCCTTTCCTCATAAACACCCCTTTGCAACCAAACCATATCTTAAATTTAAATCAATGCCCGCCATCGAGTGGCCCACAGAATATACATAATATATATATATACTAAATACTAAATCAAAGGTGAGAACACATCGATACCTCGAATTTAAACCGATGAGCGCCATCTAATAGCTAATAGGATGACAAAAATTTATATTATATTTAAAGATTAAGTTTCACAACTCTTCTGTAGCTCTAGTGCTGTCATAAATTCTCGGAACCTTTGAAAAAACTCCGTAAATTGACACAAATATAGAAAAACTCGACGAGCAGTTGTTGGGGGTTTATAATTTACAAGAAAATAAATAAAATACCTTTTTTAAATGATTCTTGTTTATTAATTAAGAGTAGGTAAATTGATTACTTTGCTACCGCTATCTAAGGTGAGCAAAATTAAGTAGAACTCTATAAAAGGTTTAAAAATCTTCATAATTTAGTTTTCCCCAAAAACCCTCAAATATTTGCTGATCTAAAAGCTACTTATTTTGAAGAACCCCTTAATTTGACTTGAATGTTTTTAACCTTCGTCTCAAAAAGGAGGGGTGTTATACGTTTAACGTGTGTATCTGTGCGTCTGTTTGTGGCATCAAAGGAAACTACTCCTAAACGGGTTTTGTTTCTGTTTGAAAGGTGACTGGATCGAAAATATTCTTAGCATCTGCAGGCTTAGACAAGTGTCAAACGTTTCTTAGCGTTTCCATTTCTAAAAACGTTACCTAAAAAACTAAAACGATAATAGATTGGTAGACAAGTGTACTTTAGTTTAGCGAACCAAAGAATATACACACACTACGTTACGATTAGCGAACGCTAATTCTATTTAACCTTCCTCCAAAAAGCAGATTGTTGTCTATGGTTTCTTTCACAAACGGCGCGTATTATTTGAGGGGGCGTCCATTAATACGTAAGGCTTTAGAGGGGGACACACATAATATTTTTTTGTACGAAGCTGTGAAAAGTCACTCTTGAGACCCCTCATGACTCCCTGTCATAATTATTCTTCTTTATGTTATTAGATTTTAGAATATAATAATTATTCTTCTTTTGCTATTAAGGTATTTTATTGTTCGATTACCCTACTGTGATTGTAGACTACGTTATGTCTAAATGCTAGTGTTCACTAGTCTTAAATAAAACTAGTCTTAAATATGTAAAATTAAGTAATTTACATATTTTTAAATAAATCCAACGAAGATTACTTTTATATTAAAAAAATATGCAGTCTAAAAAATCTCACGTGAGATTAGTGGGGGAGGGAGGAGAAAATCGAGCTAAATCTCATCAAAGGGAAGGAGGTCGATAAATTGTATGTACGTACGTAATAAATGGTCCTAATAATTTTCGAAAGTGGAAAGACGAATTTCGCGTACCTTATTCGCGTATTTTAAGATTATTGTAAGTATAATTCCTTGTTATGGGCAGCCTACAAAAGTTACAACGATTGTATTATACAGAAATTTAAACAATTATCAGTACGTAAATTTTCAGCTGATTGCAAAAATCGCCATTTTGTTTCGTTTTCTTCAAGGTGTGACGTTCGCTCAGTAGCGATCGCTTCGTACCGAAAGCATTTGTAAAAAGTGTCACTTGTCTAACGTTTCAAAGTTCTTTGCGCTTAGTCACGTGACATTTCTGTGGCTTATATCAATCCCATACATTTACTTTTCTATTCTACTGTAGTTATAGAAAATGAATAACTACTTGTCTAGGCCTGCTGTTCAGCCGTTCGATGATCGTCAGCTCTTTTCAAATCTTTGAAAGGATTTTTGAGTTGGGGGGGTATTTAGGAAACCCTTAAGTAGGCAAAACTGTAGTTCTGGCGATGGGGAATGAAACTCAAGACTGATGAATTACCATTAAACGTGTGACCTGTATTTTATGCGTCAATTACAGTTGTGACTTATGTAAATCTGACAACAAAACTGGACGTCTAATAGGGTCTAACATTACTGTGAAAAAAGCGTAACTTTTTTGGAACATGAGCGTCAAAGCCACGTCACACGCCCGCGCCGCGCCCGTGCCGGTGGGCGAGAGCATAATATCCTTATAATTCTAACAAAATTTAATTTCCGTTTGTTTCAGTAACTTGTTAAACTAGTGATTGTTTTATGTAGCTCAGGGAATACAAAACTGGTTGGAAGTACTTTCAAGTAATGCCATTAAGTATTATAATTATATTTAATGCAAAAAGTTTGAAGTTCAGGAAAATGTAGTAGTGTTTAGAGGTTGTTTTAGAACACCAAAGTGAAAATAAGTAATGCATTTTCCTTTAGCCACTGAATCTAAACATTGCTATTAATATTATGTTCATTTGGTGATAATAATAATAACATTAATAGTCCAAGATCCCAGGGCTGCCAGACGTCACGTATTTTCTGACGAACGAAATGTGAACGATTGAATAGTGTTAGTATGTACTATGATCGCATGCCTACCTGCTAGCTTGGTTAGACGGACAATTACCAGGTACCAGGTAATGAAGATACATAAAAACATTACTTACCTCACGTAAATTCTCCAAGCTGATTTCCACGTATATTTTAGACAATATCGTTAAAAATAAGTCGACAATACTCACAGACACTTTCCGTCGGCCGTATTGCTTTGCAGACGCTTTAAAGCTCCCAAAATAATTACTTAACTTCCCGTAAATTTTGATGCTCCATTTTTATATATAACTATTTTAAAACCTTTTACAAGAAGATAGACCGATCCAAGGGGCCAATCATCCCCTAAACTCAATTTTAATTCCTCTGTGGGTAGGAGCGCGAGAGCATTATCCACGCGCATGTGTTGTGCGCAAGAAATTGATTTTTACTTATTAATATACCTATATTAATAAGTATAAATCAATTTCTTTTAAAGAGTGGTCTTTTCCGTCCTAATTCAACATCATTTATTTATATGGATACCTATATTTTCATTTCGTCCTTCATTATTTCAGTTTGCATATTTATGTGTAAAATGTATCTTTCAAAGAAACATGATTAACTTTATTATTTATTATCACGGCTTTATTTTCCTTGCTGTCTTTCTGGAAAGTGCAACTGTAAAGAAGTAGGTGATATTTGTTCTGTTTTCAATATTATTTAAAGTGTTTATAATTCCACGACTTTCTAAAGCTACTAGAAACAATTTATTTACTCACAATGGACTACTACTATTAGGCCCAGATCAGTAGAGTATAAAGTTTATACTTACAACGAATAATCTTTAACTGGCGGCTCACTGAGGATGAACAAACTCGTGACGGTCTCGACGACGCGATGCTCGTTATCTTCTTTCCTTTCTTTTGGCGATCGCGATCTTTGGCTTTGCTGGTTAGCTGCTTTTGTTGCTTTATTTATTAAGGGAAAACCCTTTAATAATACCGTAAGTCTAAAAAGTACTAGTGTAAAGAATTAAAAGTAGTTATTAGTAAACGATCCATTTAATAACAACCAAAATTAAACAGAAACTAACGAAACTGACTTCCTATGTCAATATTGAAGCTATGAGCAAACTCAGAAATAAAACCATTCAAATTGAGTTGATAGTGCTAATAAATAAGTGAAATACAAATAATAAATACATTAACGAAATGACTTTGCCTTAATAAAGCCCAATAGTTAAATTCAACTAACGACACATCGCGGCTTGAGGCCATCAATGCTCTCATTTATAAAAAAAATGAGACTAGTATTGTTTTATTTTGTTTTCCTCAATAGACTAAGCCAGAGGTCGTGAGTTCGATTTCTACCCAGGACAAATAATTGTGGGATGAGCATGATCATTTGTTCTGTGTCTGGGTGTAATTTATCTATAACTAGCAGATCCCGCGCGGCTTCGCTTGTGTGTACATATATATATTCCAATTCTTTTCCTAAAACAAAAGTAGCCTAAGTTACTCCTTATAACACCAGCTATTTGCCAGTGAAAGTCCCGTGGAAATCGGTAAACCCGTTCCAGAGATTAACCGGAACAAATAGACAGACAGACAAAAATTTTAAAAACAAATTTTTAGGCATAGATATCGTGCAAATAACACAAACAAGACACTTCAATTTTATTTATTATTAGCACCATTAACAAAACTGCTGATAAATATAAGAATATTTATCAGCAGTTTGGTTACCATAGTACAGGCTCTGCCTAGTTTGGGAATAATTTAGTTGTAATTTATTTTACCGTAGTTCATTTACTTTGATATAGATGTTTATCATTATCGCAATTCCTTCGACACATGTTATTAAAGACCTGTCTGGACCATGGATCGCAAGTGCACGAATGATGCGTTTTTGGTTTGATAGCTTCCGTTTTAACAATTTTATTTCGAAATGAAATCAAACCAGGTGAAAGTTTATAGTAATGTGTCGGAACCCCTCGCGGAAGCAGATTTAAAGCCACCGCGCCCTGATGATTTTAATCGGTCGATTGTTTGATTGGTTTGGCAATCAGTATGAAACTGTATGGCGGTGCGCGCGTTTGACGATTAAAAACCGACCGATCAAACGATCAAAAAAGACTACCAGATTCCTATTCACATTGAATATCTATCGGCATGCATGATGCAAGCGTGCACTGTATTCAACTGAACTGTCGATTGATTGCAAAATCAGTACAGCGCAGTGTTGTGCTTGTGCGCGCACTTCATAGGGAGATAGATGTTCGGTGATATTGCAACTAGTTTTGTAAGTCATTTTTTGTCTGCTCCTGGAATTCACGTATGATTCTTGACTTATCTATCGGCGTAGTGCGCGTACCACCACAGGACTAGACTATCCACACATAGTTTGATCACGATGGTATCGTCAAACGCGTGCGCGTCACCGTGCTCCGACTCTTGTTTTAAACAATGTTGGAATTAACATTTCAACATAAATAAGTGATAAAACAAGTGAAAAACGTCGACATATTGCATCAAAGCTTTTTAGTGAGCAGTTCGCACACAAATGAAAGGTTTCTGCATCGGGTTTGTGATGACTTATGACGAAAAGTGGATCCTGGTAGCCAAAAATCAAGTCAAAGCGAACTTGGGCTGACAAAGTTACTGCTTCGTTTTCTTTTTCTTCGTGAAAAATTGCAAATGATGATGAACAATCTCGCCGTCAAACAACCGATACTTATCAGTTGCATTTGCCTTATCTACGACACAGATAACATAATACTATACTAGTATCTACGACAACTGTCGTCCACACACCGCATAACGGACTATTTTACAACTTAATAGGATTTATAACTGGGGACTCTTTTTTACCCGCCAAACATACCAGACCTTTCTATTTAATTATTTTTTTTTCAATATTTGGGAAAAGTATAAATCCGACGAAGCTGTGATGAACGCTTTGAAAGAGAAGCTTCATGGAATCCCGGGATTTCAATGTCAGAGGCACCAATGAAATTCCATTAAAATGACTTATGGGTATTTACAATAATGACCAAAACTTATATTTTTTTAGGTAAAAAACCTAATAATAATCTTCTTTGATGTGCATGAACGCCTATTTTTGCACGGACTTTGTTTTATCTTTATACATTGGAAGTTTTGGTTTTTACAACGAGCAGTCTAGTCGGGCCCCACCAATGTCGATAATGATCGATTGATTGCCGCAGTGGAAGCAAATTCATTTTAAATCACGTCAAAGTAAGCCACGATCAAGGTGAGTGACAAAATCATACTGATTAAAATTATCATAATTTTTTTTTGCCCCGGCTTCTCTGTCAATGAAGTTTTTTTTAATTTTTTTTGGAAACGGTAGGTATATTTTTTCTGCATATGAGGTACCCTACGACTTTTTCTGTAGCCCTGTGCGTTTTCATGCACTACCTACTGAACTGATCATCGTGAAATTTTGCATACACGTCATTAGGGGAATAAAACTACAGCAATACCTCGTTGATGCACAGAGGGATCTTGACATGATCAACACAAATATGTCCCTTAATATAATTCCCAATGTTGCAGTGGGATTGGTTGGGGATGTTAAATTCACTTCCCTTATATTTATGTACCTAGGTATATGTATTTATAAATACTTCTATATTTTCTTCTTATATATTAACGTTGATATTGTGTAAATAAATAAAATTGCTATATGTAATGTAGACAAATATTTTTCTCTGTTGCTCACCTCTTATGTAACCTGTAACTTCATCTGTTTCTCACATAAGGACTGGTTGAAAACCAGCGCTGAACAATTGTTTAGTAGATGCTGAACCGGTAACTATTCGGCTGGCGCGTGATGTACAAGTAAATAATATTTAACACTTATAATAATTATCTGAAAGGCTCGTGGCTAAGTGGTAACCGAGTAGGTTAGCACGTTACAAAGGTTAAGTAATACTAGCCAGGTCAGTCTCAAGATGGGTGACCATTCTTAACACATTGAGACCCCTCCGCGGCTCCGTGCCTGTTGCCATACGAACATCTGTGGCATTCGTTACGGGTAGTTGGAGCCGTAAAAAGTCCGACAACCTGGTTTAACTACAGAACTTCGATAACACCTAGTACTTGGGTTGTATAGGTCTGATGGCAGTCGCTTCACGTAAAATATCGAAGTTCGGCCGTATCGTAGTTAGACTGAAAGCGGACCCTAAGTTAGTTGGGAAAAGGCGCGGAGGAAGAGGACTTATAACAATAATCTAGTTTACTTTTATTACTCCATACATGTACACACACATGCATGCATGCATGTACACGCACAGCGTGTATCTCAAGCGTCGATGAATAAATCAATTTTTCTTTTTCTTTCTTTTTACTGGGTACCTTTCATTTAGAAAAAAGTACGGTTCCCGAGGGATATCTGAATCTACATAAACGCTAGCGGGTAAAGGCTGGTAGTAATCTATATTTTAATACGTAAAGAGAAAACTTTTTCGGAGTACAAAGTTTTTAAATACGTTGCGCGCACGAAAGAGTGTAAGTTTGGGTAAAGTAAAGTATATGGAGAAGGAGTGCACAAATTCATTGGTAACGTTCATACTGCTTAATTATGTCGATCACATAATACGAGTAGAGAGTAATTTTGTTTGTGGACGTATGTGTGAAACAAAAAATAGTTAAATTAAGGTAGTCTAATGAATGTGCTGTAAATTTTGTGTGATTTCAAATCCTTTTTCAGTAAACAGTGCAATCAAATATCAGTGAAATCAATCAGCAAATGTGAAGACAAGAATGCGTTAATTTTTGTATTACACATTACAGTGCAAAGGAAAGTCAAAATCTAGCTTGTCAATAAGTCTCTAAATTTATCCCCGCCTAATAATAAATTTTAAATTAAAAAAATGTAGGTATGTATTATTCCCGAAGGCATTGTGAAATGTGAAAACTTTGCGTCTACTAGATAATAATAATATGTAGCCACTAAGAAGACAATTATTTTAATTGGGAACTAGTTCGAAGTAAATACATTAGACATTCAAAACAAATTTACAAATCGTTAGCTTGGATTTTACGTGTCGAATGGAATTGATGACGAGTTAAATGTCATGTGACGTAAACGTGTAGGTACCTGTTATTGCGATAATAATTCAGCGAGCGTGCTACACTTACTGATTCAATACGTCTGAGACGTTTGGCATGGAAGGAAGTGAGACAGGCCCGGTGGTACTGATACCTGCTACCTGCTGTAACCATAGTATTTTTATTTACTTCCGGGTAAGTAAAGAGAAACAAGCCATGGTCTACAAGTTGCTGTTCCATGGCAAATAATCAAACTATAATAATTAAATTATAATATATATAGTGTTGAATTTCTGTGATAATTTATTATGTTCCAATTACGATTTGTTGAATGTTATTACATGTCAATGTCATTACATTATACGACTGCGCGCAGGTGTAATGACCGTCACACAATACAGAGAGACTCTCAATTGATTAGAGTTTGATAAACGGCATCACACGATACAATTTTACTACCTGATCAGATTTGTGATTGAATTGGCTTACGAACCGATTTTCCGTATACACGTACACAACTAAATCGCCAATTTTCATTTGATTTTATTTCCTGTGCTGGACGGATGTTTGTAAGAAAGTTTACCGTTTACCTAATAGTTTTTCTTTTTGAAGAAATGTTACATGTATTGATCGTATAATATAAATAGAACCACCGAACTGATGAAACGCGTTGATACCGCGTAAATAGACACCTCTGTAAAAAAAATCGGAACGCATGCGCTCAGTATGCCACCTGTAGGTAGACTAAATTATAAAATTGGATGATTAGCGTCCGCAAAAACCGATTTGATGTGACACGGCCAAGTCATGCGGTCCTGACCACCCAATGACTTCAAATTTTATTAAGTAGGTATATATGATTCGATTGAAAATCTAGTCAAATAATTAGTGAAATTATACCGTGCGTGTGGACGCCGTTTTACAGAATTATGTGGAGTGTAGAGTGCTATAGTCGCCACTTAATCATTATGCTTTTAATACGTTTTATCTAAATTAAAGTTATTAGCCGATTTGAAAAAAAAAAAACTAACTTTTGTGTATAAATAGATAGGCTATACCATAATGTCAATTTTACTATAAAGGCTCCAAAAAGCAGCAAAAGTAGCATAGCGTAATATAATTTATTTTAAGTCTCATCATTTCGGTCTGTTGCGATTTCAGTTACTAACTATTCCAGTACCTACCTACTAATATCTACACCACTACTTATGGGTTCAGTTTCTCATATTTTCGGATAAATATTTGTGAACCACAAAATATAATAGTAGTAATGTGCGTTCTTTTTGTCGGCGAATGTCCCCTGAGGTACAGAACAGATAAACATCGGCTAATAAAGATAATAACGAGTAGTAAGCGGCATCCCGACACAACAAATACTAGGGGTGCGCCGTGTACTGAAAACAATACATTGCCTTCCGTTATTGTGGTCCACATAAAGGAGCTTTATTAAAACTAAACGCTTTGATCAGTGATACAACATTTCTGCAAGGTGTATGTTAGTTATAAAAATGCCTCGCTTTGTAAAACCGTTATACATGGCGGTTGAACGTCAGTTCATTTAGACGTTGTTTGTTCAAATATTGAACAACATTATGTAAGTGTTGAAATAAATTGATTTTTTTTCATCTTTAATGGTTGCTAGTAAGATTGAACAACGGATAAGTATTTTAATAATTTAGATGACAAATTGAACTGGCAACTTCTTCTTTCCTATATTTTAAATATAAAGTTTTGTACAGTAAAACCAACATACAAACTTTTTAACGCAGAAACAACATCCATAGCCGTGACAATTGTACTTTTGGCGTGCTCTGTTGAGAGATTTTAATTCTCGCCTCCCCTGTTGAACATAAGCTAAACTACAGAAACGTTGGATAAAAACGGCATACTTAATACCTGTAATTTTGTATATATAATGTTATTTATTGTAATACTTAATACCGTTCTTTATGAAAATCACTAACATATTAAATAAATGAGTTACGCCTCTGTAAGATATGTCTATGATACATACGTATGCCTTACAGAGGTTACCTTGTAATAATACTTTTCAGTGAAAAAAAATCCCGACCACGAATAGAAAGAAAGAAAATTCATTTTTGATTTGTTTGTTATTTGTGATGTAGTGATTTGTAATGAAACAAGAGGTCTTCTGCTTGTTTCACCACAAGTTGTTTCATTTTCACTCCCTTACTACTTATCCGATGTCGAGATAGTTTAGTGATTTCTTAAATATTGTCTGTCAGTATTTTTCAAGCCGTTTTCTAAATTGTTTTGCCAAATCTACCTTCTCTTCTAAAAGTCTCTTTCCAAGTGAGAGAGTGTTTTTCCTTTTCATGGTCTTGCACCAGATATCAAAACTTACTTTAACAACAAAATTATATTCGATTTGGTTCAGGTGTACGACTTTTAGATCGAATTTGAATATAAAATGAGTTTGAATTAAAAATAAAATTGAATTCGAATCAGTCCTTTTTTTTTCGTGTAGAACCTACGGTTTTAACCCGGTCGAGAAACTACGTTTTGTTAATGCCGGAGTAGAATGGATAAAAATAACATGGTTAGATTTATGGCCTGGAGAGGCAGTTTACATGCGGCTTTGCTACCAATCCCTGATTCATGTTCCTAGGTCATGTTATGTACACACCTTTTTAGTTCACTTTTTACTCATCTGCGGTTTTTACTTTACTGTTTTATCAGTTATGTTATTATAATTATGCTGGGGTAATACTTCCAGTGTCAGTGATATCCAAAAGCGAGCTATAAATTATACTTTAAATAATATACTTTAAAATATTACTCCTGATTCCTTCCCATAGAATGATGGTAAATCCTGGTAGCCTCGGCGAAAGAGAAAACCTCCGAATTCGATTTCTTGGTTCGATTTTATATTCTATAGGTTGATGAGGTTTTCAGAAGCTCTAGTGTCATTATTGGTTTTGTAAGTGTGGCAACCGATCAAAATAGTTCTGTAAATATGTATAGCTTTCCTTTAAATGTAGAATCTTGATAACAAAAAGCAATCTAAAACATTAGGGGCTCGCTTCTAAAATTACCGGATTGTTTTAAGTGCGACAATTTGCATGCCACTCGGAAATCCAAATTCAAATGAGCTTTATAAAACAGAAGAAAGCGTAAGGCTCACTTGTTTCACGGTGACAGTTTCGTCACTCTTTTGATCAGTCTATGCAAATATAAAAATGTGAAGTCACGCGCATCACTTTGCACATCCATAGACTGATAAAACCGTTACAGTGATGAAAGTGAGCTCTTTCCTTAAAGCTATTGAAGATACGTAGGTTTTATTCGTTGGGTTCGCTGTCTCTTTGAAAAAAAAAGTGTGTATGCAATTCACACGGCAGAAGCGAAACTTCTAAATTAATTAACTAACGAATTTTAATACGCAAATGCACAAAAATGATACACCTATTTATCAATATGTTTGTCTCTTTTTATACTTGTATACTGTACTCGCATACTTGTATTCTATCTCATTCTCTTGCAGGTTAAATCCTATTTATGAATATGTTTATCTCTTTTCAAAGATTATAGGAAACACTGTATACTTGTATTCTATGTCATTCTCTCATAGGCTAAATCCTATTTATGAATGTTTGTCTCTTTTTAGCGTGAGTTTTTTGTTTCATCAAATTTCAAATCACAACGATTCTAAAGAAGTTTCACTTCAATAATAAACATTATTTTCGGATAAGAGTTTCGTTCCGAAAGCAAATTCGTCGCAAATCAAATTAAAGCTAGCCACGACCTTCAACGTAAGTGACAGAACGATACTAATTCATTTACGTCAATTTGGAACAGATAAAGAAGGGGAAGAGGGTGCCGTTTTAGCTTACTAAAGGATATCAATGAAATCAGGTCGAAGTTTGACTTAACTTGTTGAGTCTACACATGATGAGGTAGGAATATTGTATGGGTTGAATGTATAAATATAAAGCTGTTATATTTGAAAGTAGTTAATATATTACCATATGCAATAATGTATTTCTGTTTATATACTAATGTACATATCATAATCAAGAAGTTGAGATTTCAGTATCTTGAGAGAACTATAATTTAGTGATAAGAGAATTGAGTTTTTTTTGTTAATATTTTAGTAATATGGTTATATACGTATCTTCCATTCATAATAACTATCAGTGCAATTTGATAGAAATGTGGTCTAAGCAAAGCGTATCTTATAAATATTATTGCGAATACCGATTTATATTCACAAGTTCAGTAAGTTTAAACAAAATATTACAATAAGTTTATTTTGTTGATGTAGAGTTTTAATCCGAAACTACAATTTTTCTTAATTTGTACCGGAATTTGTCTGTGAAACGTTCATCAATTTTAATATCTAAAAATGTTTTAAATTTAAGTTGTGGTATAGTGACCTGTATAAGGGAACTTTGTACTGGCAGAGGTCTACGAGACTTAGGACTACTTTCATGTCTTGCATGTATTAGCATTCTGGCGTCATTTCCCTCTATTCAATCTTTTTATGTTTTGAATTTTCCTGTGTCGCGAGGGATTTCTCTAACATTTAAACAACGGATACAAAGAACATATGGACCACCCACCCATATTTCTGGATCACACAAATTTTTGTTTCGTGTGGAATTTCAAACCATAACACTCGGTGCGACATTGTGTTGAGGTGACCAGTTAAACCATTGCGCCATCCGTGCAGTAAATTTTTCAATGAATTCACGTTCACGGCCGTCAAAAAGTAATTTTTCTATCCCTCGGTATCATTATTTTTGCTGGGTGAAAGGTACCCCCTGTCCTCCTACCTCCTAATCATAAGTCGCCTGCAACTATAACAAAACCTTCTAAGATTAAATTTTAGAGACGAAATACTAGTACAGATTTAATTCGATAACATCAAGACTTTCAAGAAAATTATTAGGTATGTGTATTTTATGCAAACAGAATCGTTTATCAAGATGAAAAAGCTAATGGCCTGAACTGCTTCGAGAAAAGGATGGTACGGCCGTGCCACTTTTTTTCTCGACTTGGCGGGGGCACTGCCGTGCCCCCAGAAATGGAACTGTTTATTTGCTGCTCTTAAACTACATTTGGTAGTATATTCTAAAACAAATTTAGAAAAATAAATTCTCTAAAAATATATGTTTACATAATGTAAGCTCATAAAGAGCATGTTGGTGATATTAGGTATTAAATTATTACTTTCACGCTAATTTTGCTGAAAATTTATCACTTTTATCTTTTAACAGGAGAAAAAACTTGAGATGAAATTCTGCCGACATATTTTACTCCTTTACGCCTCACACAGCTCCGCCTCTGGGAGCTATAAACGAAAACAATTGAAAACAATTTTCTCCTCGAAAGCTTTTTCATAGGGAGGAGCCATATTACACAAAACTCACATAATACCCATACAATCTTGGGAATGTACGACTTTAATTATATAAAGCCGTGTCAAAGTTGGACGCGTGTATTTTCGTGTTGTTGATTGGTTTTAATAGCGTAGCATGGGCCGAGGGTTGGGTATGCACGCTATCAACTGTATATTATTAAGTCATACCTACTTTGTTTTATTATTTCACACACGTTTTATGTATTTGTCAACCACACGTGCAAGAATCAAGTTGAAGATTTACCCATATACTCGTATATCAAACCGTGACCCGTGGATCTGTGGGTGCGGTCTAAGTAGGTACTAGATATTGATAAGCATTGTTGTGACATTTTATTTGTATACCCTCTTATTTGTGACTATTAGTTTTCTGAGTTGTATATTACCTGTACCTATTATGAAATTAGTATAATTTTGTTATGTACGTGCGACATTTATAATAAGTACCTAAATTTAGTTGGCGACACTGATGTACAGTAAAACTTAAATAGGTGATACCTATTTTGTGTAACACTTGAATAAAAAAATATCTGAATATTTTGAAGGAATTGATTTCCTTTTCTTTTTTTTAAGGTATAGGGGGCAAACGAGCAGACGGGTCGGTTGGTGGTAAATGGCTACCGCCGCCCACGGGCGCCTGTAACTCGAGAGTCACAAATGCATTGCCGCCCTTTAAGGTGGGAGTAGAAGAGGGGGAGGAGGGGGCAGAGGGGAGAGGGGAAGGACGGGAATAAGGGAGAGGAAAGGGTTAGGGCCTCAGCTAACCTCATTCACGCGGCGAAATGCAATGCAAGCATTGCTTCACTACCGGTTATCTGTGAGGCCGTGGTATCGAGCGGATTCGAGCCGGCCCACACGTGCCGAAGCATGGTTCTCCCACGTTAGATGTCGAATCATAAAGGACGAATTTCTTGTGTAAGCATCGTTTCCTAGAATATTTAATAGATAGTTTTTATGAACATCGATTAGTTGATTTGTATTACGTCTTAAGAAACGAGAGTACAACCACGGTAATGTTATATAGATAGTATTACCGTGGTGTAACTATTGTTGCTAACCAATAATATAATATCAGAAATGTTCTGTTTGCTTTTTTATTTTTGTTGCTACAGCCACGTTTAGTTGCGTGTTACCTATGTTAATGAAGAGGGATAAATGCCAGGGACAAAAGGTAAGAATAGTGAAGATAGATAAACATGTATTTACATAAGCCGATTACGGCTAATGCATGTACATATGTATATGGATGTTTACCTTTAATATCGTCGTATACAAGGTGTTCAAGAAAGGTATGTTGTGGTCATTTTAGGATCGTATTGTAGACTCCGTAAATGACGTACGCACTAACAACTTTAGGAAAATTCGTCGTTTTTTATTTTGAACTGATTTTGAAACTGACAAATGAATGTCTGGATTTTTTCGCAAATGCCAAAATAAAAAAATCCGGGCCCGCATCAGGCCCGCACAGGTAGATTTCGTGTTTTTTTAATTTTTTTGAAAATCTGCCCCCCTGTCCCCTCCTTTGGGGGAATATCCCCCATTCACGAACTTAACCTTGATTTTTCGTCAAAGTTTGAAAGCAATGGGTGCATAATTGCGACCTCTATCGTGCCGGTAAAGTTGAGGCACATACATACATACATATATACATACATATATATATAAACTTTTTAACTGGCGGTTGTTTTGGGGTCTAGGGATCATAACTAGACCTCCTGTGAAGAAATTTTTGGAAAACTCGACAACTGGTACAAAACCAATAGGTAGACTTCCTTCGAAATCTACCTAAAACGAAATCAGTGAAATTAACACGAAAATTGTATATTTTGCATCCTACGTCAGATAGATGATTTTTTAAATCCATTTTTTTAGGCTAATCTATCTATTTTTCTACCTATGCATGAAAATAACCTCTTAAAATAAGACCCAGTATAAATGTATTTTAAAATGAGTATAATTTATGTTTCTTAGTAGTATGTACATGTAAAGAAAAATGGCAGAAAAAACTGTATCAATCTACTCTCAGTAAATTAATATTTCATAGCATAAACAGTCTGAGACGGTCGTAGATTCCTTAAGAATTCTAAAATTTATTAGATTTTTTTTTCAATTTGGATTAAAAGCATTTCAATCTGGATTATTTGTGAGGCATTTGATTGAATCCCTTTAAATATATTCGAATGTAGCATAACTTACTCCTTTCGACAGAAAATTATTAGTTGATTGGAGTCAATAATACACGAACAAGAACACTGTTTAAATACCGCTTTAATCATTAACGGATGAATGAATACCAAAATTATTCAATGTTTGGGAAAGTTTGGTTTGAAAATTTAAATTCAAGATTATTAAAGAGTTTTCCAATTTTGTGAACGAACAAAGCGCTTCCATTCTAGCTATTAGCGGGCGGCCGATAATTTAAATATAATTACACGACAGTGATTGAGTACCACTCAATCTGTGAACAGATCTGTAGATCAAGGTCTTTTATAAAAGAGTAAACGATCATAAAATTCCCTCACCTCTACAGCTTGGGCTTCAAGTATTTCTTAAAACACAGCAAATAGTTAGGTTTATTTAATGAAAATACCAGTTAAAACTTAGTGTTCCGTCATTATCAAGAATACACAACATGTTAGTGCTTTATTTCTCAAATAAAGAACCAAGAAGTCCTCTCTGTTTCTTCTTTTTTTGCCAAACTACAAATTATTCCTTAATGCATTTGAATGAGTGCAAAGGCGCAGTGTTCCTATTGAAAGAGTAATGAGAGATAAAGATCCCCTTAACTGTACAGGTACCTAGTTTTTAAATTAGCAAAGCAAAATAATAGATTCTTTTAGACTTCTAGATTTTTATAGATTGCTAAACCAGTAGGCAAACTTGTTTTGTAAAGAACTGATGATGACTGAACGATGTTCTGTTTTTCTATGTCACAAAAGTATCAAATAAGCATACGGTGCGCCTGATGGAGATCCCTCCATCAGGCGCACCGTATGCTTATTTGATAGCATCCGCTAACATAGCCTAAGGACGTCTGCTACACCGTTATTCATGCGCTTCCGACTCGGAAACACGATGATGCCTGAAAACCGTGAAACAACTTTTTTGAAGAACTTTTTACAGATATACAATTTGAGCATTTGCGGAAAAAAGTCCCTCTTCAACTGAACAATTTGCTTGTGAATACTTCTTCTAAAAATTAAGTAGTAAACCTTTGTGAAAAACAAATTAAGATTATATTAAAATGAATTTCTTTATTTGTAAATACAAACTTCTTAATTTTCTTTAATGTAAACAGATATGGAAACCTTGTCTGAATTCTAGTATAGAGCTGAATCAGATGTCAATATAACGAGAAAAATGGATGCTATAAAATAAAAACGAGAAACAATTTCAGTAACACAATCTGAAATATCTATTTTATTTGGAAGGGTGCTTGTCAAATACCTGTCATGTGTAATAAATGCCCTTCCCTCGTTTACATTTTCAATAAATGAACCCAGGACCTTCGAAAATCTCATTTGGACCTTTGCAAACGTGACGGGTATGTAAAAGTAGAGTTTGCCTACCGTGTCAAATACTATTCTGCGCTACAGACTACAGATAATTAATTCTGATTTTATTCTGTATGTAAGTAATACATAATGTGCGTTACTATATACGGCTTATCTACAAATACGTGAATAATAAAATTATATTGGGTTCTCTTAACATTGAAGAAATTACTAACTTTTATACTTTCGCGTTCCATGATATAATTATGTATTTAAACGTGAATAACTTTTCAAGTTCTCTACGTATATTTCTGTGGAATGAAGAATAGTTTATTTTAATACCTAGTGAGTAATTTTTTTTTTTAAAAGTTAACCAGTATTAATTTAATTTAAAATACTAGCGGGCAAATTTTAATAGGCCACCCGGCCAAAACATATTTAAATTTGATTCGACATTTTGATTTTGATTAAATACTCGATGAACATAGCAATCTTGCAGCGGGATCATCGACTATAAATTTACGAATTCTTTATAAGCGTTTCATTCCGTAGAAAGAAGGACTTTCAGTGTATTCCTAAATTTTCGGGAACTTTTTATTTTTTTATCTTAGAAACAGCTTTACTAGTAGTCAATTTAGCCATATTGGTGTCCCGTTGTCAAGTGACCAGCATTTTATTTTCCTCTCGGGAACAGTACTTTTTTTTTGTATGAAAGGTACCTTCTGTATTTTCTTTACATCTGACAACGTTTTTGCGAAATTTCATAATGATGGACTGAGTAGTTAAGTCGCGAATGCGTCACAAACAAACTTATATTTCTCATTAATAATATTTGTTAAGATTATAGCAAAAATTGTCTTGGGTAGGCTAATTTTAATCAATGTCGTCTTACTTCCTTCCTTTGGCCTCTAGTTAGCCTTTTTCGTCTACACTTAAGCATGTATGTTCTCACAGTAACGATGACAAATATATAGATAACAAACATGGTAGTAGGTGTTTTATCTTAAGTGCTGACGTGATTAACACCCTCTGTAAGTTACCAGAATATTCCTTAATATATATTTTAAGCAAAAGGTGAATATTTTACATAGGAAAACCGATTTATTTGGAGTATGCCTGCCAGGTGCACGCCTGCTTGACTTTTTAGAGACAGTACACGTATTGATTGTGATATTAAATTGAACAGTTTTAAAATCGGCTCGACTCCGCTCGATACCACGGCCTCACAGAAAACTGGCAGTGAAGCAATGATTGTATTGCATTTCGCCACGTGAGTGAGGTTACCGGAGGCCTTAACCCTTCCCTCTCCTTTATTCCCGTCCTTCCCCTCTCCCCTCTGCCCCCCTCCCCCTCTTCTCCTATTTCCACCTTAAAGGGCGGCAACGCACTTCTGACTCTCGAGTTACAGGTGCCCATGGGCGGCGGTAGTCATTTACCATCAGGTGATCCGTCTGTTCGTTTGCCCCCTATACCATAAAAAAAAAACAGTAAATCTAAATTCAATATCTAGGAACTATGCTGTGAATGAACCGCTAATGACGTTTATATGCCTCCCAGTCCTGAAGTGAGTCCTCATGAAAAATTTCTAATGCTTCGTAGTAATTATTACATTGAATGCTTCAGTAGTATATGTATTTATTTAACATATTGCAGTGCCCCGCACTTCATCCATCATTAGATTTGTATGATAAGTACGCCGTATGTCGTGTTTGTAATCAGGCAAATATCACAGCATCGCGATACATGCTTTGACACCTTCTTCAATTATCTTGTTATCTAACGCTAAAAGTTTTTCGTAAAATAATCCTAATAACGTTGATTAGACGTGACTGGTATTTTGTTAACCCCCCCAGCTAAGTGAAAAGATGTGTAAAGAGTGGTACCACGGATGTCTCGTTGGGAGTGTACTGGGTTTGGTACGAATCACCACTTGATTGTAAGTCCGACGCTTTATCGATAACGATGCCATCGTTTTTTGGAATGTTAGACTTCGCGATTAGCGCGTTCAAGTAAACAAAGAAACAAACTAGTAATGAAACACATTTATAATATTAGTATAGACATATCAAAATATATGCTCTGTGGATTTACTGGGTAATGGTTTAGGTACTCATATTTTACTAATAACCCTATTAGAGATCCGAAACCCATCGGATCTCTATTTTAGTCAGTTAGTTTAACCTTGAAACGACACATGTTTCTACTTGCACGGCGCTAGTTTTTTAAATTCATGATTTAAATATATCATGATTTAAACATATCACAAATCTTTAAAAAATATGCATATCACATTATAAAGATAGGTTAAAAACAATAACCTTCAAACTATTAATAATTATTGATAATTCACTACAATAAATTTATAAATATACAGTAATTCTGGGTTACATTGGATCACTTATGAGACTATTTGCTATGGTTTAACAATAATTCGTATGTAATAACTATGCAGAGATTGATTTAAGTGATCTTTAGACGTTGTTTATAAAAATACATTGAAATATATAAATTACTAGCTGACCCGACGAACCTCGTACCGCCATATTTTTTTTCCAGCCGCGGAGCAAGGAAATGTAACACTTCCGGTAAATTCAAATCAATTGGATTATCAATAATTCCATATATTGACACGTTTGATGTATAGAAAGTGATTAACCCGTCAAATTAAAAATTACCGAAAATGTTACACGTTACAAAAATAAGACAATATCTTCCGTTTGCAATACGACCATATAATAAAATAACATTATAATTAAATATTTTGACCATAACTATTGTAATGTACAATACTTTTAGTTTTTTCCAGCCTTGCACTGCTCAACAGGTGCACAAACGAAGGAATTTTGAACTGCATTATTACCTGCGACGAAAAATGGATTCTGTGTAACAATCGCAACTGCTCAGCAAGTTGGTTGAATCCTGGTTAAACACCTAAACAATGCCTTATAAGAAAACTTACCCCTGGAAAAGCGATGGTCACTGTTTGGTGGTCTAGCGCCGGTGTGATTTATCATAGCTTCTTACCAAATGAAATGAGCATTACCGCAGATGTGTACTGTGAAGAACTGAACACAATGATGGAGAAGCTCGCACATCTCCAACCAGCTTTGGTCAATGGTTCGTCTCCACTGCTCCTGCACGATAACGCTTGACCTCATACTGCACAGCAGACGGTCTCCAAGTTGCAACAGCTGGGGTTAGAAGCTCTCCGTCATCTGCCGTACTCACCAGACCTTGCGCCTGACTAACGCTGACTTCTACTTTTTCTAGAATTTGGATAACTTCTTGGCGGGCAAAGTATTTGTTGCTTCCCGTTAGCTGATTTCTTCAAGAAGGGCATCAATAAACTGCCACTGCGTTGGCAAAGATGCATTGATTGCGTGGGTGATTACCTTGATTAATAGAAATAAAAAATTTAGAAAAAAAAACCGTTTAATTTTTGTCATATAAAGCGGCAATTTCATAAGTAATATATGTGTCACCACATGAATATGCAAGATCCAAGCCATTTGGCTTGGATCTTACATATTTATAGCGAAGAGCAAAATAATAAATAATAATTTTATTATTTTGCTCTTCTTTGGCTCAATAAGCCTACCTTACAGCTATTAATTATAAAAAAAATTAATTGTGTTTTACTCAAAATAAATCACTAAAATCAAAAATAATAATAGTTAGATGCCATAAAATGGGAAGTTTACCGATTTCCAGCTCAAAATTACAAAATATTAAATTACAAATTGAACACAGCACTTTTTACTCGCAGCTGAGAGACGGCAAATATGCAGCTGTTAGTTTTTCAAATGAAGGTTTTTGTCTGTTTATTTTCTAAGGTCTATTTTATAGTTTATTTTAAATTGGGGTCCTTGCATTTACTATTTTATATACGATTATAATATTAAAAAAGGCCGTTTCTTCAGGGTGTGGTCCAATGTTACCACGCTCTGGACCAATGTGTTACCCAAAATGACTGTATATTTTAGCAATATAAATTTAAATATAATTTCATTGTCACCTAGCTTAATATTAAAAAAAAAGCATTGAGTTTATTTACATAAACTATCAAATTTTATATAAACTTATTAACGTAGCTTTATTCTGCTTCATAGCCATCTTTTTATTAGGTATTCTATATCTACTAGTATCCCAACGATACATAATAATATGTATTTACGTTAAGAAAGAGTTGTTCATATGTACCCTAAAGTTACGCTTCCTTGTTTGAGGTACTTCGTTTTTATCCTTCCCTTTGAATATTTATCTCGTGTAGTCCTCAAAAGATTGTATGTAAAAATTCTCCATACCGAATTCAGCTGGCCTTTGTATAAAATATGATTTCTACGTCTATTTATTATGAACGTCTCCTTTTTTAATATAATAATGAATAAAGTGATTTCTGTAAAGTAACAACATACGTAGACTAATTTGGAAGCAGTTGTTCAATTCTATTATACGTATACATGTCAACATACCTATTCGACACCTACATATGTAACCAATATGAACCGGCATTTTGTTTTTACAGGGCGATCAGTAGAGATGGGTTGGAAACTTTGGAAATATCAGAGGTTTGTATTGTTTCAAGGAAATAAATCGTTGCTTTTAATAGCAAGGAAAACTCAATTTGACGATTTTCAAGGGGGATTTAAAACAATTTTATTTATTTAAATGAAGGAAATTTAAAATTGAAATAACAAATAACATGACTTATTTATACATTTAAAAATTTAATGTCACGCAGTTTGGTCCAATTTGAGAGCTAGGATAGTTTTTATCTCAATTTATAGTCACAACATTTTTTAATTGCAAATTATTTAGCCACAGGAAAGCGTGGCTGGGTAGCCAGTATATACATATTGAAGTGAAAACTTCTTTAGTAGCATTGTGCACTTTTTGGGATGGGTAAAAAATGTTAAACTCGTGTCAGGACACGTGACCTGATCGAAAATTCGTAAGACGGAGCCGAGTTTCTTATATTTAAAAAATATAACATTCGAAATTCAAACAAGTATGTGCGGCCAGGAGCGCAGAAATTCCAGTGTACCCTATGTACCTATACATTTAGAAATGTTATTACCTACTTTTTATTTTTAACCTAATTATATATATACAGATGTGTGTGTGTATGTATATGCAAATAAATTGTGAAATTATGTTTTCACTTCTGACGTGCAGTCCTACGACTGACTGTTTTTTTTTTGTTTTTTTAATTTGGAATGAAACATAAAAGTCAATGCATTTTAAACATTACTATTACTATAACCTATTACACCGGTTGTTTTTTAAACATAGGTACATAACTTAAAAAAAAAATTAACAGTGATTTTTCCTTAAACCTGGCGAAATGGTGAAGGCCTGCCTAAGGCTAAACACGTTTCTCATAGCCCTGAAGTACAACATATTCTTACACGTTCCGGTCCGGATAAAGGTCTGTGCCAGATTATGTTCACTGTGCTAGATTATGACTAAAGAGATTTGCGTTTATTTTGGATTCTGGATATGTTTTACGAACCAAACATTCCGATTGTATGCGGTCTTGATAACGCTTGAATAATGAACAGGTGCCTGAATAAGAAGATTTCCATCTCTCCGAAAGAATAGGAGAAGACGTAAGCGTTCGCCCATCTACTTTTCACCACTATACCCTCCCCCAAATAGAGAGTTATGTGGTGTAACAGAGACTCTCAGAAAATTGATTTTTCTACGTTTACTTAATACTTATTCATAATCCTATTACAGCATATTAAAATCTTTTAATTGGTTTCCAATTTTAGAAACTCTGCAGACTTGTATAACAAATTAGCTACGCATATTAAAAGTTAATTTTAATATTATGTTGGTAAAACCTACAAACATTTCTACAATGTAGCACGAATATTAATTTTATTTTATTTGTCTTCAATTATTAACGTTAGTCAAGAGTCTGACTTCGAGCTACTCTAATAACACAGTCGAGTGTTTCGAGCTCGTTGTAACACTAGTCTTTTTAAAGTTCCTTGTAAATGGGTTATACACGTTACTAGTATTCTTGTTAACATCTTCAGCTATGTTAATTGCTAGTTAAATGTTAGTGTTTGGAGTGGGTTACTGTTGATACTGTACTGTTACAGGTTATCGCCTCTTAAATGGAACTGACTTCCTGATTCGGCTTTGCCTTTTAACCAAACTGTTGGAATCATATCTCAGAAGTTTTAGAATCAATTTTACGCTTTCCAAAAAAAGTTGCATTTTATCTTTCTAAACCTTGATCTTACTTATTGTTTGCAAAACTAGTACTAAATTAAAATATACCTCCTCCTAAAGTTCCTATTTTTTTCTCACATCCTGTTCTACGTAAATAAATAATTTTCAGCGTAAAAAGCCGGGCTGTTTTCTTTATTTAGGCTGGTCAAAGTGGCGGTTAGGCCCCATTAAGGAGTATATGAGAGTCAATGACAGTGGGGACAATTGAATAAGATTATACAGAAGTCAAAATGCGGCGTTAGTCAATTGGTCGTATTATTTTTAAACGTTTCATTTTACATTTTTTCGTATCATACTGCTACACGCCACACCAGTTTTCTGCCTTGGGAACATAGTCGTTAGGTAATAGATTTCAAATTGTTTGAGCAGTTGATTTGTAACTGTAGTTTCTGTAGCGAACAGTATATTCTACTATATAGATAGTGTGTAGTGATTTTTGGATTGTTTTAATTTAGTTTAATCAATACGTTTTATGTTACATCACTATTAAAACAACAATACATATGTAGTGTACCGGATAATACTGAATGATTAGTAACCTCATTTTATTGGTGGTAAATAGATCGTCTGGATAGGTCTATACAGAAAACAAAATCTATGGTAACTTCCATATGACCACTTTATTATCGCCCAAACAACTTTCGTCTTGGCCAAAATAATTTCGACGGCGAACAGATAAACCATACTAGTGACGCGAAGATTAAGTCACCAGTCCTCAACAGAGCCCGGTCCAAATTTCTCTCATCTCCGTTCTCTTGGAAAATAGCGACCCTCTTACAAAAAGTGAGCATTATTTACGAGTACGCTTTGCGTTAGGTACATACTCGTAGTTTAACTTTTTCCTAAAATAAACATTCATGTACACAACCTTGAAAGTAATTAAAATTATGAATTACCCCATTCCCGTCATAATAACTGTTAATAACATAAATAACAAAAAATTATCAGATTTGATAATGCCCGTACAAGGTTGTCTGGAAGAGATCGCCGTGACTGATAAGATCGCAAATTGACGCGCCTAAATGTTTGTAGCATGTGTGTATTGTATTTTACTAAAAAGGTATCGTAATAAAATGTTATATTTATATGAATGGAGGAATGATATATGTATATGAACATTAGAGTTAAGAGAGAATTAAGTAAGGATTTTTTTGGCCATGTCATAAGCACACTCTAAAATATTACTTATTATGAACATTTGGGTCAAAAGTCCTGCATCGCCCTTGGCCTATGTATGTTACAACAAAGGCATTTAAATTATTACTAAAATATAAAACCATAATAATTTTGAAGAATTCTTTATGAATCTAATCTTATAGTTTGCAACGAATGTCGCTAAAAAGATGCACGCATATGAATTAAAACAAATCAGTTAACGTAAATGTTTAACGATTTTTATAATGTTAAGATAACAGAATTAACTCGGAACTCTTTTTATTAAGACTTGAATGCTTAAAATTTGAGTGTACTAGTGATGTTTCACCCACGTAAGTCCCAATGCCGTGTGAATATCGGGATAAAAAGTAGCCTATGTGTTAATCCAGATGTACCTACATACCAAGTTTCATCGCAATCACTTCAGTAGTTTTTTCGAGGATGACCGCCCACTAGTGTCGGACCCGACGTGGTCTCTTCATCAAGAGGTGAAGCGACTTGCCGCGTTGGCATCGGTTTTTATTCTAATATATCGATTTTGTGTCAATTAGAATGTATTATGCGAATTTCATATAATTATTTAAAAATATTGACATTCTCCTGACAACAAACAGCGATTTAAAGGCAGTTTTAACGTAGTGTTGCATTTTTACTTCTGAATAGAGTTGCCAGATCTCCAACTAGGGTTGGGTTGACAACGCGACACTGGTTTCACGACTGTTTATAGCACCGGATGATTTAACCTCAATAGGTCGATTGTCAACTCGGTTGTAAAAGAATGAAAGAGGTACTTTATCTTACCGCAGAGGTTAGAAAGTTTTGTGAAAAAGAGTTTTTATGTATAGAACACTGGCAGATTATACTTTATTTTAAAAATAAGATTATTTACGATAAAAATTCAAAAGTTGCAACTTCAACTTTCCCTCCAGATTTTATTACGAACTAAATGTAATTATTGTGTCTGACTGAATGTATCCATCTCGAAAACATTTTCGCGTGATGGTATTCTAAGATTTCAAATGTGGCCTAAAGCCGGAAGAATCGTTTTATAGACTTCAAATTGCATTTGTAGACGAAGGCCCTACTAGTGAAATTGTGTCCGAATTCTAGCGCGTTTTTCAGCGAATTTAAGCGAGGTCGGAAAAATTTAGCCGATGCATCGGCTCATCGCGATGAAGAAAGATGTGGTGGCCCTTTGTGGCGGCTGACACAATCTTTTACAAAATGTGGGTAGATATTAAAAAAAAAAATGTTTGATAGAATGAGTACTCACCCGAGAAGTTGGCAAAGGTACTTATTAAGAATCTGACAGCGCAATCACTAAAGGCTCATTTACACACTGAGAACACTGTGTCATCACTGACACTGACTGACAGGGATGCGTTCATAGAAAATATGGTGGTACTGTGCCCGACCGGACGGAACTGTAACTTCACTGATACGTGTGAATCGGCCTTAACGAACTCAAGATGGCATCCGAGTGGCCAATATGGCGACTGCAGTTTGCACCATTAGAATTTAATAAAATACTCGACAATCCGAATTTTGCAGATATATGTTGTCGACTCGAAATAATAATTTTTTTTTATGTTTTAATCGAGGTAAGGTTTCAATCGAGTCTACCGTACCCCTTGGCCGAATTATTAGTATAGATTGGTTTAAGAAGCGTTCACAAGATTTTACATGAGCACTGAGCACCTTCGCATGAGGAGCAATGTATGGTACATTGCCCCTCATGCGAAGGTGCTCACAACCTCACCGACGCTCAGAAGCAGGCTCACGTGGAAAGGCGCCATGATAAGATAGGTAAATTAGCCGGAAGGTCCGTATATTTGAACAGTAATCTACGCTTATCACTATTAATTTAGTAATTTTAGGATACCAAACGTCAAGAGGAGAAATGAAACATTTGTAGCATCATTTTATTTATTTATTTCTTTCTTGTAATTTCAACCTTTGTAATGATATTGTTAAATATGATTCAGGGTAGTCTGCGGTGTACTAATATAAGGTTGTCACAGAAAGGTGTGGTCATATATTAGGGCCGTATAGTAAACCCCGTGAATTAGGTAAAGCACTAACAATTTTAGGAAAAATCGTGATTTTTAATACAGAAATTTTATTTTGAAACTGACAAATTGAAGTTAAAAATTGACTCATGAAGTAATATACCGTAAGAGAGAGAGAGAGAGCTGACATAAATGATACTATGGGTATTTCATACCAATGATGTTGATTGAATGCCTGGATTTTTCTGAAAATGATCGCATAAAAAACAAAATCTTTGAAATTTACATGAAAATTCATAATATCATGTGTTATAGTGATATCACAGCCTCACAGAAAACCGGCAGTAAAGCAATGATTGCATTTTATTTTGCCGAGTGAGTTAGGTTACCGGAGGCCCTAACCCTTCCCTCTTTCCTTCCTCTCCCCCTTCTCAATCTTCAATCATACCAGAGATTTTGTAGAGAATACACGTGTTCACTCAAGATTAAATATGGATATTCATAAAAAAAGCCTGTATTGCAATTTTGAATGTAAATATAGCAAAAAAACGTAAAAATAGGAAGCGTTGGGTAAAAGATTGGGTATTATAAAGGGATTAGGTTGACAGTTGCATGATATTGATTCAATACGTATCAGCGTTAAGATATTATGAATATATAGAAAAAAATCTTAACAATTTTTTTCAAGCAAACCTAACTAACGTTGATACATATTAAATCTTTTTCCAGTCGCAAATTAACTTTCTGTCTTTCTTTATCCTATTTTATAATTTACGAATTACGTTAAGATAATTAAGCTTACAATTCCCGGGATGCATGAACTTCTAACTAGTCATTTAATTAACTTTGTCCTTGGGTTCCGTAGAAACTCAGGGCGTCAGTCGTAACCGCATTTGTCCGGCGTTTAATACTTATCGTTTCAGATACATTTAATTTCGTTCATGTTTTCGTTCAAGTTCATGAAGCCGTTTTCACGTAATTTTTAAAGTTGTAAGACATATTGTTTAAAAATTTTAGCTTTCTGTACTTCTTCTATATATAAACTGTAAATATTCCAAAATTCACGTTGATCCGTTTTCGAAATTTTCTTAAAAAGGGGTACAAAGAATTCTCTTCACGTATTAATATAATTATTTCTCTGTAAAATCAATGAACGTGTTTCTTTTTTTTTTAATGAAAAGAACTCCCGCATTCGGAATTTCTCCTATGTCGCGGGGAACTTTACAAGCATACAAACAACGGACACAAAGAACACCCAGATTGGGTGGGAATAGAACCCACGACCTATGGCACAGTAGTCAGGGTCACAAACTACTAGGCCAACAGACCAGTCAAATTCTTTTGTTTAGTGTTTTTTGACTGATTACTTTTTTTTCTACCTCTTACGTACAACCTACTTTCTAGGATATTATTAATCGATGTTCTGTTTAGGTTCTTTTAAGTGTTGATACAAGATAAGACAGCCGATAAAAGTTAACTACAAGAAGACAGCTAAAAGAGAAAGATGTAATGAGCATTGTATTAGGCGAAGCGTAGGTGAATCCGCCGGCGAATTGGTTCATTTATCACTCGTCCGCGGAGATAAGATAGGTAGATGGTATTTACCTCCGTCGAAATGTATTAGGGGAAGGTATTATACTCACTGTTGAGGGTCAAATTTTCAAAAGGATCCCATATATATGCTTGTTTAAGGAGACAGGCGAAACCCAAATGAGAACTTGTAGATTACGTGTCTAATGTTATTAAAATTGTTAAAAATGTTTGCTTTGGGTACAGTAGCAATTATAATATTCAGGCAGCAGATTGCGATTAATATGTAGAATTAGATTTAGTAGGTAGGGCACTATGATGTGTGAAATTTCTACCGGAATTGAAGCAAGCGAGCGAGCGAACCAACGCTTTCAAAATACACTCGTCCTACAGAAGATAATATATGAATGCACCATTTTTCAGCTTTTTAAAACTGAAAAATATTATTATTATTTTTATATCCCTCAAGAATAGTAGGTAGTAACTTCTTTTTTCCCAATAAAAGGTATCTACTCTATGCCCTTTTTTGTACCATTGACAATGTGCAATATGTGCATGTAAATTTCAAGAAGATTGGCTGAGTAGTTAAGGCATGAAACCTACCAAACATACACACATTCGCATTTATAACATTACTTAGGATTATTCTCGTTCATTGCTGCCGTAGCATGAAGACACCTCTTGTTATCTTGATATAAAGAAGGAAAAATAAGTTTCATACCCATATTGTAATTTCAACATCATTTTCTTAGCAATGGGAAGTTCAACGCTGAACATAAGACTCTTATAAAGACTTCTACAAGATAAATGGTCCTCAGCTTTTTCTTGTCACCGTACGAAAAAATTGTATACATTTTTTGATGAAGAAATTAGCATATCTGACAATTATTTGAGACATCGCTTCCGAGAAAATATTTTTTTGGAATGCATTATTAAATTCTAAAAAACACTTATAGAATTATGAGATTTATTTATTAGGTTACCCAACTATTACACAATTACAAGGACAAGTGCGAGTCTGACTCGCGCACCGAGGGTTCCGTAAGGAAACAAATTGGGGACGTCCATCTCGGGAATCAATTCTCGAAGACTTTTGCCCGTCTTTTCCTGAAGAAAAACTTAACTTTGCGGTTTTAAAAATATTCTCTCATACGTTTGATTTTTTTAAAGCTTCGATGTACGACAAAATCACCTTTTTAACCGCAAAATATAAATTTTGTTATCACAAAAATGATTTTTTATGTGATAAGTTTTTTCATTTACTTGTTCTGTGAGACTTTGCTTCTTACCAAATTTTATGGTTCTAGGTCAATGGGAAGTAGTACCCTATAGTTCAAATTTGATCAAATCTAAGGCTTAAGATGGCCATATCTTTGGATTGCGTTAACTTAGAAGCTTGATTTTTTTACAGCTTCAAGGGACCGCAGACATAAGTGTTTAGAATAATATACGTTAACTTGATGCGTCCGTGGATTCCTAAGAAAAAGGGACAGACAGACGGACAACAAAGTGATCCTATAACGGTTCTTTTTTCTTTTTGAGGAAAGGAACCCCAAAAACGATTCCCTAACTTAAATATGCTCGAGGCGCTTATAACGTCTACTCCTACTTCTAACTTTAATTTACATATGTGGCAGTTTCTTTACGAATATAAAACAGGCACTCAGAGTTCTACGTTTAATGACATAGGTTTAAGGGCTGCGAGTGGTTATATTAAAAAAAATAATGGTAAATGTAATTAGGAATGCGATATATTTATTATATCCCCACATGATAGTTTATCTCGTTTTGATATTTTGATTAACGCAGTTTACTGCTTGGGTTATCATCGATGGATGTATAGTAATTTTAACTTAATCTTAAAAAGTCCCTCCAGTACGGCAGTACCTTCGTTTATCTATTTTCAGTTTGCCTGTCAAATGCCAGTCAAATTTGTAACAGTCTGGAACTCAAAGCACAAACGCTTTGAGTTCCAGACTGTTACAAATTTGACTTACTTGCGTTGCTTCGTGACTTTTCACATACCCAAATTCATTTTATAATAGAGAACATTAAATTAAAAATTAAAATAATATCCATACGTTTTGTATTGATAGAGATATGATAAGAAATTCTATAAGTTATTTTTTTTTAAGTTTTATTCTTAACTTAAAGGATGCTTGTCTTTTATTTTAATTCCTTAAGTTTTCTTCTTGACTGTACTAAATCAACTAAAATTTTAAATAATTTCAAGAATGGGACGAGATGACGAACGAAAAATATATAAATTTTGAAATTCATCAACTCGTCCCAATGGGACAACGATGGGAGTTTGTTTTGAGACGAGATGACGAACGACCCAAGTTTTATACAATTTCTTATTATTTATTCATTTCTACTTTCAACCTTCAGATAAAAAGTTAAATCAGATTTGTTATAGAGGTACATGAGATAAGTCAAAGGTTTATTAAAGAAATAAAAAGTCAATGTTATTCTAAGGCAGCTATAAATTCCTACGAAAAACTGATAAACCTACGGCGATAACAGATATAGGAACAAAAATATAGTAAATAGGAAAACAAAGATATGGGAAACAATAATATTATACGAGGGTCATACTGAAAGTTTAATAGGCTAAAACGACTATACTACTTAATGAAGACGAGTTGGAACTAGTGGATACCACAAAATTCTTAGGCATTACTCTTGATTCTAAGCTTCAATGGGGCCCTCATATTGATAAATTATCGAATAGACTCAGCTCAGCAGCATACGCAGTTAGAAAAATTCGTGAACTGACTGATGTTGAAACAGCCATATTAGTTTATTTTAGTTATTTTCATAGTATAATGTCGTTTGGTATTCTACTGTGGGGGAATGCCGCCGATATTCAATCTATCTTCGTGCTGCAGAAGAGGGCTATTCGAGCAATTTATAACTTAGGCAATCGTGATTCACTGAGGCAGAAATTTAAAGAAATTAACATAATGACGGTAGCGTGCCAATATATTTATGAAAATCTAATTTACCTTCTTTATGAAGGTAAATTAGATTTTTTAATTTGATAAAGATCACTTCTGTAAAAAAAGTGATAAACACTCTTTAAACATAAACTTGTTGTACCTGATTCTAGGCTCCAAAAAATTAACAAGTCGTTTCAAGGTGAATGTGTGCGATTTTACAATAAAATCCCAGATAATATTCAAATGTTGAGTCTAAACAAGTTTAAGTCCACAGTAAAACGACAGCTATGCCTTAAGGGCTATTACTCAGTAGTGGATTATATACAGGATAAAACGCTTGGGATGGAATTGTATTGGATTCACAGGCTATTTCATGTACTTAATAGAAATGTAATGTGAGCTAATATGTTTCTTATTTTCCATCCATATATATAAAAATCAATGCCACTTTTCGTTGTAATTTTATAACTCAAGAACAGGCAAACTATCTACTAAATAGTTAACAAAGTCTAAACATTTGGTTTGGATACCAACCAACCAACAAAAATGTTTAGGCTTTGTTCGGACTATTTAGTAGATGGTTTATGTGAAGTTTGCACAAAAAAGAAAACTTAACGAGGGACTTACGCGGGTGAAACCGCGGGGCGCAGCTAGTCTCTTATATTTTTCTTTTCTTCTTTTTAATTTTTTCCGTAATTTTCAGTTTCCCTATTGTCATATTCTTTTTTTTTTAGTTTATTTACTTTTAATTTTAAAAACATAATAGCACACCACAAAATGATGTGATATGTACTAAGTATTGTTAAAATTGTCTGGTTTTTTTTAAAAGAGTGGCCGTGAGTTTGTTTGCCCGATTTCTTCTCACAAGGCTCAACCATTTGGAAACGGGCGGTTATAGATCGAAACAGGCAGATGTGATATTATGTTATTTATTTTTTTTTCTTTAATAATTTTACATTTCACGAAGCAAACTATTGCTGCGGTGACTCTGTGTAGGTTGATCTATAATTTTTAATTTTAATAATTATTCATTAAATCGTCGATTTCGAATAGTTGATGGTCAATTTTATGAAATAAAGATGTTGAATTTGAATTCAGTAAGAAAAAACAGCCGATGAAAAATTTATTAAAATTTCGGTTTAGGAACTCTTCGGGAATCTCTAGATGTTTTTTTTTTAATATTTTTTTATTTATTTCATATGTCGTCGATAACGTGAGTGCTGTGTGGCTAATGATAGAAGCTGATAGAAGGCTGATATATACATACATAACAGATTTGGGCAGCTTTAAGCACTGGTATGATTCAAGTACAACAAGTCTTACATTAATTAACATTTAGACGTCAGAAAATTTTTTTTACTAGATAGATACCTCATAATTTGACGGAAAGACATTTTAAGATCACAAACGCTGTCGTTTGGATTGGTGGCGGTCAATGCTTGAAAAGTATGACGGAGGTGACTCGAATACTGCATGCGACAGGTGCTCGTCACAAAGCTGGATATATTGTTACGAACCCGAAACCAAAAGACAATCTGCGCAATGGATATTTCCATTAGAAGATTTGCCGATAAAAGTAAAGAAGGGCAGAAGTCGAGGGAAAAAGATGATTGCCTCATTCTATGGACGGACGGGTCATTTCGCAACAATCATTATAGAAGATAAAAGGACTGTTACTGCAGATTGGTATGTCAGTCATTGTCTACCAGTTGTCTGGGAAAATGTTTGACAGCAACACCCAAGAAGCAGATCCTTCTCCACGACGACGTTTTAAACATGGAAGAGCCTTGCTTCGGCATGTTTGGGCCGGCTCGACTGCGCTCGATACCAAGGCCTCACAGAAAACCGGCAGTGAAGCAATGATTGCATTTCCTTTCGCCGCGTGAGTGAGGTTACCGGAGGCCCTTCCCTCTCCCCCATTCCCGTCCTTCCCCTCTCCCCACTCTCCTCCCCTCTAATGCCCCTCTCCCCTCTTTACACTCTTCCCCCACTCCCACCTTAAAGGGTGCCGATGCACTTGTGACTTTTGAGTTTCAGGTGCCCATGGGCGGCGGTAGTCATTTACCATCAGGTGACCCGTCTGCTCGTTTGCCCCTTATACCATAAAAAAAAAACCACGACAACGCTCCAGCTTACTCCGCCAGACGGACTATCGAATATTTATCTATCGAAGGTGTGGAGCTAGTGAGTCATCCTCCTTACAGTCCCGACCTGGCACCTTGTGACTTTTATTTATTTCCAAAAATAAAAGATAAACTTAGAGGAATTCGTTTTATGAACCCTGAAGATGCCGTGGCTGCGTTTGAAAAAGGCGTGGAAGAGACAATAAAAAAATCAACAGGCTTCTATATCATTCCGTTTTTTATTTCCTAAAACCTTTCAGTGTGACCCCCGTATTCATATATGGTACACCTGTGTTTGCTTTTGAGTATAGCCCGCAGAGTTCCATTTTATAGAAGGAGGGCTGTATAATCGGAAGCATGGATTTATGAGTGATTTTAATCACGTGGGCCTGCTTCTTTGACAACATACAACAAACAAATTTCACTAAAAACGAGCAAGAGCATTACCTGAAATATAGGACTACATAATCAAACTAAGTTTTTTATTCCATTATTGGCTAGCGTTTTATTCATATAAGTTGGTTCATATATGCTAACTCTACGTACCTATGTTTGTTGCAAACATAGGTACGTAGAGTTTAGCGATGTGTAGTTGCTATGAACTGTTACTATAAGTCGGCCCTTAGGCTGATATGCCTGACGAGTATTTATCGTTTACACACATGACTAACCCATTAACCCAGTAAACAGTAATGACACAAATATCCGAGAGCCCTTACTATGGTATCCGATGTTATTTACAATACTGAGAGTTATGATTGAAAGATTTTGTGTTTGTTAAAGATGTCTATTTCTATTTTTATTCCCAACATAAGCAAAAATGCAAATTACAATCATCAAAATTAAAATATTTAGATGTCTTAATTTTTTTGCAGCGTATAGTTAGACCCACAGCGATTGACACATGCTCTTTATACCAGATCTAGAATGAATTTAATGAAACTGCATTGTTAAAAACTATATGTATACATTATTATTAATACATAACATATATTAAATTATATGTAGAGGTAAACAGAGAGAAGTGTTTCCCCGCAATCAATCAATCTAATTAAGTTAAGTCATTATACAAAGTGCGTACAACCAAAATGTAATACATAATCTGGTGATTTTGCATTATCAATACAAATGAATAAAAATGGAAGTGTCTGTTTGTAATGTCAAAATAATAGTTTTTTTTCACTCATACAGTAAATTTTTTTTTTAAACAATACTAGCAACGTGGGTCACACATTACTAGTATTCTTGTTAACCCCTCCAGCTAAGCTAAATCCTTGTGTTAGGAGTGGGTTCACGAGGGGTGCTGTCTAGAAAACCTCCACGTGGTGCACCCCGGAAACGTTGGCGATGACGCTGCCTTTCCTTCCTCTGTTTTTTTTTTTGAGGAGGGCGTCATCGCCAACGGCTAATATTCTAGTATGAAGAGGAGGCCATATTTCTTCGGCCACACGGTTGAGGCTTGGCCCAACAGAGCACATCCTTCTGTTGGCTCTTCGCTCCTCGGAGCTATGAGGATGAAAACCTCGGTAAAAAATCACGGAGGAGGAACCCTTCCATGGGTTGGAGTTTCTCCACTGTCCTCAGTGGAGAAGGAGGGCGGGCTCGGCGTGCACTCACACTGCCACCGAGCAGGCAGGGGAAGATTTCATTTCCTTGCCACCGTCGGCATATCGTAATCCCGAAAGGAGTCGTGGTCATGTCTCGCGACTCCGATCGGGGACGAGGGTCTTGGCTTAACCGCCCGGACTGCGAGGAAGAAAACCTCTCTAAAAAATCACCCCGAATCCCGTGTTCTGGTGCGTGACCAGGGGATGCATGGCTGATGGGTAGTTCAGTCGCAAGCGCACTCCCAGCCGGGGCACCTGCGGACCCCTCGGTTGGGCATAAACTCTCGCTTGCCCGGGTATTGGGGATCTCTGCCCGGGTCGACCTTTAGTTCTCCCCAACTCGTGGGTTCAAAAATGGTTAATGAATGTCAAATTACAAAAACAAACGAAGAAGAAAAAAAGAAGGAGTGTATAAGAAGGAGTAGACGGCTAGCGGGAGAAGCTGCGTCGACGGAGGACGTTTCAAGTGAAACTAATTGTTCGGTGGAGCTCCCAGAAGTCAATTTGACTCCTGGGAGCAGTAGAATGTCGGTGCGATCCAGGGCTGGTTCGGCGGCTGACTCAGCCGAAGAGAATGAGCTGGAGGTCCGCGACACTGAGAGTCGCAAGCGCGGACGCTCCAGAGATGAGGAGGGCGACACGTCGCAAGGTATGTTGCCACCAAAAGTGGCAAGCAGCCTCAGAGGGAGGTCGAGGTCGCGCACGCCGATGCGGGCTCCGACAGGTTCCGCCTTCTCCAAGTCGGGCGCTTACACCCGGACCAGAGCGGAGGGCGAAATCGAAGCGGAGGAGGAGATTGCGGATCTCCTGCTGAAAATCCGGGAGCCGGTGGAAGGGGGTTCTGTCCCCCAAACACCGGTAACCATGCAGGAGAGAGCGGACGCGGCGGTGGCCATAATTCACAAAGTGGCCACCAAGTCCACGAACCTTAAGGGTACTTTTGTAAAGGCCCTTAAGGACTCCTCCTCCGCTGTCTCTGGGGTTGTAAAGACCCTAATTGGTGATGTGGCGCGCCTCCAGGCGGCAAACGATCGGTTGGCGGGGCAGGTGGCTGAGCTCAGCTCTCAGTTCGCCCAATTTCGGGCTCAGGCGGTCTCCCCTGAGCAACCGGGCCAGGTAGAGCGGCAGCCTGCTCCCTGCGCCCCCTCTCCCACTGAAGTTCCGGACTCCCACTTGCGTCAAGTTATTGACGCAGTGTGGAGGATGATGGACGGGCGCCTTGCGGGCTTGGAGGCAAGGCTGCCACCGGCCCCTATCATCCGACCGCCACTCGCCGGTGACAAGCCCAAAGCCGCATCGGGCCCGACGCCACTTCCCGTCTTGGGTGGCCGCGTCGCGGTTTCGTATGCGGCGGCGACATCAGCGCCAGTCCCTGCAGCTGCCCCGAAGGCCGGGCGACCGGTTAAGGCCGCAGCAAAAGCTAAAGCAAAAACGGTGCCATCGAAAGCCGCGCAACCCGCTAAGGCCTCAGCTGCAGCAACGGCGGAGTTTCCTCCGCTTTCCACTCCGGCACCTAAAGGGACGACAGTTCCTTCTGGTGCCAAAACTGTGTCTGGCCCCTCCGCATCTGGCCCCTCGACGTCTGCCCCCTCTAACGATGGGTGGCAGAAAGTCAAAGGAAACAGGAAGAAGTCCCGAAAGCGGAACAAGAAGGCTGCCAATAAAGCAGCCTCTACACCGCAGTCGCCATCGGTGGCAGTAGCCACTATAAAGAAGCCGCGAAAACTGCAGCCACCAAAAACGGCGGCTGTGGTGATCACCGTGTCACCGGAGGCGGCAGATGGCGGGCTATCTTACGCGGCCGTATTCAAGAAAGCCCGGGATAGCCTCACCAGTGAATTCGGGGCTTCAGGCGTGAGGATGCGCCTCGCCCAGACGGGAGCTCGAGTCCTAGAGTTCCCGGGGGCTGAAGGTGCGAAGACGGCCGATACTTTCGCCGATAAGATGCGGGGTATCTTCGCAGCGACGGATGGTGTCAAGATCGCCAGGCCCACCAAATGCGCGGAGTTGCGCATTTCAGGCCTGGATGACTCCGTGACGACTGAGGATGTCCGGGTTGCGGTTTCGGAGAAAACGGGATGCACCCCGGACAGCATCAGGGTTGGCACCATCCGCCCCGGTCCAGGAGGCCTTGGCGCGGTATGGATGAGTTGTCCCGTAGCGTCGGCCAAAATCCTGGGCGACGCTGGCAAGGTCCTCATCGGTTTCGTCAACGCCAGAGTCACAGTTCTGGAGGCGAGACCGATGAGGTGTTTTAAGTGCCTGTCCACGGGACACACCCGCGTCAAATGCTCAATTTGCTTTGACTGCAGCGGACTTTGTTTCCGCTGCGGCCGACCGGGGCACAAGGCGGCGGAATGTTCCGCCGCCCCTCACTGCCCAGCGTGTGCGGCGGGCAATCTGCCCGCCAATCACCAAATGGGGCAGGGGGGCTGCAAGCCTCCCCGCAATTCTCAAAAATCATCGGGGGCAAGCCAATCGACCCAGGCTGCCACCGATGTCATTCCGGCGTCGTCGTCGTCGCCCATGGAGGAGGTTGTAGAGACGGTCCAATAAATGGACCAAGTCTCTAGCCTCCTTGTCCAGACGAACCTAAACCACTCTGCCGCTGCGCAGGATCTTTTCTTGCAAACCATGGCGGAGTGGTCGATCGGTGTAGCCGTAGCCTCGGAGCCCTATTACGTTCCTCCCCGTCCAAACTGGATGGGTGACCGGGACGGCTCCGTGGCAGTCGTCAGCTCCACGGCGGCTCATTCCCCGCCCTTGTCGCTAAGAGACAAGGGTAATGGATATGTTGCTGCCGAGTGGGGGGGAATCACCATATATGGTGTCTACTTCTCCCCCAACCGGAGTCTGAGCGACTTCGAGGTTTTTCTCAGCAATCTAGAGACCTCGATGCGGCGACTAGCGTCTGGGCACGTCCTAGTGCTGGGGGACTTCAACGCAAAGTCCATTGCGTGGGGTTCCCCCAGGACGGACGCACGGGGCGATGCCGTGGAGGAGTGGGCGGCATCGGTGGGCCTCTGTCTCTTAAACAGAGGCTCCACCAACACGTGCGTGCGACAGCAGGGGGGGTCGATAGTGGACCTTTCGTTCGCTACCCCTGCTCTCGCCGCACGAGTAAGGAACTGGCGTGTCCTGGAAGAGGTTGAGACGCTCTCGGATCACCTGTACATCCGATTCGAGCTCTCCCGGACCCAGGACCCCAGAAGGGGTCACACGGCGCGGCGTTCTTCCCGCTTCCCGCGGTGGGCTGTTTCGAAGTTAGACAGGGACCTACTAGAGGAGGCAGCCATCATTTACTCTTGGCTGTCTCCGCAGCCTCTGACTGAGGAGGTAGACATGGGGGCAGGCCGCTTTCGCGACGCGATTACGCAGATTTGCGATGCGGCCATGCCCCGCGTTCGAGGTCGTCGGCCTCCGAGGAAGGAGGTCTACTGGTGGTCCCAGGAGTTGGCAGACCTCCGTGCGGCCTGTACCCGTGCCCGGAGGTCCTACACTCACAGCCGGCGGCGTCGCCGCGGAGAGGGGGAAGAGGACCAGCTTCATGAGGAGTACCGAGAGGCGCGGAACACTCTGAGGCTGGCCATTAGCCGCGCCAAAGAGGAAAAAAGAAAGGAGATGCTGGAGGGTCTCGATCGTGACCCCTGGGGTCGCCCATATCGCGCGGCGCAACAAAAGCTTCGCGCGTCGGGCCCCCCCCTTACAGAGACTCTCCAGCCCAGCTTCCTGCAGGAAGTGGTTGAGGGCCTTTTCCCGCAACGGGTGGAGCACGTACCCCCGTCAATGGCCCCTTTGGCCGGAGACGACGGGGAGGATGAGGAGGATGGTGTTCCGCCCGTCACGGAGGCGGAGGTAGGGGCGGCTGTTCTACGGATCCGTTCCAAGAACACCGCCCCCGGGCCAGACGGGATCCCTGCCCGAGTGTTGGCCCTTGCCCTTGACCACATGTCCGACCGCCTCAGGGAGGTGTTCGACGCTAGCTTGGCGTCCGGGCGCTTCCCTGATTGCTGGAAGAACGGGAAGCTGGTCCTTTTAAGGAAGCCGGGACGGCCTACCGACTCGGTCGCGGCCTACAGGCCCATCGTGTTGCTGGACGAGGCGGGTAAACTGTTTGAGAGGGTCCTTTCTGCCCGCATCGTCCGGCACCTTAGCGAGGTCGGCCCCGATCTGTCGGACGCCCAATTCGGTTTTCGGGCGGGGCGTTCGACGGTCGGTGCTGTGTTGCGCCTGAGGGCCGTGACCGAAGAGGTAGTGAGCTGTGGCGGCGTGCTATTGGCGGTGTCGTTGGACATCGCCAACGCGTTCAATAGTCTGCCATTCAGCTGCATCAGGGAAGCACTCCACTATCACGGAGTGCCAGGGTACCTGAGGCGGCTAGTGGTAGACTATTTAGAGGAGCGTACCGTCATGTATGAGGACCGAGATGGAGTTTTGAGTCGTCGGCCCATGTCGTGCGGTGTTCCACAGGGGTCTGTCGTTGGACCGCTCCTGTGGAACATGGGGTACGACTGGGCCCTTCGAGGCGACTTCCCCCCCGGGCTCGGCGTAATCTGTTACGCCGATGACACTCTTGTCACAGCCCGGGGGGTGAACTTTCAGGAGGCGGCTCGCCTGGCTACCAGGGGAGTCTCTCTGATAGTCGGGCGCATCGAGGCGCTGGGCTTGCGGGTGGCCCTTGATAAGACGGAGGCCCTTTTATTTCATGGGCCCCGTCGTGGTCCACCCCCTGGCGCCTCTATAGAGGTCAACTCGGTCCTCGTACCGGTTCAGGCCCACATAAAATATCTGGGCCTGTTCCTCGACGGTAGGTGGCGCTTCGACGAGCACTTCCTGCAGCTTGCTCCAAAGCTGGTCGGCGCTGCGTCCGCCCTTGGGCGACTCTTACCCAATTTGGGCGGACCCAGCGTCGGTACGAGACGGCTGTACACGGGGGTTGTCCGGTCAATGGCACTGTACGGTGCACCGGTGTGGGCGGAGGCTCTGACCGCCCAGAATAGGGCGCGCCTCTGGCGCCCTCAGAGGGTTATGGCGGTTAGAGCCATACGCGGATACCGCACCGTGTTGACGGAGGCGGCGTGCGCGTTGGCCGGGACTCCCCCGTGGGATTTGGAGGCGGAAGTACTCGCCGAAGTATATCGGCGAACGGCTGAGTTCCGGGCGGGAAGCGGCAGTCGGCCCCCGCCCGAAGAGGTACGCGAATGGCGTGAGGCCGCTCGCCGAGCCACCATGGCTCGTTGGTCGTCCCGACTGGAGGCTCCACGTGCTGGCTTTGCCGCCGTGGAGGCGCTCCAGCCGGTCATCGTCGAGTGGGCAGGGCGGCAGCACGGGACCCTTTCCTTCCGACTGACGCAGGTCCTTTCCGGGCACGGCTGCTTCGGGAAGTACCTGCACTCGGTCGCTAGGAGGGAAATGAGTCCCGCCTGTCACCACTGCGACTGCAGTGAGGACTCGGCTCAGCACACGCTGGCGGTTTGCTCCGCCTGGGCAACGCAGCGTCGGGCCCTCACTGCAGTCATCGGAGGGGATCTCTCGCTACCGGCCGTCATACGCTCCATGGCCGGTAGCGACAGGAATTTTACCGCGGTCGCGACCTTCTGTGAGGACGTCATCTCGCAGAAGGAGGCGGCGGAAAGGGTCCGGGAGGACGATCTCCACTCGGACCTAATTCGCCGCCGGCGAACCGGGCGGCGGAGGCGCGCTTACCAGCGCCTCATGCCGCCCTGAGTGTGGCCGCGGGTGGACGGGACGGGTTTTCCCCTCCACCCGCTGTAGTGGCCCCCCGCGAGGAGGCGGCGTCCGCGTGTGCCTGGACGTCGCCTAATCGAGAGGATTTTACCCGAAGATGGTGCCCGCGCTTTAGCGGGCAGGCGCTAGGAGGGTTCCGGATGTCGTAATAAAGCTGTTCCCGGATCCCTCCTACTTAAGGCGCAGTACGGCACACCGTGTGGTTTTAGTCGGTTCGATTCCGACACACCGCCCCACCGAAAACCCCGGTGGGGTGACGGCCCGAGGGGGTTTCCACACGCACAAAAAAAAAAAAAAAAAGGAGTGGGTTCACGACCTTGGATAAGACGGAGGCCCTTTTATTAAATGGGCCCCGTCGTGGTCCACCCCCTGGCGCCTCTATCGTGGTAAACTCGGTCCTCGTACCGGTTCAGGCCCACATAAGGTATCTGGGCCTGATCCTCGACGGTAGGTGGCTCTTCGACGAGCACTTCCGACAGCTTGCTCCGAAGCTGGTCGGCGCTGCGTCCGCCCTTGGGCGACTCTTGCCCAACTTGGGCGGACCCACCGTCGCTACAAGACGGCTGTATACGGGGGTTGTCTGCTCTGCTGCTAGATAGTTTATTTTGTTAGTTTGTAACGTTATGTGTCTCAATACATACCTACTAATTTTTTATTAGGTATATGTAAATTATGTTAATTAAGTTTACTAAAGTTCAACATCATCATCTACCTGCCCTATTCATAACTTTATTTGGGGTCAGCGCAATATTTGGGTAACATTGCAAAGGGTTTTGACTGGTTTAGGATTTTGACTGGTTACTTTTATGGCCGGGAGGGAAAGGCTAAGAGATACCGCAAGTCTCGGATGGAGAAACGGGACTGAGATTGCAGTAGCTCGAAGAGGCCCGAGTCGTGTACCCGAATGTCCGTCCTGTGATTGGAGAGGCCACTAGGACAGAAACATCAATCTGTCATTTACTTAACTTATAATTAAACATAGGTTTAGAAATGACTGACTGCAGAAACTCTCCGATATTCAGTAGTTACGTGTACCTCTGAGTCGCACCACCTCACTCACCAGCAGAACAAACAGTAATATTTTAGTGGTATAGTCAAACTGCAGTCTTCTGCAGGATGGTAGTACTTCCCCAAACGAGCATATTCAATTGCAAATCTGCAATCGCCTACCTACCTTCTTCTGGTTGTTGTATTTCTTCTCTTTTTACTTGCCTCGAAAGACCGAGGTCATTAAAAATAGGGGCCAGGCTCATGATTGGTAGTAAGTCAGTTTAACTTCGGACATGTTCCATGTTTGAAACCACCATCTAAATACCTCGATTTTGGTTCTCACAAACAACATTAGCCAATGAGGGTTTACAATTCAATTTCACAATATAGGTCACAGAATGACTGATTACAATATAATATGAAACGTTAGCACCTGTACATGTATTTGAACATTCACAAGTGCCAGCACCTTCCACTACAATTTTCAAATTCTTGTGACGGCCAGATAAAAAGATATCATGCTCATTACATTTAAATTTTCAGATTATAACTGTAATTAATAAAAATTAAGAATTTACTATTTATGTAGAAAATATAATGCATGTGCACTACCTAATATTTACTAATAGGTATTCCCTGAAAGTGACTCTCGACTCATTCTGATGAAACTGTACAAGCCAGGTTAGTAAACATAAAGGTAAACGCAGATAATATCCTTTGTTCTGAACAACGTTGTGATGACGGCCATTAATGCTAACATGTGAATCTCTTAAACTAAATATCTTTAATGCCGTCATTCAACAGGGCCCAGCACCTAAAGCGGTAGTACAACATTTCTGTTCATCCAAAAAGGCGATAAAATATTTCTGAAGTTCATTAATTATAAAGCGAAAACGGAAACACTGTTTGTAGAAGAGAACAATTAAATGTACTCTCAAGGGTTTACATTTTCTTTCATTATTAATTTAACATTGTATATTTGTAAGCTTTGACATGCGGGAGTTCAGCTAAGTTTCTTCAATCAATGTAATTATGTATAATGATCCACACATATTGTGGTGTATATTCTACTAACAGTTTATTGTTACCTGTTTTTGGAACATTGCCTCAAATGGGATTGTTTCTAGGCCAAAAGCTTCAAGGTAAATTTAGTATACTATAAGATTATTCTTAAGACATTTCAGTAAATAGTAGTTGATTCCGGAACCAATTGAGATTTACCTTTAGTTAATTAATATAAATAAACAGTTTTTTCGCACAGTCCCAAAAAAAAAACCAACTTGAATTGAATGAATCTCATTTTTTTTGTCTTCCTGGTCCTCTGTTTGTTGAAAGCAATGACTAAAACGATGGCCAGACTACGAATGCCTAAACCTAACAGAAGGCCACTTATAAACAGCTAAACCAGGATAATCTTGTGTTTCTGCGGCAAAAAGCACACGGGTGTGAAGAAGGCCATGAAGTTAGTAACGTGTAAGTTATCCCAGGTATTTGCTGGAATTCATAAGAACTGGTAACGCAAAATAACAAACATCTTACCATCATCTCATCATCATTCCTTTTCACATTTTTAGAAAACTTTTTGAATAAAATAATAGTAAGTATAACGGTAGACAAATTGCGATTTGAGTTTTGTAAGAAACATGATGTGGTGCGGCCATGCTCGGTGTCAAGCTTATAAACCGAGTTACCTAATTTAGGTTTGTTGGCATTCATATCATTAATAAATTGGAGCTGAGCTGGACACCTGGCAAGCCGTGTTCATAGGATGTGTAGTGTAAAAAAATGACACGAGCAATGTCACCCAATGTTTACATGGCCGCGGATGAGCAAACATGGATTTCATAAATTTCTTTTTGTTATCTTTGATATTTTTAACTGACTTCAAAAAGAAGGAGGTTTTCGATTCGATTGAACATTGTTTTTTTTTGTGTATGTTGCGCGATATCTTCGCCTTTTGTGAACCGATTTCAATTATTCTTTTTTTATTGAATTGGTTGTACTCAAGGTTGGTCTCATTTAAATTTGAACAAAGTATTACAGCTCTAAGGGTAGAAAACAAGGGGTTAAAAATAACGCTTTTTACAATTTTCATGATTTAGGCGCATTGATTGCAGTTAATTATTGACTATAAAGTTATTTTAAGATTAAAATAATAAACTTATTAGCATAATGGATTCTACATTATTACTCTTTAACTTCATCGTGCATACGATACTAAAGTGTCATAAAGTAAAACAAAGTAAAAGTCTCAATAATTGAAAACCAAATGCCGACCTTACATGTGTACTGATTGTAAGAGAGTAAGCCCAGCTTCCAAATACATCGGTCAAGTTTTGAATGGGTTGTGTAGGGGCTATAAATAAACCACTAAGTAGGGTCAAGTTGCCCTAATGTGCACGTGTTGCTAATAGCATTGGGTATGTTTCACAACACTAAGCCACTGATATTACGTACTTAGTAGTATTTGGCCGCAAGAATGGACGTTTCCTAATAAACTATAAGTACTTGATAGAAATATCGTGTACCTAATAACTTATCACCACAGTGTTAGTATTCTGCCTATTATATTTTATTACTAAATTACGTCCATATATATAATCAAGTAGAATAAACTTAAATAAATTTAATTTAAAGATATGAAAGAGAATGAGAATGAATTTTTATTTTATAACTAGTTTTTAAAAACATACTTTTACACGTAAATTTCATATATAGTCACACTGAAAGTTTTTAGAAAATAAAAAACGGAAGATATAGAAGTCTGTTAATATTTTTATTGCTTTTCGAAGTATCTATCTAGGGTGCGTTTTCAACTTATTTCGCAATCAAAACAATAATGTTTTGTACGCTCCAGATTGTTTTACATATATATACATTATAAAAAATCCTGCCTGGAGGATTCCCCCCTTTCATAGTTTGTGTCTAACCACTTAACCAGGGGCGATCAGTACACTGAGAAAGATCGATCGAGGTCAATTAATAAAATCAATACGCCATTAAAGAGGTTAAGTCGTCAACCATTATTAGTTCTCTCGTTAACCCCTATAGGGTTAAAATTATTTATTAGAAATTTAAAAATATTAAACACCAAACCTAATTAAATTTAAGCAAAAAGTTTAATATTTAATGCTTTCGTATTAAAAGCAAGATCAAGCTCATTAAAGACCAAAACGAAAACCCCACAAATTGTATGAAGTTAATTACAATCAGGAATAACATTAAAGTTTGGCTTAGACTGAATGACCCTTAAACAAGTCTATAACAGCTGCCGAAATTATCTTCATTTAAGTTTAAAGTTCCAAATTTCTTTGCCATAATGGTCCTGATTTTGTTATGAAATATAATTACTATTACAATTTTCACTCCGATATTTATTGCTTGGGAGTTAAGTTCAAATTAAAATACAGTAAAATATTAAAACAAAAGCTATGGTGGTTGTGTATTATATTCATATAACATGCATCATTTCAAACTTTTCGTGTTGCGTTTGGTATAAATCTCAAGTGTCTACGCCTACTGACCCGCCATTGCGACTAATATTATTGTATGATCTCAGATTGTAAATAATTGTTTAATAATTATTATTAAACAATTGTTTACAAACTGAGATATATTTTACAGAAACAAGAAAACTTTTTTTTTATTTCACCTACAAACCTTAAACCGAAATAATGCGATGTTAAATTATCCAAGTTATTTAGGTTGTTACTCTATTTATACAAGCACATTACCTTGAACGAGTTGCACGGGGTCAGCGGTTTACGTTAACCCACTCTATTTGAACCTTATGTCTAACAGTTTATATTAAAGCATTAGGGATTCCGTGTACTTATAATCATACCAAAGAATAACATTTTAGATTAAATTTGCACAAAATAACTATCAAAATGGGAGATACGCTATTATCCACATATTAATACGTAAATGAAATTCTTTGTAACCCTTTTTAAGCAAATTTCGCACACAAGGAATGTGTTACTTGGAATATTTGAAGTTTATATAATGTAGAGGAAATGGAGAAAGCTACAGTGGTCATGTACGGGGGTCACATTAGTAAGGAGAGGGGAGGGGGTAAAGAGAATGAGTCACTAGCTCCACACCTTCGATAGACAAATATTCGACAGTCCGTCTGGCGGTGTGAGCTGGAGCGTTGTCGTGGTGGAGGAGGATCTTGCTTCTTGAGCGTTGTTGTCAAACATTTTCCAAGAGAACTGATAGACAATGACTGACATACCAATCTGCAGTAACAGTCCTTTTATCTTCTAGAATGATTGTTGCGAAATGACCCGTCCGTCCAAAGACTGAGAAAGAATCTTTTTCCCTCGACTTCTGCCCTTTTTTATTTTTATCGGCAAATCTTCTAATGGAAATATCCATTGCGCAGATTGTCTTTTGGTTTCGGGTTCGTAACAATATATCCAACTTTCATCACCTGTGACGATGTCATATACAGCATTCGAGTCACCTCCGTCATACATTTCAAGCATTGAGCGGCACCATTCCATCAAATTGACTTATAAAAATGCCTAAAGCTGCCTCAATCTGTTGATAAATCACCCACCTATCAGCTTCTATAATTAGCCGCACAACACTCACGTTATCTTCAGTAGTCGCCGTAGAAGGACGTCCTTTTCGAGAATCATCAGTGAGTTTGTTACCACATTTAAACTCATTAAACCAGTTGTAAACAGTGGCTCGAGAAATGCCAATCGAAGTCTATCGTAACATTGTTGTTGAGTAAGACCGCAACGAAAGTCGTAATAAATTTACGCATTTCGATGCACGATAGACACTTTTTAAATTACCGCCAATTTGTAAAAACAAATGACATATTAAATCATTAAACATCTACAGATTCCCAGAGTTATTTCCCTAATTCGAAATAAAAAATATTTTTTTCTAAAAACTTTCAGTGTGACCCATGTATATAATATATGTTGACCTGTCGTAGTGTCGTGGTACGGAAAATCTATACAAAGACAGTTCAAGTAATACTGGTCAATGAAATGCGGCATTTGAGAAAACTCAGGTCTTCTTATGATGGAAGTGATGTCTGCTAAAATTTGCAGTCACGGGAACTGCGTAAGCGGACTAGAACCGCTTACGCAGTTCCCGTGACTGTCCCGACTTTGTATTTTGTTGGCAGATAATGGTGCCGATTCTATTGTCAGACTCACTAAACTAAAACCTAACTTAATTTCTTCATATGAAATCAACCTTGTCTTCTTCGCAACAAGGTCTATTTGTTACTGGCATCTATTTCTTAGCGCCATTAAATTTCAGTAAAACCTGTCAACATATACTCAACTTTATTTCCACGCAGCGAGAGTCCCCATTTATTCAAATGCCGTATAATTGCCGTACAAAAACTTGTTCAAAACGAACTAAGATGACGTTATTTTAATCGACACCTACGAAGACGCTTACTAAAAATACAGAGCAAAAAAGATGGCATTCAACGGATAGCGGCTCTCGCTACGTGGTATTAAAGTTTATTTAAGCGTGTCAGACTTTAGTCGACAAATAAATTGCTTATTTCGAGAGCGACGTATGTTACCTACTTGTTTATATTTGAAATAAGACCTTGTTTCAAAGGGTACAAGGTTTACATCTTGCATGACGAAAATTTAGTCAATTATAGTTAAGACAGAAATTCAACAGAATTGACACCAATGTGTTATATAGACGTAATGACTCTGATGACGTATGATTTCTGTTCTCCTTGGATAGCGTAACGCCAACGTAAACGTTTGTTCTAGACAAGCATCTTACACTGAAGTTTCGATAAGTACTTACATTTGCGGCAACTTCTCTCTCTAAAAATCACAGTAGCATTGCGTTTTGTCGCCGTTGTAAGCCAATTAATTTCTGAAAGTGGATTCGTTACAGGACTGGTTCGTTCACGTTCAAGTTCATTCAAATGCTCTATGATCAAACTTGTCCGTTTTCTAACATCTCCTTTTATGATAATGAATAACGTCACAACCTCACTCAAAATGTCAAAATAAACGCTTTCCATCTCCGAAGTGGACGCTCTGACATTTAATTTTGTATATAGTACTCAAACATGAGATCTGCTTACATTAAATTTTATTCTATTTATGTAATAAAATAGTGGTTTCGGTTTTCCGTTACATAGGTATTACATACCTTTGAATTGCCTGATGTTTTGACCAGGTTGCACTGGCCGTTGTCACATACTGACTGGACTGACTGACTCAGTGGCGAACGCCGTCCATCCTCGGTCCCTGAGGCACCCGCACATTTTCGATATTTCCTTTTCGCTATGTACCGTCCCTATTCTGTAAGTAAATAAGGAACCACTGGATTAAACAATACCACAAGTCCTCTCCTCTGTAGGTCCAGCGACCTACACGTGATTTCGATCTACTTCTTTTTTTTTTTTTTAGAGACAACTCCCGCATTAGGAATTACTCCTGTGTCGCGGGGGACTTTACAAATATAGAAACAACGGACACAAAGAACACCCAGACTCAGGTGGGAATCGAACCCACGACCTATAAGCATAGCGGTCAGGGTCACTAACTATTAGACCAACAGGCCAGTCTTATTTCTGATCACGTCTGATTTATGTCTGTAATAATAGCATTAAATGTATGATATATTAGTAGTAAAATATTTAGTAGTCTTTATTAGATTCAAGAGTATTTCATACTCGTTATCAGTCTGTTGTTGTATATTTAGTTCCATGTAAGGCCAATACTCGTTATTACATTTTTGTTTGTGATTTTCCGAGCTCCGTTTTTCTTAATAAACCAACACGACATGCGATGTAGGTAGGTATATGTCGAAGTTCATTACAGGTTACAGCCTAGTTGTTACGGGTAGAGTTAAACATTTTGAAAATATCGCGTTTCAAAAATGTTTAATTTCATTTTAGGCTTCTGAACAACTTTATGTTTAAATTTATTGAGACAAACTAAGATAAATTATAAGAGAAAGCTTTACGGTCTTCTCCAGTGTACTTACATACGACTCAGGTCTCTCCCACAGGCCTAATAAAAGCAAAAGTAGCTTTGTAAGTACGCCAAGCTTTTTTAACAAAAATTAAGAATAAAAGTCAGAAACTTAATTTATGAGATTACTACCAGCTTTATTATTGTTCATTGTTTCACGAAACTGCTATCATATTAACCATTTGTCCTTAAATATTGCATATTAATGACTGACCATGCTCCTATAGTTAAAGGAGTTTTAATAATTTATAATATATATTAATACGCGAAGATAATTCTTTGTACGCATGGTCGTGGGTTCGATTCCCACCCAGGACAAATAATTATGTGATGAGCATGATCATTTGTTCTGTATCTGTATTTAGAAATATATAAGTATGTTTATCAGTAGTCTACTAGTTACCATAGTACAGGTTCTGCCTAGTTATCAGACGGATCGGCGACGACGGACGGATCAGATGTGTGAAGTTATTATTATTATTTTTATGACAATTTCGAGAACGTAGGAACGTGAAATTTTGGGATACTTAAAGTTTATGAAGGTACAAAAGAAGTGCAGTAAATTAAAATGTTTTGAACAATATGTATTGCAAATTAAAAAATAACGTAAAATCGACTACATCAAGCTACACGCGCCCCGTATATATGTTACCATGTCATGGTACGTCAGTCTATACAATGACAGTCCAAGTTATACTGGACATTGAAATAAATCAAAAATGTATTTTATTATGGTCGAAATTCGACCAGCTGGGGATCTCTAGTAAGTTTTTAGTACTGATTTATGGTACTGGTTACTACATTTCACTAGTAAAATGATGGCACCTTTTTGTTTTTGACTTATTGCTAAAACCTTTGCACATTGGTTGATGTTAATAGCAAGGTAGCGAAAAGCGTCACCACCGTCGATGCAACTAATCAATGAGCTGTTTGAAGAATTAGTTAAATTACTACTACATATTATGAAGGCCTTAGGTAAAGAATAAAAAAGATAAGGTAGTTTCTCACGATTAGGTACTATTGAGATATGTAGGTCCTCACGATTTTCAGGCAATTGCAATGGGAAAAGACAAAGAATGCGGTTTTAAAACAATTTGGATTACATAAACCTCGTTGTTGACGAGTAAGTCCCAGTAGCTCTCTGGCTAACGTCTAAGGATGATTTGCATTTCTCACTATATGGGTTCTCTTGGGACTCGGCTCAAAGGACCAAACGTATATAATGTATTGAGTTGACGCAATGAGTTTATACTCGGGTGCCGACTGTAATAGTGAATGCGGTCAATACCATTCCTACTATAATCCGGTCCAGACTAATCACTCTGTCCTAACCTATACCTCTATAATTCTTCTGGTAGTAAATTAGAAATTTTACACAGTATTGCATTACTTTCACGTCGTAGTTTATGACCAAGCGATTATTTGAACCGTCCGTTTCCATATTCTGAACACAATTTAAAGTTCTTGGGGTTCAGAATTTCATATCTGGACAAAATGGTGGTTAATATTGAGCTTTATGAATTTTGTAACAAGGTTGTATGCTTATTTTTAATCGACGAAATAACGGAAGAGATTTTCAACTCAACCGGTATATTTCGTTTTTAACTGACTTCAAAAGAATGAGTAGGTTCTACGATCTGCTGTTTGTATCTTTTCTTTGTAACTTATTCAATCAAGTGCAGGAAGTGGCTAGAAAAACTAAAAATCTTATCACTTTATCTCAATAAAGTAGAGTAAAGAGGCTTATTAAACTATAGTTAATATAATCTAACGAACTGCAGTTCGTTAATTTACATTACAATATTCAGAATGTTTATTTTAAAGCGGTGGAAGCGTTATGGCTATGGAATTCGATGCCGGATGTTTTTACTTATCTCGGAATTGATTAATAATAATCGGGATAATCCCGGGATTGTAAACTTGTAATAAAAAGTTAGTTCTACAAGTGGTTTCAAAAAGCTGTAGTTATATTTTAGGAACAATTTTTAAAATGATTGCTAATTAATTAATTATTTAAATTTACTACCAAAACTTAGGGACTATAATACGGTCGGGATCCCGGGATCAAGTCCTATAGTTGTTCGTGGCTAAGCTATCGGATTTGCAATCGAGTGGCTGTTTTCGACACCCACCTATTACAATAAGAACGTTAACACACTCCTAACAAAAGCATTTAGCTTGGTTTAATTAGAATACTTACTAGTAATGAGCAAACCACACTACTACATTTTCTACTGCAAACAGAATTTTTTAATAAAGCATTTATTACTTATACTTAATGTAATAAACTTTAAACTTTACTTATTCATCTTTTTCATTTGCAACCAATTTAAACATTAATATGGAAACGATAATCACGATAATTTAGAGATGTAGGTTACAAATAGTCATGTGAGCTCTCTACGACATTACACTAGCACCTAAATATAAAAAGTAAACTTGTTAATCGGTTTAAACCTAGTTGACTAAAAGCCATCAATAATCATTCAACCTAAGTTAATCTTCGGAAGTGTCGATAAGACGAGATGAATTAGTAGATAGTACGATAAGTGAGGGTTCATATGTGCTAAAGCTGTAATAATAATCGATCAGCGACTGACTGCCGTAGAAAATTCTTAGCCGCTTTTGAAATGGGTTTATTACTAAAATGCTGAAGTGCGAGGAAGCGACGAAGCGACGAAGCGTTAATTCGATGTAATAATACAACCATCCGTCTCCTCGAACGACTCCTAACATATATGAATATATGACGTACATATAGGTACAAACTAGGATTCTTATTTTATTTTATTTGGGAGGCTTACGGCTTAAACAGAATTAAAATGAAATTCGTAGTAGCAGATGCCAATTACAAGCTTCCACATTTAAAGCCAAAATGCTTAAACTAATCGTCTTAAGATATAATATAAATAGATATGATATGATCATTTAACTGTTCATAAAATCTCTAGTGAGTGCACTCTCTAGTAGTACCTGCGAAAAAATCGAAGCTGTTGTCTAAATTCAGATTATTAAATCGATAGCAACAGCGTAGTAGGAAGTAATTTTTTCTATACTGAGTGTGACTGGGTGGGATGTGAAGAAGTGTTGGTTTCCTTAGTCTTCGTGTGGGAGTTGTAAGAGCAATCTTGCCGAGGAGATCCGGACTGTCAACAATACCCTGCGCGATCCTCATTAAAAAGCTAACATCAGAAATATGCCGTCTAAAATGCAGCGGCAATAAATGAAATTTTTTATAACGCTCTGTGTAGTCTAGACATGGTAATTTAAATTTAAACGTTAAGAAGCGGGTAAATTTCCTTTGATTTTTTTAATACAGGGCGTATAGACACCATAACATGGGTTCCAAATCTGAGACGCGTATTATATATATACGCGTATATAACGTGTAAGTGATTACGAACATACGCATAATACAATATTTTCCATCTTTTTAAAGTTCTTAGATGCTCTAATCACAAATCCCAGTGCCTTATAAGCTTTATCGACAACAGCAAAAACGTGTTGATCAAACAAAAGCTTGACGACATGGATAACCCAGGTCTCTGCTAGATGTAACACATTTTGGGGGTTGATTTTTAATTTGATAAGTGTAATCGAAAATAGTACGTTTGCGGGTGAAATGCATGGAAAATACCACTTTATATGTTTGAGACTATTTTTGAGTGACTACGCGATAGAAGGTTTGACCAATGTTAGGACAGCTGTTCATATCATACGGCCCATGGTCTAAGACAGTTGACGAGGACTATGACAATTAAGCATTCAAATATACTTGAAATCGAATTTAGAAGACGAATCTAGGACTGTACTGTAGAATCTAAACCATTTTTTTTTTATTGTTTTAGTACGGTTAACACATAGTAACCACTGTTCTTAGTCCCAGTTTTGTAATAAAGAGGCTACAGTTTTGAATTATTATTCAGTACAAAGGCGTGGCAAAATTCTTACGAGGCTGTGTTATGATTTCTGTGTAATATTATTTCAAGAATTATGTTGTTTTACACTCGAAAACGTAATATTTCTATTAGATGTGTAATTTGGGACTTATCGTGATAATATTTAAAAGGTACAATACCTCTTCGTTACCCGACGTTTCGATCGAATTGCACCGATCGGGGTCACGAGTGGTCTGACGGTAGTCGGGTAACCAAGAGGTATTGTACCTTTAAAATATTATCGCGATTAAGTTCCGAATTACACACCTAATATGTATCAAAGTTGCGAAAGTTTAAAAAGTAATATTTTACTAGTCGGTAAATTCTAGAAACAACTCTCAACTGCTTTTTTGGCACGGGATGTCGTGCGGACCCGGTCTAACATGGCAATCCCCACCTTCTTCACTCAATGCCAGAGTAACTTCGTTCACATACAAGATACTATGATCGTACAGAGGATTGGAGAATCATATAGTGAGCTTTAAGCATCACGGATTCAAACTCACTAGCTCGGGGAAGGTAACGCTTACTGGTGTAGATAAGAGAGTGAAAATGTGACAAGTGACTTATTGAAAGGTATTATATATGCGCCTCGGGCACAACCATACTACATTTAGTTATATTTATATAGCAGAGGCTATATACAATATAACGGGTGTCTCAGTAAGAGTGCACTTTTTAAAATTGGAAGATTTTATTTTTCATGCAAGTGGCAACTCCGAAATTTGACAGCTGTCACCTCTGTTTATTCCGATTATTAAAAATGGAGCGCTTTTCGAAAGAACAACGCGTTATAATTGTGAAAACTCATTACAAAAATGGGGAACTCATTACAAAAGTTATGCTGAAACCGCTCGCAAACTTCGCCAAATTTTCACATATTACACAAAATTGTCGAATTTGGGACTCAGAAAATCCTCATGCAATCCATGAGAAACAAATGCACCCACAACGAGTAACTGTCTGGTGCGGATTTTGGTCAGGCGGCGTGATTGGACCTTACTTTTTTGAAAATGAGACCGAAATTGCAGTGACTGTGAACGGCATTCGTTACAGGAATATGATTACGGACTTTTTGTGGCCTCAACTGGACGGCATGAATCTGGACAACATGTGGTTTCAGCAGGACGGCGCAACCTTACACACCGCGCATGAAACAATCGACTTATTGCAGCAACGATTTCCAGAACACATTATCTCACTAAATTCTGATGTCAACTGGTCACCAAGATCGTGCGATTTAACGCCGTGTGATTTTTTGTTTTTTTTGCCGGGGTTTTGTGAAATCTCGGGTTTATGCGAATAAACCCGAAACAATTCCTGAGCTCAAATCGGAAATCCAACGCGTCATCGGTGAGATACAGCCACATCTCTGTGCAAAAGTCATGGAAAATTTCATGAAAAGAGTGTGTGTGTCCCTGGCCGATTCCGGCTACGGTGACTGCTGCCTGTATGTAGTTGTTGAGGAGCTGCAGTGGTTTGCCCTGTCATGAGTAGTTTGCCATGCCTTATATGACTGCCGTAGCCAATTTTATTAACGAATGTACGCGAGCATATGCAACATGTTAGGACACCGTTAATATAATTGTAAAATATAGTCGTCGGTGGTCTGGCTTTAAGAGTATCGCGCTTTACATCTAACTCGGCCTTTCTCTGTTCTTCAATTTATTATTAATCTGTAGTATTAGTCTACGCTCTAAGCTATGCTACTCGCACGAAGTTGTCACTCAAATATTTCAGACTAAGTGTATTTTTTCACAAAAAAACGGGCCTAGTGCGAGTCGGATTCGCGCACGAAGGGTTCCATACCATTATCTATTCAACATTAGACCCTATATTATAACCTAAAAAATCAGGTTTGTTGTATGGGAGCCCTACTTAAATATTTATTTTATTCTGTTTTTAGTATTTGTTGTTACAGCGGTAACAGAATTACATCATCTGTGAAAATTTCAACTGTCTAGCTATCGTGGTTCATGAGATACAGCCTGGAGACAGACAGACAGACAGACGGACAGTGGAGTCTTAGTCTTACAAAATCACTCGAATTAAAAATAAAAATAAAACAAAAATGTCAAATTAATATAAATAATGAAATTAATTAATTATATAAATATCTTCACATAAATATTATTCTTTATTATCACTATTTAAAAGTATATGTATTATCCGTGAGAAATTCCGAAGTACTGTAATTATTTATTATTATAAAAATATTTGAGGCGTTTTTTAAAGAGGTTTAAATTTAATTCGTTGAATTGTTCCGATATATGATTGAATATAATTGGATCTTCTTGGTATTGGATCTTCTTAAACACGGTCTATTTAAATCTCGTCGACTTCGGTTGTTGTTGTCTGATTGTTTTGGAAAGAGTTTTGGGTTGGTTTTTAATAAATATAGCAACTTTTAATATGTATAGTGATGGTACTGTTCATATTTATGTTTAATAAAATATGGTTTACATGTATCCTGTTATTGCAGCCCAAACATTGCTCTTAGCATTTTTCTGCTGTGCTTTAAAAACGTTTTCGCTATTGGTGGAATTGCCCCAAAACATCATGCCGTATCCCAAAGAATATCCATGGTATATGTGTTTTGGTTCAAGCTTTTAAATAATCTATATGCTTGTGCTTCGACTGGGTCCCCAGGGCGATATTATAAATAAAAGTACAACACAACTATAACAGTTTTCCCGACAATTGAGATTGGGACCTCACTATCGCACGCAAATATAAGCGCTATGCCTACTTGTGTTTAACGTTTTTTTACATACTTTTTTTTTTGTTGTTGATTATACAATTAGAGCCAATAAATTGGTATAGTCACAGATAACATAATACTATACTAGTAGTATAGTATAGTATAAATAATGTGTAAACTTCTTATTTATATCATATTGATTATACAAGTGAAATGAAAATAAATAAGTTCCAGGTACCCTATCAAGCAATAGATAAGAGTTGATAAAAATAAGCATGGAAATAAAATATATTATGTCGAATAGGAAGGGAGAATCGAAATTGTTTTTACAAAGTTTCTTACCGCGTAATCCTGTTGTTACTTCCTTCTTTTAGTTCCACAAAGCGCTTTTTAGCGATGTTAACGCACAATTGAACATCTTTTAGCGAAATGAAATTCTGTTTTTAACGATATCTACTATTACTTTATAGCTTTTTGTGGATACCGACATCATTGATCATATTATTCTTCTGGTTATGAAAAGATACGATTAATAGATTAATAGGCAGCAGTTAAGATGCGAAGATAATAATGATGATAGATTAATATTATTAAATATCTAAAGTGAAGTCTCTGTTCAAGTGTACAATATTTTATTTTGTAGTACCTCTTTGTACATCGCTCAGATCATAGAAACAACTATGGTCTGAGGCACTACAAATCAAAGAAAATTTTTGTGCAAAGAGTAAAAGGAACTCATCGGTTTACGTCTCGGGGTCATAATTTTTTTTTTAAATGAAAAAGAAAAAGCATATTACGTATTTTGTCACAATACCAGGCGTAGCGTGCTCCCTTCTATGCAATCAAACATCTCAGATGTCAGGCATTAATTAGTACGTACATATATTCCTATGTTTATTAGAAAGACAAAAGAAACCAAAGTGTGTAGGTATTCGACTTATTGATTAGCTAATAACAGGTTAATGATTTTGTATATGATTTTATCTTGAGTCGTGGTAAATTTAAGAGTCTTCATGATTGAGCCGATAATACTATTAAGCGACCAAATCAAAACTAAAGGAGCCCAAGTAAAGTTTTGTTTCGGCCCTTTCGCTATTAGTTGCTGGTATTGTACATTCTGTCAAAAAAGTATCGGGAATTGATAATTTAATTCTAATTCCAAATTCAATTCAATTTTTTTTTGTGGTTAAGTTGGCACAACTGTGTTTTATATTGGCGCGAAGTTTGAGCAATATATGTCATTTAATTTTCAGTACTCGATTTTGTAAGCTCATGTTTTGCGATTTTTATAATGGATAAAAACATCGAACAAAGAGTTTATCTCAAATTTTGTATTGCAAATGGAATTTCATGTTCAGAGTCGCTGAAAATGTTACAGAAAGCATACGGTGAATCGACTTTATCAAAAACTCGTGCATATAAGTGGTACAGTGAATTCAAAAGCGGTCGAGATTTGTTAGAAGATTTGCCTCGCTCTGGTCGGCCATCAACGTCTTTAACTGAAGTTAACATCGCTAAGGTGAAGGAAATTGTGACTGAAAACCCTCATTTAAGTTTAAGAAAGATAGCCGCTAAACTTTCTGTATCTCACGAATCGATTCGTACCATTTTAAACGATCGCTTGACCATGAAACACGTTGCCACTCGACTAGTCCCGAAAGATCTGAATTTTCTTCAAAAACTCGCTGAAGACATGCTAGAAGAAGTCAATTCCGACCCTACATTCGTAAAACGCATTGTTACTGATGATGAGTATATACCATAGTAGTAGTAGTAGTACTGTACCGTAGTAATACCATAAACTTAGTAAAATATCACAGTATACTAAGTTTACTAACAGATAACTACCATTTGCCGCAGTGCCATAACATAAATGACACTTATGCATGAAAAATTCTATGCAGTACCACTAAGACAAATATAAAATGTGCTTAAAATTCGCCCTGTTGTGTAGTTTTTCAAAGATTATATATTTGTCGGCTACTTTGTCGTAGATATACAACAGGTCATATCACGATCAAAGTAGGTATCTGTATCCGATATGACGTCAAAAGCTGTTTTACTATGGATAAGCAGGATAAAGATGGTGGTAAACTCACACCCAAAAATATTGCTCCTTAGGTTATGTATGATAAACAGGTAAAGTGAGAATAAAAACGTTACTGAAGGTGCGGGAAATGCCCTTCTGTATATATTTTTCAATATTTCATTTTAACAGTTTCTCAAAGTTCAATCCACCATGAAAGAGGTAGAAGAAAGTACGTAAATCAAGGCGTACGTAAATTTTCTTAACTTCAATTTCAGTTATCTTTTACTTATTTAGTTAAAATGAAACGCTGCTCGCGGCTGATTCGTAGCAAAGGCTAAACCCGGAAACTAAGTTCCCAAGAGATTTTAATCTATTTAAGTTTTCATGAAGCAATCACATTACTGCACTTTGTATATAATGACTAGCAGGCTACCCACGGGTTGCTGTTGCTAAGTAATTTGCAATAAAAAATATTGTGACTATAAATTGAGATAAAAACTATCCTATCTCTCAAGTTGGACCAAACTGCACACAGTATGCAAAATTTCATTAAAATTGGTTCATTAGTTTAGGAGTTTATCGCGGATAAACAACATGACACGAAATGTTCACCAGAATACATTATTTAAAGAAATCGTGTTTGCTAAGTATTCGACACGATCAATAAACAAACAATTATTGCTCGTTGTGCTCTTTCGAGTTTGAGAAGTAGCGTTGTTTGACGTTCCCCAAGCTGTCACGCAGTAATAATAATATTTGGACCTATCCCACGAGATTGTCGACATGTGGAATGTGGATTCAGCAATCATTGTGCCGATAGTCATTTCAGCCCATGGGTTAATTGCTAAGAGCCTCGACCAACACCTTCAGAGGCTCACGTTAGGCAGCTGGATTAAGAGCCTAATGCAGAAGGCAGTCCTCCTCGATACGGCACGTATAGTGAGGAGGTTTCTGTCTCTGGAACCCTAACCACCGATAGCTTGGTCCTTGTACCCGATACCGGTGGGACACATTTTTTTTATTTTATTTATTTTTTTATTTTTTATTGTAAGTATATTTAAAATGTAATTTATATGTATATAAAATAAATGAAGAGAACAATAATAACACTAACTAACAATAGTAACTGTTAGCATCATTTTTTGCAGATTATATTTTTTATTTATTTAATCCCATTTAATAGATTTTATAACAAAATAAGAAAAATCACAATACATAATATGAAAAAGTACCAAGTAAATATTTGCCAAGATGCCAGATGTCAAAGCAAGACTATATTTTATTTATAAATCAAAGAATATAACAATTGAAAATTAAAAAATTCTACAGGTAGAATTAGAGATGCACACCCGCTATCTCCGGACTCGTCGCACAGCTTCGCCTCCCAACCGCCAATACAGTTTTCGGTGAGAGCGGCAAATGATATGGATAATCATGGATATGGCCATTAGCCAACAGGTGCGTCGTAACCCGTAAGAGTATATCGACATGTTCGATAGACTATAAGAAGGCCTATGACTGGGTTCCACATACGTGGATTTAGAGAGTGTTAGAGTTGTATAAAATTGATACAACTCTTTGCACTTTTTTGAAGTCATGTTTGGGGCAATGGAAAACGGTACCTCGCTATCCAGGATATCGGCAGATCGCGGCAAGCGATGTACCAATAAAGATTGAGCGGGGTTTATGTCATTGTTAAGGTGATAGTCTGAGTTCTTTGTGGTTCTGCCTGGCTTTGAACCCTCTCAGTACTCTGTTAGAGGGTTCCAGGTTAGGCTATAGGTAAAAAGACAATCTAGTTATATCTCACCTTCTAAACATGAATGACTTGAAAAGGCTGTTTCACTAGTCCCCAACTACTAGCTCCCACTAATTTGCGATTGACAGCGTTACTGAAGGTAGCTGAAAACTTTAGTAACTCTATCAGAATAGAATTTATTGTGCAGTCATGCATGTAAAGAAAGGTGTGATAGTAGAATCTGAAGCAGTCGATTCAACTCAGATGTCTGTCTCCCACCGAAATCTACAAGTATCTAGGTATATTGCAGTCATTGGGAATACCTGAATCTAATATGAAACAAGCGCTGCTGAAACGTTTCTTTGGCCACCTGAAAAAGGTACTAAAAAGTCTTTTATCAGGGGGTTGATACACACGGTACATAATGGCAACATATAAAAGAACTAACGCAGGCCTGTAATAATTAGTACTAATGATCGCAGGTAGGTATGGAAGGGCAAAGAGCTCCATGGGCGTTTTTATCAGGCCCTAAATGGGCCTGATATAGACTTTGAAGCATCTATATCTTGGCTACGGTTTGGAGATCTTTTCGGAGAAACTGAAGATTTTGTCTTTGCAATTATGGACGAAGTTGTTATGACGAATAACTATCGGTAATGTATCCTGAAAGATGGTACGGAGGACATCTGTCGGGCATGCCACCGTCCTGGTGAATCTATCAGGCATATTATTTCTGGTTGTTTCGTCTTGCCAACGGTGAATATTTGCACAGACACAACCAAGAGACTAGTTTGCTTATCAACAAGTTGCCTTTAGATACAATCTTGGGCATTCAAAGGTGCCATATTACGGGTATGTGCTCGAACCAGTTCCCGAAAATGGTCGTGCCACATTGACAGGACTGACAGGACTATTGTTGCCAATAGACCTAACATAGTGGTGATAGATAAATCAGAGCGTCGCGCAATGATTGTCGATATCACTGTTCCTCATGACGAGAACGTCGTAAAAGTTGAAAAAAAAAACAACAAATCAAATATGTGGATTTGTCTTACGAGATTGTCGATATGTATATGACTATCGATCATTATTCCGATTGTCATATCTGCTCATGGAATTAAAGCCGAGAGTCTCTATCAACACCTTAAGAGGCTCGCGTTAGACGGATTAAGGGACTGATGCTGAAGACAGTTCTCCTCGCCACGGCCTGTTAGTGAGGAGGTTCCTGTCCATGAAGTCCTAACCACCGGTATCTTAAGCCTTGTACCCGATGTCGGTGATCTACTATTTTTTACACGCTTTATATTAGCTTCACTTGCATGTTTGTTTGTATGTTTATTTGTAACCGACTCCTTAGGGCGCGATTTTGACCCACTTTAAACGGCCAGATTTCATTAAAATTTTGCACATATGTCAAAGACCAATGACAATACAATAATTCGATTAAAAATTTTCTATTTTTTAGTTGGATTTTCTATAAAAGCGTGTTTTTTTAGTTTTTTTAAACTATTATAATATTTTTATATTTCTAAATTTATATTTTGTTATTTACATATTTAAAATGTAATTTATATGTTTTAAGTTGAAAAAAAGAGGAATACTAATTGTATACGCCGTTTACCCTATAGTTAGACCATAGTTTCAATTCACACATTTATAGAATAAAGTTATAATATATAAGTAGTAAAAATTCATAACACATTTCCGAACGCATAACACGCCCCTTCCTATCCTACACCCCCCGCTTCCGCACACTCCCCTAGCAAAAAAGGTGTTGACGCGTACGCACGGAGCTCCGCATAAAAATCTTTTAAATAATAATGGAAACCGCAAAATATATATTAAAATCACACGCGAGTGTTCCCTGTCATCAAGAAAAACGTCTTGTTGGTGATAAACTCAAGAACCGGCGACCAAGGGAATTTGTGGAAGGTCTAGAAGCCACGTGTGCCCTTCCGACATACCAGCCAGAACCTTCCCCCCTTTGAGCAAACAAGTAAGTCACCATCCACTAATAACTTGACACAACTCACACACGGCGGTCTGATCCAAAGAGCTTTAGTAATTATTGCTCTTAGGTCTGATCCCAAACTAGGCAGAGCCTGTGCTATGGTACGGCACGGCTACGGTACGGCTGCTGATAAAACTACTTATATATTTAAAATACATGCATATTATAAATATACATATTATATACACACAGATACAGAATAAATGATCATGCTCATCACACAATTATTTGTCCCGGGTGGGAATTGAACTAACGACCTTTGGCTCAGCAGTCAGGATCACTAACCACTAGACCAACAGGCCAGACTACTACTAGACTGGCAGAGGCTGAAATAGACAATTCGACTATTGACCTAATTGCCTCAATCTGTGGTTTTCAAGACAGATGTTCGTCGATTAATATCCCTAGATAGTTAATGCAAGAGACCTGCTCAATAACTGCATACTGGCACAAAAAATCAGTTGCCTTGGGGTACACCACAAGATAATGGCTTGTAACTACTCTGGTATGTACTCTCCAATTTTAACAACCTGTTGTCGATCACTTAGATAACACTTAAAGATACTGTGGGATTTGGGTATTTTGCTGTAATAAAAGAAATTAAACTTAGTATTAAATATTAAATAAATAAAATAAATTACTGTTAGTAAATTTTGTAACTTATATACCTGTCTTAAAAGATCTGAAATTCAAGAACTTGAAATAAATAATATATTTGTGATGCTAGTTATTAAACATATACTTAATTTTTGCATATCTAACCTTAGCTTAAACTGGCGGTAGTTAGAGTATTTACGTTATCATTATACATATAAAGTGCAGTAACATAATTGCTTCAGCAAATTGCAGTGTCTAGGGAGCTCAGTTTCCAGGTATAGCTTTTACTGCGAATCAGCGTCGCGCAGTGTTTACATTTTAACACAATTTTCAGTAAAAGATAACTGAAATTGAAATTTTAATCTAGGAGTAGGTAAGGAAATTATGTTATTATGTTGAGGCTTTATTTTGTCCTCATTAATGGCGGCTTATGCTTTCAGAGCCTGTTAAAATACTGAAAAATATAAGCAGGTCTAGCACTTTCCAACTAGTATTTTTTTAATGTCACTAATTAGTTCTTCTTTATATCTTAACTTGATGAGCAATATATTTTTGAAATATATTGCTCATCAAGTTAAGAAGAAGCTTATGTGTTTTAAATAACTAACTTAAAGATGCATTCGACAATTGACTGTAATAAAACCGTTTTTTTTTTTAAATAAGTGGACATTACAGAAGGCATTACATTCCCAAGCAACACGCAAGCGTTTCAATTAATCGATAACTAGCTCATTTAGAACTTAAAGTTCGTTTAAAGGCGTAAAGAGTGTCAAAAGATGCTCTTATCTTTAGCTTGAGCTGTATTAAATCCGTATTAAGGGATCAGCATAAGCTTAGGGTGTTAAAACAGAATACGAAAACTCTACTATACAACTTGAGGTATTTTGTGAGATTATAAGCTAGTTTTATCATTACAGCTGTATAAAGGCTGTATTTGCATGTGATCACTAACTTACTACAGTTCTAAGTATCATTATGGTATCACTCGATACTTGTTTTTGTACAATGGTATATGCAAACTCCATTATAAAACTTATTCTTATAGCGTAATTTTACACTTTTGTGAAAACAGTGATTTTGCAACTTTATATACAATGGTGCTTTAAAACTAAAAAAAATATTAAGTCAATAGTACATCTTTAGCCTGCTTTACTGACAGAGTCGTTACGAATATAGTTGTGGTATAGTTCTTTCAGATAGGAATTGTTTCAAGGAGATAATTCCATTCCAGAAGAAAATAACTTTCTAAGTTTTGGTTCAGATTTTACAGATTTATAGGAAAATGTTTCGAAACCATCATCATTTCATCAATAATATGACTAACCTATTACATATTTTCTTCCATATAGCCAATATACCATTGTAACTGATTGAGTTCGTAGTGTCTAGAAATATATTTAAATTCAGTTTTGTAGATAAGTCTGCTTAATAACCTAAGGTGATAGAAAAATATCTAATACAATTTTAGAATCTAAATAGTTCCCTAAACCTAAATTATTTGAAATAATCGTGGACTATAAATGTGACGTATCTGAATATTATTACTCTGTTTTAACATTTTGATGATGATGACATGATATATCCATACAATACGAAGGTGATTCTAATATCTACAAAAATATTATTTAAATTAAGTAAAAAAAAAACATTGTTTCGATTCTAAAATATTAATAAATAATATAATATGAAATCTAAAGATTAAAACTTTTACGTCCTTGTGTTAATGATAAAAAATTATATGTAGATTATACAATTTTCTATAACTTTGTTCATAGATGTTCTTTAATATTCAAAACCTTTCTGTTACACGTAGCACAGAGCTTACAAAAAAATGTCTGTCCAGTGTTTTCTGTTCCCGATTGCAAGCGATAGCAATGTTGGTAACGTTTGCCGATCATATCTCTTTTATTGTATGGGTTATTTGCTACAGAGAACAGCTGACAACTGTATGCTCCAAACATTTCGATGTCTCTCGATATCTCCGACGGAGTGCCTCTCGAATGTCAGTGGGGTAAAAGTCCTCTGAAAGATTCTTGCATGTAGCTAATACATTTCCTGTAGCGTTTGATAAATACTAGTCATATTATGCTCTGCTTCAGACATTATTTCGAAGAAGAGCGAGTTGAAAATAAAATGATAACAAATAAATATGCGTTCAGAATTTCCAACTTTACGAGGTATATTACAAGGACATATATAAACTTCGGCTTTAAACGTTATAATACGTAGGGTGCTACATAAGTTTTCTTCGTAAGCAAACTAGGTATTATCACTATATATCACTACATATTATACCCCCGCTGCATCTCTCTGTTCGCGATAAACTGAAAAACTACTGAACGGATTTTCATGCGGTTTTCATTAATAGAGAGAGTGATTCATGGGGAAGGTTTAGGTGTATAATTTGTTAAGATTTTGTGTAAATTGATTGAAATATGTTGATAATTGTTGAAGATGCCTCTGCTATCCGTGCGAATGGGCGGGTTGCTAGTAATATTGTGATTTGAATTCATTTCCATCAACTGTAAGTCATATTTTAAAATAAAAACAAATTTGAAGGCAATGAGTCGTTTGTCCGATTATCAAATTTATTTTCCAAATGAAAATCGCGGGCTTCTCTCTTTATGACATTCGTGTAATTACTTTGTATAACTTTGAACGTGGCTTAACAAAAATGTTTCGAGGAAATGAGTAGAGCACGGAGGGAAACTTGTCCATTTCTAAGGACCAAAGAACGGTGATATATTCAAATCAATAGCGTCAATATTAACTCTGAGGATGATGTAAGGACCGATAAGAACATAACAACAGAGACTGTACGAAACGAATTTATTGGGGAATGACCGACGTCTAACATATCAACAGATAGAGGACACCCTCAAGTTAAGTGTATCAACTGTTCATCAGATTCTTCACGGCCATGTAAAAGTACAGTAACTTTGTTTACTACTAAAATGTTTTTGTTGGAGTAGATGCATTGCCTGCGTTCTATATTAGCTATGTAAAAGTAAGATAATTATCCGGTTTTCACTTAGTCACGTTCCAACCAGTGTCGTGGCTAGACGTCATTCACAAATATACCAAATACACCTAAAACAAGGATTTTACTGCGGAAAAAATGCCTTCATGTGTTTACAGACGATGCACGAATTATACTGCAACTGTTAAATAACTATAAATTTAAAATGTAAAACAGCCCCGACTCGAAAATTCCTTCAACGATTACAAAATGCCTGAAATCATTTTGGAAAAGAGCTGATACTCTTACTTACTATTTACTACTACTTAATACTCTTACTAAGTACACAAAACAATGTTTAAATTCCTGATATTCTAGATTGCGCGTTACTTCACGTGATTCAAATGATAAAAAACAGAATTTTAAAATAGTTCATAAGTTTTAATAACACACCCAACGTTACATTTTGCACATAAATACATTGTAAAATCTATAGTAATATTATAAAGCTGAAGAATTTGTTTGTTTGTTTGGTTGAACGCGTTATTCAGGAACTTCTGGTTCGAATTGAAAAATTATTTTAGTGTTGGATAGCTCATTTATCGAGGAAGGCTATAGACTATAAACCATCACGCTACAACTAATAGGAGCGGAGCTGTGACCGAACGCATGCAGGGACGGCTTGTTAGTTATAAAAGTAAAAAGAAACTTGCTTCTATCCTTACACACCTCACCAACTTCCTCTACTGCCATTCAACCTTCAATACAAGCCGGTTTCAGGTACCTACTTCTGTCGTTTCTTCAGAACATAACTAAGTACATAACTGGTTTGTATCATATCTAAAAAATAGACAACACCAGGTTGAAATAGAATATTATAATATGAAAACTAATGAGATACAGAATGTACTCTCAGATACAAAATTAATCAACGCATCAATACCCCAGGGCAGTGTTATCGGATGCCTGTTGTTCCTAATAAACATAAACGATTTGCCGAAAAACATAAACGGGCCGTGTGTTCTTTTTGCGGGTGACATCTCATTTTTAACTTTAACTTCAACGCAGCAATAACTTGACTGAAAAGCTCAGCACTCTATTTTGCCAAACTACAAAGTGGTTAGAAAAAAATAATTTAGAAGTAAAATTTTTAAAAAAACTAAAATAATGTCATTCCGTCCACACCAAAAAAGCCTCTTGACATAAAATTTTGTTTCAATAATAAAGAAATTGAAGTAGTTCCGGAATTTAATTTATTAAGATTGATTATTGACACAAACGTTAATTGGAAGGCGCATGTGCAAAAATTTAAGTCGAAGATCTCGAAATTCTCCTACGCCCCAAGCGAAGTGAAGATAACTACTGATATCGAAACCGGTCTCGTTACCTATTATGCTTATGCATACGCTTGGCTGAGTTATGGCATTATCTTGTGAGGAAACAGTACCGATACAACTGCACTGTTTATACTATAAAAGAAATTAATTAGAATTCTAGCTAATGTTGAACAGACAGAGAGCTGCAAGCCCCACTTCATAAAACTGGAAATATTGACCCTTCCTAGTGTATAAATTTTAGAAATTTGCAAATTTATACGTAAACATAAAACAATTTACAACACTAGGGAGGATAAGCAAACAAAATACACATTGAGGCACAAAACAAGATTAAACTTGCCTCCTTCTCACTTAACAATACATTCAAATAGTCCTTATGTTATGTCCATAAAAATATTCAAGAAATTACCAGAAAACATTAGGATGGAAACTAAGCTCAATAATTAGATTAATAAAGTAAAAACGCTTCTACTACAAAAATGCTATTACTCCGTTATTATTATTATTAAATGATACACAACCACCTACATAAATTAAGCTTAATTCTACCATACAATATTAACAATAAAGATGCGAATATCCTCCTCTCTTCTAATTCAGATTCTAATTTTAATGCAATTTTTAATCCATTTCTATTCAATTTGCTGACATATTTTAAATGTATTTTGCTGTGCCCGACAGGGTCCATGATGAACTAATTACACGTTAATGTTAAACCTACCACCTAAGTACACATTGTGGAATGCTAATAAATGATTGAGTATTGAGTATTGAACATTACCAATTTGATCAGGGTATTTATTTAATATAATGTTAACAGAAATGAAATATAACGTCACAGATGTTATTTGTTTGAAGCTATATGCAGAGGTTATTTGTTACAAAGGATTTTAATTTTTAACAACTGTTCGTATTATTTTCTATTGCAGAGTTTCTACTGAAGAGGAAATCTATTTCATTTATTATGAATTTCATTTATTACTTAAGCCCAGAAAGCCCGAGCAAAGCGTATAAGCTAAGGAAAATTGAAAAATAAACACAAATAATATCAATTTAGGAACGTTGTTCATTTTTTGTGAATGGCCCATATAATCATCATTGAAAATATAATATTATAATGTTCTAATTCTAACATTTTCAAATTGAACTAAAATTTAATGAAAAACTCTTTAATTATTCGCTTTGCCGATTTCGGGTAAAGCGGATAGTCCCCTTGGGCAAAGTGGATGGGCTAGTTCAGTTAGTAATTATCGCAGAAGTAGCTGCCTTGCCCACCATATAACGTACAATTTTCATGGGCCCAACGTTGACACCCCGAGCACTGATTCCAGACCTGGCATAAACATTGTTCTTTATGTTTTTTGGTAATATTAGGTATTACATTTTCTTTTTTCTTAGCCTTTTTTTTCTAATGCTTTCCCTCCTCCTGACATTTTTTTTCCGGATACCTTTCCTTTTCCCATCTTGTTACCGTCTAATTCCAATATTTTGGTTCTTTTACTGTCAACCTTTTGGAATTAGCTGGCATAGCTTTTTGCAAAGAACTTTCTGACCACGAAGCTTGATTTATTTTACGTTTATACTTAAACACCATTTTGAAAAGAAAAAAAAACGTGTCACGAAAATGCTAAAGATAAAGCGGATAACTTATTCTTTGCCCTATTCGCTTTGCCCAAAACGTGTGTTTGTAAACATGCTTTTTTTCTAAGATTTCAATACCGGCTCAATGTAATTTTAATATCATAAGTAATACTCGAATACATCGTTAATCTACAAAACTAAATTGTTCCTTTTTTAACAACAAAAACAAAATGAAATAAGTACAAACCTGATCGAAAATCACAATAAAAGCATTTTTTTATAACCAAAGTAATCGAATGTCTTTTTTGTTTTGAATCAACTGTCATGGCGTAGTCAGACGGATCCATAAACTTAGTATACTTTACGATAGTATACTAAGTTTATGGACGGATCACTTACCTACGCAGCTGCAACTGGTATCGCCATCTGTTATAGTTTTCTAGAAATATCCATTATTTGCTTTACCTCACTCATGCGCTTTATCCGGGCTTCTAGTTTAACCAAATAAAATTAAGTCTGGGATTTACCCCACATTTCTCTGATTGTTTACGTCCCAAGCTCTCTGACCCATAAGCATAGATTACCGAATACCACATAATTAAAGTTATATGTTTATCTCTGTCTAACAACCGGAAAGCCGTATGATTTCTTCACGTGCTGTAAGAGCTGAATAATCACATTGTTGTCAGCTATAGTCACTTTTTGCCGGCGTGTAATATTTGCGTATGGACCGTATATATATAAAATATTATTGGTTTACTCTGGGTACCGCACTTGATGACTGATGTGCTGAGAGAGCAGCGTATGACTTGTTAGAAAAATTAAAAAAAACAATCTAGCTACGTGAACTCGATCGTTTGTGATTATTTATATTGAACCCTGGCTGCAATATTTCGATGTTCCTATTAAATACCAGAGTCCCAAAGCGTGGGTTTTTCAAGATAAACCACCGCTGACGTCTGTGAAAATGGACCGATCCGTAACGCTACGAGTGGTTGATTTATTTTTTACTAGCAACCCGCCCCGGCTTTGCACGGGTACAAATTATACACCTAAACCTTCCTCATTAATCACTTTGTCTGTTAGTGAAAACCGCATGAAAATTCGTTCAGTAGTTTTTCAGTTTATCGTGAACAGACAGACAGACGCGGCGGGGGACTTTGTTTTATAATACATAGGCTGCACTAAAAGTATCGGGAATGGAATATTTCCACTATTCCTATCCTCCTTGGTTTTAAAAATCGAATACCATTTATTTATTTAAAAAAAAGATTCTCGGTCTTCTCACAAGGTCTTCTCAAACTTGTTTAGTCGTTGAGAAAATGGAATTTACTCGAGAAAATTCAAGGGCGATGATTTATTATGACTTTCGAAGTGGTTTAACACAAAAACAGTGTGTTGACCGGATGTTTCCTGCATTTGGTGATGAAGCCCCATCCAAAACCACAATTTATCGCTGGTTTGCTGAATTTCAACGTGGACGTGTCAAGCTCAGTGATGATCCCCGTCAAGGTCGTCCAAAAACTGCAGTCACCCAAGAAAACGTTGATGCTGTGCGTAAGCTGATTGAGGAAGATCGACATGTGACATACCGCGAAATTCAGGCAAATTTAGACATTGGCATGAGTCAAATACAAATAATCTTGCATGAACAATTAGGTATAAAAAGTTGTTTTCCCGATGGATACCGCATTTGCTCTGTGAAGAGCAAAAAGCGGCTCGCGTTACTTGGTGCGTCAGAACTCTCGAAAGATTCCACGCAGGATCCTCAAATGCTGTATACAACATTGTATCAGGTGACGAATCCTGGATATACGCGTACGAACCCGAAACAAAAAACCAGTCACGAGTTTGGGTGTTCGAAAATGAGTTAAAGCCAACTAAAATTGTTCGTTCACGGAGTGTTGCAAAAAAAGTGGTGGCCACGTTTGTCTCAAAAACCGGCCATGTTGCGACTATTCCTTTTGAGGGACAAAAAACGGTTAATACAGAATGGTACGCTAGCATTTGTTTGCCACAGGTCGTTTCCGAACTCCGTAAAGAGAACTGCAACCGCCGCATCATCCTCCATCACGACAATGCGAGTTCTCACACCGCGCACAGAACAAAAGAGTTTTTAGAGCAAGAAAACATAAAATTATTAGACCATCCGCCGTACAGTCCCGACCTAAGCCCTAATGATTTCTATACTTTCCCTAAAATAAAGAATAAATTGCGTGGTCAGAGATTTTCATCACCTGAAGAAGCTGTGGACGCCTATAAAACGGCCATTTTGGAGACCCCAACTTCCGAATAGAATGGTTGCTTCAATGATTGGTTCCATCGTATGGAAAATGTGTAAAATTGCGCGGAGAATACTTCGAAAAGCAATAAATACATTTTTAAATAGTAATGTTGTGTCACTTCTTTGATTCCCGAAATTTTCAGTGTAGCCCTCGTTTGTATTGATATAAAATATAAAATTAAAAATGCTCATTTTAGCTGCTGCACAATAGCTGCGTCCCGCGGTCTCACCCGCGTAAGTCCATCGTTAAGTTTCCTTAAATTTTCTAATTTGCCGCGCCACTTTCTTAATTTTTTCTTTCATAAGAACCTTCTCCTGACAATACCAAACACACTGATTGTATAAGGCGGACTTAATACCGGAGGCATTTTTCATCAGTCAACCTGCGGGTGATGCAGAGATGTGTGTGGCAGGTGTATATTTAAAAGTCATAAGATAAAATAGCAAAATAAGTAATCTGTTACGTAAATAAGCCTTTATATATGTACTACATATACATAAGCATATATACGTGTATACATACAAATAAATAATATAGACAGACACTTATAAAGCAATATTCTAATGTCTATGAATCTCTGTAGAGCTTACGTACTTTAAATCTTGTAAGTAAACCGGTTAGTGGACATCTTGTTTTCTTGTGGTAGCGCGTTCCAGAGGTTTACAACTTGAATAGCAAAGGACGAATGAACCATACTAGAATTGTGAGAAGGACAAAGAAGGAGAAGATTATCAGCAGAGTGTAGTGCGCAGGTGTGCAGTGGTTAGAGTGAAATATCGGAAGTTAGATGTTAGATAAATAGGTAAGTTAGATGAGTGGAAGAGGGAGAACAACATAGTCAACGCCTATGAATTGTCTTATAGGTAACCATGACAGTTGGGTGCGATAAGTTTTTTACTAAGAGAAGAATATTGGTTACGGTTGTGCTTGATAAAGGGGAGGCTGTTACTGCTGCATGGTATACAGAGGAATGTTTACCTCAAGTATTAGAAGCCTTAAAAAATGAACGACCCAACTCAAGACTCGATGGCTTTTGTATCACGATAACGTCCTTGCACATCGAGGCGGCAAAACTACAGACTATTTGCACTAAGCTGGAATCAAATTACCGGGACACCCTCCTTGTGGTCCGGATTTAGCGCCATACGACTTTGCAATATTCCCGTATGTAAAAAACAACTGAAGGAACGCAAGTTTTCGAGCGGTGAGGAACTTTTGAAGAAATATGCGGTTGCATTTCAGAGGGAACTGGATCAATGTTTTCAGCACCTAGTTTACAAAATTTACTTGTGCCGGTGGTGACTACTTAGAAATATTTTTTTTTTACTAATTTCGACAAAACTAATGCAGCGCTCTAGTAATTATATTAATAGACACATGAAATGGAAAATTCCACAAAATTGTTTCTAGAATATAAACCGAACAAATCATATTCAATTGTTGGATTGGAATAATACTAAGAACTTTTTTTAAATTATATTGAAGGCGAATGTGAGTTTGTTTTTTGTTTGTTGGTTACACTTACGCCTTAACCACTCAACCGATCGTTATGTAATTTTGGATACCTACAAGTTATCAGGGGCACACAAAAGGACACGGGGTACCTGCTGTTCTCGAGAGATACCTGAATTGATTGACATAATCTACATTAAAGCTAACGAAACCTCGGGCAAAAGCTAATTTAAAATAAAGTGTTTCGAACTTTTCGTTCGAAATTTAAAATATCAAGAAAGTAATATTTGGAGTTATAAAGATTTTTATGTCATATGATTACGATATCAATATCGTATCGACTGGAAATATATTTCCACTTATTGCTATGCATTCCACATTGACAAAGAGACAATGCCTCTCTATGTGAATGGAATGAATAAATTTAATATTGCATGAAAACATAAATCTGGGCATGAATACCGAGTAATATTATGAACCATTTTCATTTAAAAAATGTTTGTGGCGCGTATATATTTTTTAAATATTTTTAAATACTTGTACATAGGGCACACTGAAAGTTCTGCGCTCCAGGCCATGAATGTTTGAATTTCGAATGTTATATTTTTAAACATAAGAAACTCAATCATTGATAAAAAAAATTGGTGGGAAATCGCGTATCAATTGTTTTTATCATAAGTTGAAGTTCGTCGTCGAAAAAGATTTTAGGGCGATGATTTTTTATGATGTTAAAAGTTCACTGACTCCGCGAGACTGCACTGCTCGTCTTCAAAATGTTTTTGGGAATGAAGCACCTCATTTGAGCACCGTAAGGCGTTGCTACGCGGAATTTGATCGTAGCCCTATATCTCTCCATGATGAAATTCGTTAAGGTCGGCCCTCAATTGCGATCACTGAGGAAAATGTGGCTACTGTCATGCAACTAATAGAAGAAAACCGGCGTATCACGCGTATGAGCCAAATTAAAAAAAAATTACATCAACATTTAAAAGTTAGAAAACTTTGTTGCTGCTGGATTCCTCATAAACTCACCCCAGAACAAAAACGGACTCGTGTTGATTGGTGTAAAAAAGTGTTGTTAAAGTACACTCACGGACGTTCAAATGCTGTGTATGACATTGTGACAGGAGATTAACCGTGGATATATTGTTACATGCCGGAAAGAAAGCAACAGTCGTCTGTATGGGTATTCCAAGCAAACCAACAAAATTGAGGCAGGCGAGAAACGTAGGCAAAAAATGATTGCGTTTTTTTTCTCCTGTCTGCACGATCCCACTTGGGCGGGGTTGGGTTTGTTCCAAAAGGCCTCGATCGCCTGGAACAGATCCAGCCCTGGCATGCTCTCCTGTCCGGAGGACGTGCACGGCGAATGGCCATGGGAGCGAGCGCAGGTCGTGTAGATCCCCATGTCAAGTCTGGGGAGTTTTCCTTCACGTGGTTGCCGCCTGTTTTTGATCTGGTTCCCTATGAAACAGAAGTAACTGAAACACCCAGTCGAAATTCCACCCTCCTACCTTATCCCATCCTATTGCTCCTTCCGCAAAACCTTCTGCGAGTAGTATGTGGTTGATACTTGCGGGCTCACCATCAACTAAGACTGACGGTGGGTGGGGGGAGGGGCAACCACCCGCATGTTTGTGCCGTATGCGGGGACCCGTATGGGGGGAAGAAGGTGTCCTGGTAGTTGAGCTGAAAGGCAACACACTGCTTTGGCCCGGATTTCTCCTGACACGGGAGGCTGGAGGCTAGCCACCTTCGGTCAACCGGCTGCGACGACCCGTCAGAGGGCCGTCAGGCGAGAACTCTTTCCTAGTGGGGGCAGACGACGGGCGGGACGACTACGTCTTCCTGCCTAGCTCGGCCCGTTCTCTGCTAGGGTAGGGGTTCTATATCTCTCTGTTACTTCTGGCGTCTGTGTGCCTTTTGCCGCGACGTCCCCACTTGAGGGCTCCAAGGAGGGTGAAAGGACAGAGGGACGAATTTTTAAAAATCTAACTAATGGATAATTCAATTAAAAAAACCCCTACAACACCAACGCAGGCTGCACCCCGGGTGAATAACCCAGGTGATGCACCATGCAAACCACCAAAAGCTACTCGGGTGAACAACCCGAGTGCAGCGACACCCCTCAAACCAACAGCTCCTCGGGTGAACAACCCGAGTGCAGCGTCATCCCCCAAACCGGCAGCTCCTCAGGTGCACAACCAGGGTGATGCGCCACAGACGAGCATCGACCTCTCCTCCCTAAAGGCAGCAATGCCTGTGCCCGCGGGTCCCAGCCAGGATGAACCCTGTTGGAACCTGGTAGGCATAAAGAAGAAGAGGCCACAAAACCCCAAACCAAAGCCGTCTAGGGTGAACCGCAGGGCCAAAAGAGCGAAAGCTCGGGCGGAAGCAGAATTAGCGGGGCCTCCGGTGCCAGGTGGTAGTAAGCAGCTTGAAGCTGCTGAAGAGTCTGCAAAGACTCACGTTGTCCCCAGTAAGGATGCGCCAACCCTCGGCAAAGACAATAGTCTAGCTAAGGGTACAGCTGCTCCTACGGGGACGCCACTAGGCGCCAAGAGGCCTGCTGCTGTCAATGCGACCCCACGGCAGGGTCACACTAGACGGGGCAACAAAGGTGGGGCTGCAAAGCAAACGGGCAGGCCCTCGGGCCCGCCCAAACCCGCCAAAAGAAGCCGGCCGGACGAGTCTTTGACTCCACAGGGCGGAGGTAAACGCCCAAAACCCCAGCCCACCAACACAGGCTCCACGAGCTACTCCGACGCTTTAAAGTCGAATGACTACTGCGTCGCTGTAATGCAGGAGCCTTACCATGATCTCACCAAGGAGCAGGCGGAGGCCATTGAGGGCCGGCTGCAGGACGTGCTGAAAGCTGAAATGTTCGCACCCAGCGCGTCCTGTGTCCCCTTCGTTGCGCCACAGTTTAGGGGAAAGCCCTTCCACAGCGAAGGGGTCCTTAAGATGTGGTGCAATGACGACTTCGCCCTTCAATGGCTACGCCAGGCCGCTAGCAAGATCGAAGCACCACGTTCGGGAACCAGACTGGTAGTCAAACGCCAGTCTGAGATTCCCAAACGAATCAAGGCGGGACTCCTGGTACCGCAGGTAGGTCCCAAGGACACGTTGGACCACATTCGCACGTGGCTGACGTGTCAAAACCCAGACTACAAGGTGTCCAATTGGGCACTCTACCATGCCGAGCCCCAGGAGGAGAAGAAATCTCTATTCCTGGTGCTCGGCATCCCAGAAGAGGACGTGTCCAGGCTCAGGGAAAGCGGACGTAGGGTACACTACCTACTAGGTAACCTCTACGTTCGTTTCCTAGACGACCGTCCTCAAACGCTGCCGAACCTGGAAGCTGTGTCCCAGGGGGTCTCCGGAGACCTAGGCAGCGGGAGACAAGGGGAAGCCCATCCTGGCCCCAGCAAGGGGCCAAGCATCCAGACCAGTCCGTCGAAACCAGACTCGCCGAAGAGGGGACTCTCCGGAGAGACGGACAGCGATCTGGATGAGACGCTAATGGATAGCGATGATGGCGCTATCAGCCCCCCTCAACCTTAACGCACTACAAACCAATCTCCAGCACAGTCAAACTGCAACGGCTAGCCTACGCAGAATGCTGGAGGTCAACACCATGACCGTAGCCCTAATCCAGGAGCCGTGGATTAGGAAGGGCAGGATCTGCGGTCTAAACAACATTGGAGGTAAACTGCTTCTTAATACTACCATTGATAACCCGCGTACATGTATTTTTACACCGAAACACGCCAATACAACCTTAATGACCGAGTTCTGTTCTAGAGACCTGACTACCATCAGACTCAAGGAACCCTCCTCAGGCCTCCCAGAAGTGGTGATGGCGTCCGCATACCTGCCGGGCGACGCAGACATTCCCACTCCGGAACTGGCTGCACTTGCAAGTTACTGCGAGCGAGAGGGACTGGAGCTGATCGTTGCTGCGGATACCAACGCACACCATGTGCTTTGGGGCAGTAAGACTGACAACCAACGAGGTAAGGATTTTGTTTCTTTTCTACTCACAACTAAACTAAATGTAATCAACATTGGCTCAGAACCGACATTTGTCACATCGAGAGCCCAAACAATTATAGACCTAACACTAGCTAGTGAGCACGCGTCATCACATATTTCGAATTGGCATGTTTCGGATGAGGCGTCGTGCTCGGATCATCGTTGGATCAAATTTGAACTGAAGATGACTCTCACACCGCCAGAACCTCGGCGAAATCCTCGCAAAATGGACGTCCGTAAGTATGGAGTAATCACCGCGGAAAGGTTGAAAGATACCCATCTGCCGAATGCCCATGGGACCAAAGCGGATATTGATAACCACGCGAATAACCTTACCACCACCTTAATTACATGCTTTGAACAAACATGCCCACTTTCATTACCCAGAACGGGACCATGCAGTAAACAACACTGGTGGGGACCGGAACTGGAGAAACAACGGCGTAAGCTTAGAAAGTTGTTCAATAAAGCCAAAAATTCACGAATAGATCAACACTGGGACGCATACAAACAAACCCTACAAAACTACAAGAAGCGGATCAGAATCAGTAAAACTGAATGCTGGAGAAGCTTCTGCACTAACATAGAGAACAACGATCAGGCAAATAGAGTCAAAAACATCATGTGCTGTGAACGGATGCACAGTCTTGGCTTCTTGAAAAAACCTGATGGGACCTATACCAAAACAGATTCGGAGACATCAGAACTGTTGATGACAACCCACTTCCCAGGTTGTCGCATATCAAACGAGGAGAACACATGGGAAGACAGTGAGGAAGATACACTGGGTGAGCCTGACTGGACCACTGCCCGCACAATCATTAATCACGATAAAGTGCAATGGGCGATCAACAGCTTTCTTCCATATAAAGCGGCAGGATTAGATGGTATTTTCCCAGGCCTGCTAAAATGGTGCGATAGGGCACTGATAGATCATCTTCGGATTATCTACGGAAGCTGCTTGGCACACCGCTACGTCCCCCTGAAATGGAGAGAGGTCAAAGTAGTCTTCATCCCCAAACCCGGCAAAGGAGATTACACACAACCGAAATCATTTAGACCCATCAGTCTCACATCATTCCTACTTAAAGTACTGGAGAGACTAATAGACAGGGAAATCAGAAGCACTGCGCTAGTCAACTACCCTCTGAACCCCAACCAACATGCTTACTCAATGGGCAAATCAACAGAATCTGCCCTCCATCAAGTTGTCTCATACATAGAGGGCAACCTAAAATACAAGATGTCAACTCTAGGAACCTTCATCGATATTGAGGGTGCCTTCGACAAAACTAACTTCACCAGCATCAGCCAAGCTCTGGCAAGGCATGGGGTCAACTCCACAATTGCAGGATGGATCGACAACATGCTCAGACACAGAGCCATACAATTCACTGTGAATAACACAACAAGAGGGGTGGTGGCCAGAGGCTGTCCGCAAGGCGGAGTTCTCTCACCTCTCTTGTGGAACATTGTGGTCAATGAGCTTATTACTCGGCTCAATGATCGCAAGTTCCTCACAGTGGGCTATGCAGACGACCTGACCATCCTCATCAGTGGGCCCTTTGAGAGTGTGGTATGCGACCGAATGAGGTCTGCTTTGAAGGTCGTGGAACAATGGTGTGAGGAACACGACTTAACAGTGAACCCGACGAAGACAGAGTTGATCATGTTCACTAATAAACGCAGTTTAGGAGAATTAAGACTACCCAAACTATTCAACACCCGTCTAGCCCTTACCAAGGAAGTCAAGTATCTAGGAGTGATACTAGACAGTAAACTCCTATGGAACAGGCACCTGGACACAAAATTGAACAAAGCCAGCATTATTTTCTGCCAATGCAAGCGACTCCTCGGCAAAAGTTGGGGTTTATCACCAAAAATCACACTATGGCTGTACAAAACGGTCATACGGCCAATCGTCACATACGGTGCTATTACCTGGTGGCAGAGAACAGAGCTAAGCACCGTCAGAAACAAACTACAACAATTCCAGAGACTCGCATGTGCTGCCGTCACTGGTTGCATGCGCACAGCACCCACAGCTGCCCTTGAAGTAGCTTTAGATCTGGCGCCACTAGACCTATATATACAACAAGAAGCAGCAATGGCAGCCATCAGACTCAAACACCTAGGTCTATGGTACAACCAAGAAGGTCCTCATTCCAAATTATGGAACCAATTAGTGGAATACCAACCACTAATAGGTGCCCCATGCGATAGGATCCCTAAACAACATATTTTCGGTAGAAGGTACCGAATACAACTACATGAGAGCGACCGAGATCAATCTGGCATAAACGAAGTCCGGATATACACGGACGGTTCTAAGATGGGGACAGGGACTGGAGCCGGAGTTTTCTCACAAGACTTGAATATAACAATATCACTGGCGCTAGGCCGACACAGCTCCATATTCCAATGTGAGTGCGTTGCAATAACCTACGCCGCTACCGCGGTCATGTCAAGGGGTATAAAGGAGTACAACATCCGCATACTCTCGGACAGTATGGCCGTCCTGAAAGCCCTGGAGGGCAACACCATGAACTCCGGCCTTATATACGAATGCCACCAGACACTCGAACGTTTAGCTTCTGGCAATGGGCTAACCCTTCAATGGATCAGGGGGCATAGTAATTCACTCGGCAACGATGCCGCAGATGAGCTGGCAAGAAATGGATCTGCAACGACAGTGGCAGGGCCAACTATATTGCTGCCACTTCCCTTCAATCAACTTCGCTCATGGGTAAGGCAACGAACCCGTGAAGCGCACAACGGTCGCTGGGCTGATACGCCCGGCTGTAGGCAATCTAGACTGGTGCTGACGGAGGTCTCACCACGTTTAACCTGCAGACTGCTCAGTCTTAACCGACTTGAGATCAGAATAGTTGTAGGTACCATTACGGGCCACTTGGCCCTAAACCGGCACCTATTCACCATCAATGCGACAAACAGTCCTCTATGTAGAGGCTGTCTTAATGCGGAGGAAACGGCCGCCCACGTCGTCCTGGAGTGCGAGGGAGTGGCCACACAACGGGCAAATATCCTCGCAGGAGCGAGGTCGCTCCTAGAAGCCTGTGAACGCCCCAGGAGGCTTCTGTGCTTCTGGAAGGAGCTAGGCTGGCTCAACTAGCCAGCCTATCTGAACGCATAATGGACCGCCTATGAGTCTAAATGCGGAAACAGAGCCCTTTACCAATACCAATACCAATACGATCCCACTTGAAGAACAAAAGACAGTTAATGCTGAGTGGTACACCACCATTTGTTTGCCCAGTGTCTTTGATTATATTTGATTTGATATACTTTTGCCCTGTCTTATGTCGTACTTAATTTCATGAGGCCTGTTAAACAATTTATTTTACTCAAGGAAATTACCCTATTATAACGTTGTCTCTAAGATTTTAAGGATTTTAAGGTGGGAATGTAACTCTGTCTGTCTGGCTTAACCGCTGCCACCGTCAATTTTGATGAATTTTGGTAAATGTGAAGATAGATTTGACCTTGGAGAAGGACATAGGCTATTTGTAGTGAAAATAAAACTCGAAGGGTGTGAAGTAAGGGCTGAAAGTTTGTATAGGAGACCAATCAGTTCTCAAGTTTTGGGATATAAAGATTCATACTTTTGGTAACATTTAAACCACTTAATTCAGTCACTAAATCCATCCTAAGGTTGTCTGGTAGAGATTGTTCTTAGCGATAAGACCGCTCATTGTACATAACAATTACATTAATATTAAGATCAATAATTGTAGCTTAATATATTATGGTATACAATAAAGAATATTCCATTCTGAAGTTTCTGACCAATCAAGGTAAAATACGGAGTATGGACTACTTAAAGTACCTACTTATTGTCGAAGTCGTGGGCCAAAGCTACTATCATCATCACATCATTCTTTTTGTTTTGAAGTGAAAACTTCTCTAACGGCGTTGTGCACTTTTTGGGATGGGTAAAAAAATGTTAAACTCGCGTCAGGACACGTGACCCTGATCGAATATTCGTAAGACGGAGCCGAGTTTCTTGTATTTAAAAAAAAAATACATTCGAAATTCAAACATTTATGAGCGGCCAGGAGCGCAGAACTTCCAGTGTACCCTATGTATACATTTAGATATGTTATTCCCTACTTTTTTTATTTTTAACCTAATTATATATATACAGATGTGTGTGTGTGTGTGTGTATGGATTTTATTCGAAATTAATTTTTGAAGTGAAAACTTCTTTAGGCACGTTTGTGAACTTTTGCTATGGGGAAGAAGCACTGAACTCCACTCCATAGATCCTCTAGAGGGCGCTAATCTAAATGTTGAGATCTGTCAGCTCCTTATTAATTAATGTCACCAACCTGCTAATGTGACGTTTTAAGTTCGCCATTTCGTTTAGGTTTTCACTTCTGTCGGCAGTCCCATGACTGCCTATTTTTTATTTTATTTATGGAGACTATCTTGCGTGTAGAGTCAACGCAGAGATTCCACCAATGTCAAGTGTTTCGAGAGACACGTTTAGAAATTGATTGGCCGGTGGAGATGCATTCTTTTTTTTGAGTAATGACCTACCTCCTTCACTTATTTTTATTTGTTTAGCCAGTTCAAAATATAAAAAAAAAACAAAAGACCGTGTTTATGGCAAAAACTAATTATATATTCAAAACATTGATAACTATTTACATTCGTTAATAAAATTTCAAAAAGGGATAAATTTTAAGGAAATAGTGGTAGACGAAATCCCGTTTACTCCAAACCAGAGTATCTTAAATCCAGGTAAAATATGGTAACACGGCTAACTGTTGAAACTACTGGTTTTATTATTGTGAAAATTCATACGAGCATTGAGTATCATGCAAATATACGCCACGATTTAAATAACATGCCATCCATATTGAAAGGTCACGTCTTGCCAGGGAGATCACGTCAGAGTCACAAATTTGGCTCCTGGATAGAAAGCTCTCCAAATAAAATGCTCCGAGGCCACTGAATAATAATGAATCTCGTAGTACATTTTTTATAATTACTTCTCACGCGCACCCGTATATGTATGACACAATGACATGTATGACACGCGTATATACATGTATGCACGCACACGAAAGTAGATATTTGCATAAAGACAAAGGATGTTATAATGCTTTTTTTGTAAGTACGACAATCCTTAATGGAATAGACAGAAGTTAATACAAGCTGTATTAGTGTTACGTACTCGTATATAAGTTGCTGTCTTAATTATTTAAAGACAATTTATTTCGCGACGCTCTGTAGTCGTACTTTAGAAACATTCTTATATATATATATATATATATATATACTTGGTATGGAAGGCGAAACTAAACCTATATATGTGGCTGAACATCTCCCGACTAGCCAGAGGCAATTATTCTTTGAAGCCCGCAATTTCGCAAGATTACACAGTTATAAATTTTGTTGGACATTTAACAACAGGATTTTTCTTCGCAAACAGGAAGGTATGGAAGCTATCACCATTTCTTCAATGGGATGTCTTGACAAGTTGTCAAAGTTACAGTAATTATAGCGATTTTATAACAAAACAATATGTAAGAATCTTAAATGCTACTTGCCTTATAATTATGCATATGACTTGTTTTGTAGAAATTGATATTTTTGCGTATTTCTTTATATATTATTATTGTTTACTTCTATTGAGAAAGGTTAGGATGTACAATAGCTCTTTAAGTAATATAACATATTTTTACTTAAAATACCTGTTAACTTTACATTACTTAACACATTCTCAATATCTAAATTACACACAATACTTACACACTTTATACTACAAATCCTTTGGCTTAAAAATAATAAAGAAGAAATTTAATCATATCGTCATTGCTATGGGAAATGATTTTATTTTATATCCGATTTTTAAGGGATTATTAAGGCATTACTCATATATACAATGGTCTTACACATATCTATACCAACAAACTATTGCACATAATAATGTGTATGCATCAGTTCGCGTTTATATATTTTTAACATACCTGTATAACATCGTGTATATATACTTACACTTACTACTTATTCTTTATTTCCTGTTATTACCTCATACCCCTGGCATAAGTAACAAGTTTTATACATTACGTTTTATAAAACTTCATTACAAACAAGGTGGTAGAAATGCCATGGGTAATCCTATGGTTATCTCACAAGTGCATGACATTCTTGCACAGATGATAATAATATCTGAGCTTGTTTATTATGCTATATTAATTGTGTCTCTCCTCTATATTCTTAAATGGCGGATATAACATCAATATTTGATGAATTAGATTCGATTGGTGCAACACAATCATACATATGTAAACCAGAAGATTGTAGTGGCCTCTTAAATAGTGGTACCAATCCGGTAAATATTTTCCATCTTAATATACGCAGCGTGAATAGGAACTTTGATGAATTTACTGTTTTATTAAGTGATTTGGCTATTCTCCCGGATGTAATAGTATTATCTGAGTGTTGGCTGAGCAAAACCGAGAGCCTTCCACCACTAAATGGCTATGTTGGCTACCGTACTGTCAACAATATAAATCAAAACGACGGTATTATTGTCTTTGTGAAATGCACGATTATACATTTAGTCACAGAAGTGTATATACAGGGTGCAAATTGTTTGATCTGTAAAATAGAATCCCTAAATCTTGCCATAATCGCCTTGTACCGCCCACCATGTAATCGCAATATTACTGACTTTTTGAACGGCTTGGAAGAAACACTAACATCTATTTCTACCTTCGAAAATGTGGTTTTAACGGGAGATATCAATTTAAACATTGTGCCAGCACAGTTGAACAGTATGGCGAACGACTATTTGAATCTTGCGGCTTTGTATGGTCTTTTACCAACCCACAATCTGCCGACTCGAGACAAAAGTTGCCTAGATCACGTTTTACTAAAGTCGATATCAAGAAGTATCACACTAATAATTGAGTCTAGTATAACAGACCACGCACCTGTATTATGTAGCATAGATACCAAATTAAGACCTAAAGAAAACAAATTTTCCTTTCAGAAAGTAGACTATACCTCTGTATATACCGATGTCTTGAATACAGATTACACGCAAATTTTAAATACGACAGATCCCAATACTGCAGCTGAGATGTTAATTACATCCATTGGTTTATTGATACAAAAACATTCTTCAACAGTGCACATACCATCCAGACAAAGAATATTTAGGCCTTGGATAACCAAGGGCTTGCTCAGGTGTATTCGTAATCGAGATTCTATGTGTAAACAGGTTAAACGTGATCCTCAAAATTATACTCTTAAAGTGACTTATGTCAGATATCGAAATTTTTGTAACAAGTTACTCAAAAGATTAAAACATAGTTATCATAATAGTGAACTCCGTAAAGTAAGAAATAACCCACGGACTACCTGGAAAATAATCAAAAACATTACTCACACAGATTGTACTAAACGCTCTCCTGGTGAACTGTTAAATCTGGAAAAAGATGTTACAGCGTCTATCAACAAAGTTAACGAATACTTTTCGTCCATTGGTAGAGATTTAGCTGAATGTACTAGTTGCAACACCCGAAGTGACATACGAAGGTTGAACGATTGCATTAATGCAAATTCTTTTGTTCTTCTCCCTACGGATGAGGCAGAAGTTGAGCTGGTCATTCGAGGCTTACGCAGAAACACTGCCGTTGGGTGGGACGCAATCTCAACAAACTTATTACAAAGCTGTTCCAATACACTAGTACCAATTATAACTCATATTTGCAACATATCCATGGCAAAGGGTGTCTTCCCTAGGCCTTTTAAAAGGGCTGTTGTACATCCCATCTTCAAGAGTGGGAACAGAGATAGTATTAATAATTACAGGCCAATATCGGTTCTGCCTGCTTTATCTAAGGTCTTGGAGAAGCTCCTAAATAACCGTCTTAAGAACTTCTTGAAGAAGTGCAATATCCTAGCACCGAATCAGTTTGGATTCAGGGATGGAAAATCAACTCAAGATGCAGTGGCTTCTCTGGTTGACGAAATAGTTAATAATCTTGATAGTAATCAGAAGTGTATGGGGATTTTCCTCGATCTCACTAAGGCATTCGATACTGTCTCTGTTCCACATCTCTTGTTAAAGATGGAGAGAATGGGTATCCGTGGTTATGCACTTCAAATTTTCAGCGACTATCTTTCTGACAGGACTCAGTATGTGAAAATAGATGGGTTCATCAGTGACAACGTCCCTGTGCTTTTTGGCGTACCACAAGGCTCTGTTCTTGGGCCTACCTTGTTCCTCCTCTACATAAATTCTTTATGCTCCCTCTCCCTTCCCTATACTTCCACCTTTACCTATGCAGATGACACTGCGTTACTTGTCCGAGGAAAAAGTTGGCCAGAAGTGTTTGCTCATGCTGAACATGCCCTTAGACTTGTCATGCAGTGGCTATCAAATAACCTTTTAACCCTTAACCTGAGTAAAACCACTTACCTCACATTCTCGAAGACTACAATAACCCAACCATCCGTTGAAACTTATAATCTTAAGGCTCATAACTGTGCAATGTACACTTCAACAAAATCCTGTGGTTGTCCTGTATTAAATAGGTCTGCCCATATAAAATATCTCGGAATTTATATCGATAATCTTATGTCATGGAAGTACCAAATATCTAACATTACAGCTCGATTGCGCAAAATGATATTTATATTTAAAAAACTTCGACACTCTGCTGACTTTAACACACTAAAATTAGTATACATTGCACTAAGTCAATCTATAATTACTTATTGTTTGTCTGTTTGGGGTGGAGCTGCGAAAACATGCCTTCTGCCACTAGAAAGAGCACAACGGGCAATCCTTAAAGTGATGACTTTTAAGCCCTTTAGATTTCCAACGCACCAACTATATGAGGAGTGCCAACTTCTTACTGTCAGACAGTTATTTGTGCTTGAAACTGTGTGCAGAAAGCATGCTTGTCTTGCATATGATGTAGATCTCACCAAAAAACGGCGCGCACACAGAGTCTGTCAAACCCAACCATTTAGGAGCGCACTCGCAGCACGACACCACAATGTAATCGGATCTCGATTATATAACACAGCAAATGAAAAATGTAACATCTATCCTCTTTCTAGATCCGCTTGCAAAAAAAAAGTTACTGCTTGGCTCATGGCCAAATCCTATGATGAAACTGAGAGTTTGATTAAACTAAGTATCTTATAACACACATACGCACAAGGGCGCGCGCGCACGCATGCACACACACATCACACACACACACACACACACACACACACACAAACACACACACACAAACACACACACACACACACACAACACACTCACAGCCGTTTATTATGTTGCATGTTTTAAATTACCCATATCTATGAATATTATATCTATGAATTAATGAATATTATAGTAGCGGGAGCCCTGGTACCCATAACACAAGTTTAATCTTACTTTGGGTACCAGTGTTCAATAACTTTTACAAATGACTGTTATTTATTTATAAGTTTACCAGTATGTATCTTTTGTTGCTTAAAAAAAAAAAAAAAAAAAAAAAAAAAAAAAAAAAAAAAAAAATTATATATTGCGGAGTTATATGAAAACTATATTAACTATATAACGATATTCATTTAAAGCAAATGATGTCAAGGACAATTTTGTTCAAAATTAAAAACTTATGATGAATAACGTAATTATTTGGATAAGGATTAATTTCATGTTTATAAAAACACCTTCGCAGATAATAATTTTTTATTTTATTATATTATTTTAGAACAAATTTGATTACCATAAAAAGGTTATAATGATTCAACCTTCCTCGATAAATGGACTATCCAATATAAAAATAATTTTTCAATTCAAACCAGTAGGTCCTGAGATTAGCGATTCAACCAAACAAACAAACAAATTCTTCAGCTTTATAATATTAGTATAGATTTTACAATGTATTTATGTGCAAAATGTAACGTTGGGTGTGTTATTAAAACTTATGAACTATTTTAAAATTCTGTTTTTTATCATTTGAATCACGTGAAGTAACGTGCAATCTAGAATATCAGGAATTTAAACATTGTTTTATGTACTTATTATTGTTTTTAATGTAAAAAATTATTGTTCATAGAAATGTACGTGTACGTGTTAATATAAATGACGAAATATATTTAAAAACGAGCCTATAAAAAAAACAACATCAACAAAACAAAATCATTTCAAACGATAAAATTGAAATTATTAAAATCAGATTACATTCTATAAGGTATAGGTTTAATGAAGCTAGGCTTAAGGCTCCAAAGACCCTGTAATCTTTTGCAAGATTATTTTTACATATCTATACTAATTCTATATCTATATATATATATATATAAATGAATTGCTGTTCGTTAGTCTCGCTAAAACTCGAGACCGGCTGGACCGATTTGGCTAATTTTGGTTTTGAATTATTTGTGGAAGTCCAGAGAAGGTTTAAAAGGTGAATAAATATGAAAATGCTCGGAGTTAAATAAATTGTAAGTGATACGAAGTTCACCGGTCATCTAGTTAATATTATAAAGCTGAAGACTTTGTTTGTTTGTTTGGTTGAACGCGCTAATCTCAGGAACTACTTGTTTGAATTGAAAAATTATTTTTATATTGGATAGTCCATTTATCGAGAAAAGCTATAGGTTATATATCATCACGATATGTCAAATAGGAGCGGAACATCAATGAAAAATGTTGCAAAAACGGGAAAAAATATTCCATTCCAAAATGTTCCATAAATTTTATGAAAATGTATGGGTACATCTGTACCATGCTTTTGCCCCAGTGATTTTCAGTAATAGATTTGTTGCATTTATTTTATTCTGTTGTATAATATAATCGCAATATTCATGTTGTTATGTTATGTTATATATATATGTGTGTTATATCCTTATAAATATGAAATCTACAAAAAGAAATAATCATCACTGAGCGTGGCTAAAATTCATGATGTCTCACCTGGCACTACGAAGGAAAGGGACTCCATAATGAGAAGATAAAAGCTAGGTTGCCGGCTCCCACTTCCGTACAGTATTGCATACATGCGCCCCTGAGCGTAGATCGTAAAAAATATAAGTCAGCCTTTGTTTGTAGGATATTCTTTAAAAATAACCTGTTAGTAAATGGAAACAAAACTATCTAGACTTTTATATATTGAAAGTAACTCATTCAGGGATTATTTCAGCAATTTCACGCTCTTTTATTGGCGAAGTGTAGCGTAATCTATACTAATATTATAAAGCTGAAGAGTTTGTTTGGTTGGTTGAACGCGCTAATCTCAGGAACTACTGGTTCGAATTGAAAAATCATTTTTGTGTTGGATAGTCCATTTATCGAGGAAGGCTATAAGCTATATAACACACTCTACAACAAATAGGAGCGGAGCATCGATGAGAAATGTTGCTAAAACGGGAAAAAATATTATTTTTGAGAGCTTCCGTTGCGTGCGCTGCGTAAACGGTTAAAGTTACGCAAAAATCTTGTAAGACGGAATTGTTTCTCTTTAAAAGTTAATCAAAAAGTCTGGAATAACATAGTCTATCTTTTAAGGTTGACTCACATTTAACCTTTTTTATGGTAATCACATTTGTTCTAAAATAATGCATGTTTGCGAAGGTGTTTTTATAAACATGATATTAATCCTAATTCAAATAAATACGTTATTAATCACAAGTATTCAATTTTGAACAAAATTGCACTAAACATAATTTGATTTTAATGAATATCTTAGGAGATATCATAGTTTTAAAATAACTGCGCAACAAAATAATGATCAAGTACCTCGCGCGCACGTTTCATGTGTAAGGCGGGCGGTCATGAAGGGGGAGAGCGCTGGCCAACAGCTTTTTTAATAATATGTTTTTGTGATATCTCGTCGTATAATAATAATTTTTAAATTAATAAGTTAGTAATAAGTTTTGTTTTTGTTAACTTAAGTAATACTCTTAAAGTAATGAAATATATTTTAGTAGGCTTAGGGTGAAACCACGGGGCACAGCTAGTTTATATATATTACAGCAATTACCCTACACTATATTTACACATTTACAATGGTTTTTATTATTAAGGTAAACTTAAAAAAATATGCTGGTCTTATTGTTGTAATAATGTTAGTAATACGTTTTGTTGTTGTTAATTTCTGTATTTTTTTTTTCTATTTTTTCTTAACTAAGTAAATATGTACTTATCGTTCAACATAGGTACTTTTCTAAGTACATAATTTGATTTTGTAGTAAAATTCTATTGGGTATTGTTTCGCTAATTCTTTTGGTGTTTGTTTTTTTTTACAAAAATACTACTAATTAAATAAATATATAATACTATTATATACTCACACTTTATAAGACCCCAGTACTTTTACCCAGCATTCCTTTATTATTCCTGTTCTCGTGACAGTTTTTTACTACAGTTCAATTCTTACTGATCATAGCGTGATGTACCTAAAGTAGTTTCTTAACGTAATGTAATAAGTAATACTCTTAATTATCACTCGTAAAGTAATGGAATATATTTTAGTACCTAGGTTGTTTCCTCAAAGTAACGTGGGTGAAACCGCGGGACACAGCTAGTTTGAGATAAAGTTAGTCGAAATGCGAATTATTTTTAATGAAATAAAAATATATCCTTATGTCAACTACACGTCACTCTTAAACCTCTTTTCTTTTATATTCTGCTTACGGGCCTAAATTTATAACCACAACAAAAATCCATATCCATACCGATACATGTTAGCTGGAGAACCGCTTGAACATGTTACGACAATAAGCGATCTTGGCTTAACGCTTAGCGCAAAACTGCACTTTCATGACCACATCAAAAATACACGCAAGGCAACAAATAAATCTCTAGGATTTATAATCAGGACAGCCTCCCAATTTAACAATGTCGTTGTTGTAAAGCTCCTCTACAACGCGTATGTAAGAAGCAAGCTAGAATTCAACGTTATTGTTTGGAGCCCACAGTAAAAAATATATAAGCTAATGATCGAGAGATTACAACGCAAATTCACCCGGTATCTCTACAAACGCACTTAGGAATACTATCCTTTTATCCTTTTCTTTATCCCTCCCTGTTTGACTCCTAGGTGTTCGGTCTGGATACCCTTGAACTGAGGTGAAACTTCTTACATATAATGCACTACTACCTGCTACTAAACAACAAGGTAGATAGATAACCCATCCGTCAATGAGTGCATTCTTTTTTTTTGTGTCAGACGGTTATATGCGTGCTATTGGGCAATGAATGTATGTAAATAATGGCAAGGAATGTTACAAACTTTTTGAATGCATCCTTTTAGTTAGGAATCATAAGAAGATTGAAGACAGATAAATACGAACGAAATGCGATTATGATATGATTGATTGATTTGTGTAGTTTAATTGTTGAAACATTAGATATATATATATATATATATATTTAAAGTTACTAGTAACGTGGGTCACACATTACTAGTAATCTCGTTAACTACTCCAGCTAAGTTTAACGCTAGTGTTAGGAGTGGGATTACGACGGTAGTGCACTAGGTGGGGTTCGAACCCGCAACCACTTGATCGCAAGTCCGACGTCTTAGCCATTACGATATTATAGAATTGCATGTTATAATAAGTATACTAATTGTTTAACGAAGTCTAGTTATAAGTTAGCACAGTATATAAGCGCTTTAGTGTTAACTGTCAGATTATATTGTTTTAAATAAATAAATAATAAGAGATGGATTATTTATCACAGATATTAAAATTGTTAAATATTAATATTGACTTATGTTTAACAAATGTATTAAAAACAAGTTTCAGGATTTTTTTACTACAACTTTTGTAGAATCGGGTTACCTAATAATCTATAATATGCCTATAAATGTATAATATAATATATCTCTATAAAGGTAAGTTCACATATCAATTGAACAATTACAATATCAATCAATGATTATATTTTTAGTCAAATCAACAAAGTTCGTAAATGTGTCCATAATTACTTTTTTTACGGTCGTCGTCGTCGGTCGTCGAAGCCCTCTTTAGTCATTTAGAGATCCAATAGTCGGAAGTAAATTCACTTAGATTAATTTTTACTACAAAGTTATGGAAGCGGCTTCTGAAATTAATGGACTTTGATTACAAAATGTTATAGGCCCCTATTTTATTAATAAATTTTAATTAGTTTTAAGAAACTTTCATAATATTAACTTGTTTACATAGATTAAGTCTTACTAAAATTACGTTATGAAACTTCAATTTATGATTTTCGATAGAAACGTATTTGTTTGTATGAAAAATAAGCACAGAGTTGATGATTGACTCAAATTAGTCAATCTTTATTTATATTATTTTATGGAATATCAAAATAATCAAACATAAGTCCAAATAGTTAAACATAATTAGGCTTCTATTTAACCATCGAAGACAGCACTCAAAACCAAATCAAAACTTAAAAGCTATGTAACCTTCCATTACTTATATATTACGTTCAATCACTTAATTTGCTGACCATGAATCCGAAACTCCTTGATCGAATAAAACGGGTTTTGCAAAAGTCACGCACTGAAAATATCATTAGTTTTCATTATATTACCATCGGGTGATCATTGCATAACTTAGTTGTATAAAAATACCTAATATCAATTCATATAACGGTTGGTTACGTATTAGTTGTATAAGAAGTCTAATCTCTTATTATATATTATGGTTACGTGACACAATTTACCATATATAATCATAAAATGCAAAGCTACAGAACTTGAACATACGCCTTAGACATATAAAATATGCAAAAGTATTGTCACGTATAGTTGAGACGCCAAGTCTACCGTGCACGCTCTTTACGAGCAAAATGTTAAATATTCTCGAGCTTCATTGACATATTAGACTCGTTTGCTAGATGAATTTTGTATATAAAATTTACATCTTAGGTTAAGTTAGCTTAAGCCTCAGTATTATTTTTCATCTACACAAAGGCACATAAAGCCATTATTATACTGACGATATCCTTTACATATAATAGCTACATTACTGCCTGTAATTGCCTTCATAAATAATTCTTAGCACATTATTCTCTAAACGTTGTATTGATTATTTCCTGCATCAGGACGGAAATGGCGGTAGCGGAGCGGTGACATACGTTGTGTCTAACAGCACTTTATTGATTGTATTATAACTATATCAGGACGAAAATGGCTATTTGTGACCGCTGCTATAATCTGTATATCGATAATGTAAATAGATATGTCCTCATTGAATAATTTAGTAAATACTATATTTAGTAGTAAAGGACAGCAGCTATGAAGTGACTAACACTTAGTTTCTTATATATCTTTGAGCCCGCATGGTTTTCTCCATAACCCTGATGTATAGGATACACATCGGAGCACAGAGCTATATGACCGTTTGTCTTTAGAAGAGGCTAATGATCAGCAGTTAACGCCCCCATGGATGTGAGAATTATAAAACAAAGACTCGAATAACCTCGAATTGAAACAGACTTCGTAAATTTGACTCTATATCTGACAGACTGAAAGACTATTTACAATTTATTAATCTGCGAGTGTGAAATATGAGCATTCGTAACTTGATTGTTATTAGCTTTTATTTGATTTGTAGTGTTTTTGTAGTAGATTCCTTATTATTCAGAGAAATCCACATTTGAATATTCCTCCCCCTCAGACGAAGACGAACTTTGACGTTTCTAAAGGATCCTAAAATAACAAGATGTATAGAACCTTTAAGTATTTCAAAGGTTTGTATTATGATAAATTATTGAAAGTGATACTCGTGGCTACTTTTTACCATCGTTTCGCTTGTCTGTGGATTTACCGTCACAGTTCCAAACCAGACAGATTGTGTTTGGTTCGAAAGGAATTGCGAATGCTCAACTTTTGGAATAACCTCCCAGGTGATGTTTTCAAAAATAACTACAGGATGGGGTTCTTAAAAATTTAAGTAATTTTATTTTATAATTTTGGTCTAATCGTACTGCAAACAATAAAAAAATAAAAAAAATGCCAATATAAGGTTTATAAAATAAAAGTTGCTATGTTTGTTTTTAAAATACCGCGTTTTGTGTTCAGTAGTGATAGTTTAACCAAAATAAACATGACTTTTGATAGGATTATGCAGAGTGGAACTAAATAGGTGTTATAAATTATTTTGTATTGTAAATGTACAACAATAAAATCTTTTATTTTGCTTTATGTTTAGTGTATTTAGTTTAGATGATAGTTTTCACTGCAGCGATCCCTAATACGGAGGGATTAACATGATTACAATATTTAGCTGTGGCCACCAACGGTATGATAGGCAAGCCTGGTTTCAAAACTATTGCACAGTAAGTAAAATAGCAAGTTTCAGATGTAATGATTACCTGTGATATTAGATTGGGTAGATAGCCAGCCTAAAAGCTAGGGTACAGTACATTTCTACTAAAATTGTAGACCGTTTGAGAATGTTTGAACTCTACACTACAGAAGATAGCGGTCGTTAGCTCCACGGGAAGGGATGATTATAGGCCGGAGACCGCTTAGGCCGGCACTATGTCCTTACATACTGCTACTAAAGTCACTAAAGAATATCGGCATTTTTTGGCTAATTTCCATTTATTAAAACAAGTGCAATATACGAGTACATACTTCGTGATAATCTGCTTAAGAATATGATTATTGTGATATGATTAACTTAACAATTTTATAAATAATTCGATAACTTGGAATGAACATGATTAAACAAGATACACTTAAGGTTAAGCAATCGCTATCAAGCGCATCTAGCAAGTCTAAACTAGGCGGTCCCAGACTCTCCTATTTTAGGTGCAGTATGGCATACCGTGTCGTTTTAGACGGTTCGATTCAGACACAAAGCCTCACCGAAAACTAGGTAGGGTGACGGTTCGAGGGGGTTTCCACACCAAAATATAAAAGGCAAAAACTAGGCGTAATCGCAACTTGAATTTTAGCCGTAATATAAAAATAGACATGTACATAGCTACATTATAAAAGTTTTAGTGAAATATTACAGCAAATTAGTATAAATGCCGAAGATAATACCACACTGATTAACTATGTGCGGCAGAACTATCTCATTGAGACAACTGCCAACACGCAAAGTTAGTAAGTTTCAGTACTGTGGGCTCGTATAACTGTCTATGACCCTACTTGGCAACTTTGCCAGAAACGTGTGCCTTTCAATGAACCTCTGAATTCAAATCTTTGGTTAGAATATATTAAGCCTCAGTTTCAAGAACACAAGCAAACAGCGTAGAAATATTAAAGTTTCATGTCTCTAGAAATTGTAGATCTAAAAAACCTTGTCAAAATCCGTGATGATTTCATATTATTCTATCTATGCTCTTATTAAAAAACTGAAGTGCTATGGGTATGGTTTGAACGCGCTATGGGTCAAGTGCGCGTCTTTGGTCACAAGTAAAAAAATGATTTATCTTATAGCCCAGTCAAACTAGCTGTTTTATGATCGGAAATGGATATTATTTTTGAATAAATAGTAAAAAAATGCTCTGATTAAGAATTTCGATACCCGCAGTCTGGACAAGTGGGGCGTCATTTTTTTTAACAATTTAACGAAAAGAAAAGACTTTTTTACATTTCGTGTGATATTTCGTTTCCAGTACGTTTTATGTCATATGTGCTCATGATTTTATTGTTCTCCATTAAATTACCTATAAAATGAGACCTGTTTAAAGTCGCTAAATGCTTTTCTTTAACAGCAAATGCAGGTCAAAGTAAAAAAACAAACGTTTTCAAAAAAAAAAAAGCCGACAGATAGCCCCTTCTGTCGCCCTCAGGCAAGCGCTCATGGACCTTAACGACCTTTTTTTTAACTACTGATCTAACCTGAACTAACTTCGAAAGTTTTCGAAGATTTTCTCATTAAACTTGAATATATTTCATTTTAAACATTCTTTATGCAAATAATATCACATTCATGCTTAATCCCCAGGGGTAGACCTGCATATGATTGTAGATCTTGATGTGAGCGTGCCGACGCCTCCGGTACCAGCTGATGACTGGCAGTCGGTATCTCTGACGATCCTAGCGGTGTTACTGCGAGCATATGCAAATATGGGGCGGTGAGCGTGCATTACAGCTCCGGTACCTACCTGGACAATAGGGAGTGTGCCGGTTGGGAACGGGGGGTTGCTGCGAGTGTGGTTTCACGAGTGGCGACACCTTGTGACCGAGAGGCATACGGGTAACTACCCTTCACAACTGCCAGTGCCTTGGCGATGGAGGTAAGACCTGCTGTATAAAGGTCCCTGCGTCTTGCGACCTTAGTTTGGGGAACTTGATGCAGGTATACTGACCTTGCCTTTATAACGATTGCTTTGGTGGTGTGGGGGCAGTATAAAAAAATACTGTGTATTATTAAATACTACGTATTTGTTTAAACGTAGTGTAATGCAAGAGAGCAAAGTGTAAAGCACAGAATGTCCATGAAAACATTTGTTTCATTTGTTCGATAAATATCTTTGAAGATGTAAATAATATCTACTTCTAATATTCATCCTTCCTGCTGCTGCTAGTCATATGTACCTATGTGTAAAACATTTTTGAACACTCTTATGTCAGTGAGTGAGTCGAACTTCAAACATTGAGAGGACTGGCTTATTGCCAGTAAAATTATCTCGTAAATCATTGTTCGCAAACTTTCACATCATTTGTGAATATAAGAAAACACCCATATAAATGTTTACGTAGAACAGTATAAAGTTATCTAAGTGATATATATTTAAGCGCTCGATGACTCCCATGTGGCATGTCGATATAACTTCTGCGGTGATCTCCGCTTTTCAAGAAACTTCCAAAAAGTTTTGTATTTCTTCCTAGCCTTATATAGGCGAAGAATGTTTCATATGGAATCTAACTTTTAACTTCTTGTTTGAGGCACTAGTTTTGAGATACTGCGAATATAATTTTATTCCATTTTTCTGATTTATATAACTTGTTTTTTTATTATTATTATTTCTTTATGGTAAACAATGTAAACGAGCAGACGGGTCACCTGATGGTAAGTGACTACCACCGCCCATGGACAGCTGCAACTCAAGAGTATTTTGAATGCGGGATTTATGTTCTCTATTTTTATGTTTTTATTGTATTTGTTATTCTTCCTTTTTCTCTTGTCTGGTCCTCATTTAAATAGGCCTAAGCCTAGTGTGGGGACTCAGTAATTCACAAAAATCCACGATAAACTACATACGCACTCGTTTTGTGTTGCCTGTAACTGTGCTGTTTTGGATTATCCTTAACTTACCTGTAAGCCTGTAACACAGTTTATTACTAGCACGGGAATGGAGGAGACTAGCCTTGATGGTCGCTGCAGCCGAACATAATTACGTAAGTGCTTTAGTGTTCTAAGTGCATTTACATGTATGATTGTATCTTTTTTGCCAATATAGTGTTATTATTATATTTATATCACTTGTTTTGTAATATCTTTAATATACCTATTTTTTTTTTATTTCAATGATTGAACCTTCATAGAGCACAGCAGATTCATGCTCCAGTTGAAGCCATCCGACTGCGGAGGAACCTACAGGAGTCTGAAACAGCAGCGTTACCAGCGTAGTGCAGTTTTTTATTAGTTAGTAATTTTGCCACCGTTTTACAAGGGGATAGAGTTTGGCAACGAATGAGTCGCATTTTGAGTAAACACGATCGTTGCGTTTGAAACGTAAACAAAGATATCTTGCCTCATAAATATTACCGCGATTTAATCATTTTAACTTACGGATTTAACACATTTAACATTAACATACGGGTAACGGGTTTTCATCAGTCTGGCTTTGTGCTTTTACGGCAGCTTGTTGGGGAAAAATGTCATGTCTGCGAAGTTTGGCAACCGCTACTTAAAACCCCGATATTGTATGTAAATGTCTCTACAGGACCTAAGGCCACAAAGTAACATGTTTATGTCATATCATCAAAATTTATAAAAAATTGCTTTACTTTAGTTAGTAAAAGTTTATTTTAGTAACCATCAAATACTAAAAAAAACTACGTAACATTATGTATTTACTAAAACATTATACTCCTTTGAGATCACAGAATTTCTACAATAGCCACCAATATTGCAAGTGTACCAGTAAGTAATTGATTCGGTCAAAACGCACAAGTTATATTAATTTGTACTTATTGTTATGTATTTATTGTGTATATGTAGTAGATCTGTATACACATGTCGTTTATGCATAACATATACTTAACAGTGTGTATTTAAGTCTGTATATCACATAAGATAAGTTTTACCAAATTCTAAGTCACTTCATTTGCCCCTGATATTAAATTAAGCAGGTTTTTAAACTGATATCTTTTAACTGTATTATGTAGGTCGTAGCCAGGTAAGATATATTATGATACCGAGCTTACATAGAATGTACCTACACTTCAAGCACTGAATTTCACAAATCTTATACAAGTGGTGTTTCATGGACACTTTCGCTATCTAACTATACTAGAGATCGCGTGGTGGTCGAATTTCGACCATGGTTTATTTCATTGGCCAGTATTACTTGACCTGTCATTGTATAGACTTTTTTACCATGACAGGTCAAAATATATACTGGACACTCATAGGTGTATGTACCCGTTTTTGCATTTTTTTTAACTTTGTAGCAAATATTGTTCAAAAATTTTAGCATTCGTCACTTCTTCTCTGTATAAACTATAAGTGTGCGAAATTTCATACTCCTCCTAAAAAGGGATCCAAAGTTTTCGCTTCACGTATTAATATATAGATAAGCTATCTGTGCCCGTTCCAGGAATATGCGGTTTTGTCCCTACACATTTAATACTATAATGCAATCAATTAATATAGACTGACACAAGATATGGTAAACTGTTTTAGACTGCCTGTGTGCATCAGGCGAGTGCAGGTTTTTTTTGCGGACGCGGAAAGCCAGATTTGACGCCTGACAATTTTAATTTATGAGGTCGCGTATATATACATCTAGATATTTTATTTGAGTGAACCAAAAAATAGCGTACAGGACACGTTGATGAGTTTAGGGTACAAGTGTAAGGTTTTAGATCCTCCTCTCATCATTTTGAAAGAAATTGGTTAGGGTAACACTGAACCAGAAATAAATTTGCCGCAACTAGCTAAGCTTCGTTATTTACTTATCCAGATGTTCTACAGTAGGTACTACAAAAACAATTTACAAAATGTTATGGTGTTTATCAATTTTGTGGCCTTTTGGCCTCTTCATATATTTATTTGTATTGGTTTGCTAGTCAAATGAAATAGTAAACAAATAGAAAAAGTTACGTTAAAAGTTGACGTTGACTTAGAAGCTTGATTTTTTACAACTTCAAGCGACCGCAGACTTATGTATTTGGTGTTAATTTCAACTTGATGCGTCTACGGGTTCCTGAGAAAAAGAGTCTTGACAGAGAGACAGACATACAGACGGACAGATAATAAAGTGATCCTATAAGGGTTCCTTTTTTTCCTGTTGAGGAGCGGAACCCTAAAAAGAAATCACGTTTTACCCAGCTGCACTGTAATTCTTTTGAAAGAAATTCTTGTGAGGGCGTTGGTACCCATAACACAAGTTTAATCTTAGCTTGGGTACCAGAGTTCAGTACAGACTACCTATAAATAAATATTTGTGTTATATACTGTCCATCTACAGTTCTACACACTGCACTGTACTGCACTGTGCTATGCAGTTCTTTTATTTTTAATCAAGACTTTATTTCGGACCCCTTTCGGGTAAAAGCCTCCTCCATTTTTCTCCATCTATCTCTGTCCTGGCCTATCTCCATCCATCTTTTTCCCGCGATCTCCACTATATCTTCAGCCCATCGTTTCTTTGGTCTTCCGACGTGTCTTTTCCCTAGCGGTCCCTTCCACTTTGTCGCTTGCAGCGTCCATCTTTTGTCCTTTACTCTACAGATATGTCCAGCCCATTGCCATTTTTGCTTCAAAGCGTATTCCAGAGCATCTGTTAATTTGGTTTTCTTCCTTATATTTTCGCTTCTAATTTTTTAAATTTTCTTTATTTTTAAGATGCTTCTTTTCATAGCTCGTTGTGTAGTTATTAGTTTGTTTTTTATTTTATTTGTATAAACCCACGTTTGACTGCTGTATGTTAGACTTGGCAATATGCACGTATCTATTTTAATCTTTTTGTGATCTAAGCTGTAGTCTTCTTTTAAAATTTCTTTTTGTGCCCAAAACTTATTCCATGCAATGGTAACTCTTCGATCCACTTCTTCTTCGTTCCTGTTTGTACTGAACGAGACTTGTTTACCAAGATAGACGTATTCGTTTACATATTCTATTTCTTTTCCATCTACAAATATTGGTTTTTTATAGTTGTTAGTCATAGCTTTAGTTTTGCTTGGGTTCATGTCCAGACCAACCTTTTTGCTCTCACTATTCAAGGTTTGTATCATGTTCTCTAATTCATTTGATGTTTTAGCTAAAAGCACAATGTCGTCTGCAAACCTTAAATGTGTCAGATGTTGATCCATTATCCAGATACCTTTGTTTTTCCAGTCGATCTTTTGGAAGATAGAGGGTATCTATAAACAGTACTGCTATAAACAGTTTAGGCGATAAAGGGTCTCCCTGTCTTACTCCTCTTCCTATTTCAATTTCTTCACCTCTTCTTTCTAATTTTACTTGACTTTTACTTTTTGAGTATATGTTTATTAGAATATTTATATATGTATTATTTATATTGCTTGCTTTTAGTGCTTTCCAAATAGAATTATGAGTTATACTGTCAAAAGCCTTTGAGTAATCCACAAATGCCATATACAATGGGTAATTAAATTCTGTGAATTTCTCCAACAACTGTTCTATTGCATGTATGTGGTCATGTGTTGAAAAGCCCGTCCGAAATCCTGCCTGTTCAATCGGTTGATTTTTATCGCTTTGTTCAGTAATGCGACTCTGTAGGATAGATGCAAACAGTTTATAAATACTTGATAATAAGCTGATTGGCCTATAATTGCCGATGTCTAACGGGTTACCCTTTTTACAGATAAGTATTATGTCCGATTGGCACCACTGCGTAGGTACTGTTTCCGTTTTAAGCACCATATTAAAAAGTTCTGTAAGATGTGTCACGAAAATAGGTGTTCCTATCTTCAGTGCTTCATTACTAATGTCATCGGGTCTAGGGCTCTTGTCGTATTTTAATTTTTTTATATGTGATATTACTTCTTTTTCATTTATTAGTTCTATGTTGTGGTTTGGTTCCGTTATGATTATATCTTCGTCTTGTTTTTCACTCGTACTTTCAGGTGGTTTGCTGGAAAGGGTTTTATAGAATTCTGTGGCGTTACTCAGTACTTCCTGCCTGTTTCTTGTTATTTTCTTCCCTTCCAATTTTTGTATCCAGTTTTTGTGTATATTTAATTCCTTGTAGGCTCGTTTTGAGCTCCTGTAAGTATTAAGATTCTTTTCTGTAATTCTTTTCCTGTAATTGTTGTAGTCTATCTTTATAGCTTTATTTGTCTTTTTAAACAATTCTTTAAGGTTTTCTTTCATTTCTTTAGTCTTTTTCATGGTAGTTATTAGTGTAGTTCTTTCATTTATTAGATCTATAGTAGTTTTTGTCAGAACTTTGTTGTGCTTCTTTCTACTTTTGTCTTCTTTTTGTTTTGTCTTTAGGCTGTTTTTTATAATTTCTTCAAATTTATTGTAATAACTTTGTATGTCTTGTGTTTCGTTTAGAGTATTAAGCTTGTTAATGTTGAGTTTCAGGTTATCAACATAACATTTGGCTTCCTCATCATTTTTTAGGGACTTAGGAATAGAGTTGAAGGTCTTCCTGTTCTTTTTGGCTGCACTCAATTTAAAAGTAGCTCTTACCAGTCTGTGGTCTGATTGGAATTTTACTTGATTTAGTATTTCTACGTTTGTTATTCTACTTGGTTTGTTGTTTTTTGATCTGGGTAGATCCAAGTCCACCTGCGATTTTCTTTTTTTCTAAAATATGTGTTCATAATTGATAGTCTATTTTCATAGGCATATTGGATCATTCGCGTTCCTCTTTCATTTCTATTTCCGTATCCATATTTTCCCATTAGCAGCGTCTCGGATTTTTTTGGTCTTCCAATCTTAGCATTGAAATCTCCGATTACGAGGACTATTTTGTCAGCTAATTCATGAGCTTTACTTAAATCTTTATAAAATTTACATAATTCCTCTTCACTTGAGCCCCCTGTTGGAGCATAGGCTTGAATTATTCATATATTAATTTGATCAAATTTTAATTGTAACAAGGCTACTCGTTCTGATATTCCAATAAAGTTTATTATATTTGATTTGAGATTATTCTTAATTATAAATCCTACTCCGTATAGTCCAGGTATTTCCCCTATATAGCAAAATATGTGATCTCAGTGTTCTTCAATTTGGCATCCTCTTCTTCTTACTTCTGCTAGTCCTGTTATATCGTAATTTACTTTTTCTAGAGCATGGCACAATTCAATGCATCGTTCGGCTGATGCTATAGACTTAACATTGAAGCTGCACACTTTTAATAGCTGTGTTTTCTTATCATTTGTATTTGGAGGGTAGTGGTCGTTTTCCCCCACGGTGACCAATCGGCTTGGGGGAGGGATGGGAGGGCTATAAAGAACTATCCAATTAATATTTACCAAATCTAGTCTTCCAAACTGGAAACTTACTTTAATTCCTAATGTTTAAGTTAACATCTTATCCCTAAATATTGTAAAAATTAAGAAAAATTGCAATTTTTGCAAATTATGGGAAATTAACGTCGTCAATTAAATGAAAAAAAGACAAAAATGAGAATTTTTTATTGTAAAGATAAAAAAAATATTAATCTGTGTTTCCACCATTGACACGAAAAGACTCACTAAAAAGAATCAACAACGATCCAAAAACGTTAAAATAATAATCCTCAATTGCGGCGATACTCTAAAACGTACTTGATCCCTAGACACTTTTGATGTGTGTAGATTTAAGATCTCTTATAAGTGGTTAATGTGTACATCTTTCTGAAAATTAACTATTATTGCTATTATTTTGAAATTCTCTTCTCTTTGTATGCATTTTTTCCTGCCTGCTTTTTTTAAATTTAAATTGCTTCACGTCATTACAAAATTTAAAGAGTGAATGGGAGTGAAATGTGAAAGACGTCATAACCGAGGCCATCTACTTACCTTTCAATAAAGAAAAGTGCTGTGGTAATATAGATATTACGAAGAAAAGAAATACCCGACATATTTCCAATTCCGACGTCATCAAAGCTGACACTGTGTCCCAACGAGACACTTTATTGACAAACAAAACTATAGTTTAGCGTATACGGCAATGTAGCGTAAATATATTTGAGCAAATCGCAAGGTTTTAGCGTTGGCGTGGATGTTATTTATGAACCACATAAAATAATGATATCCATGTAGATTTATGTATGTATGTATGTAGATGTATGTATTATACGGAATATTGTTGTCTTTTTTATCCCGATTACTAGTAAGTATATTAAAGGAGGGTTTTCTGCAAACGATTATGGTGGTAAATAAAGGCCTGTGCCTGAACAAAGGTCGCATTGCCAAAACTGGTCTTGGAGTATGTGTTCTAGCATCGCAAGGAATATAATAGAACAGTGAATACTTACACAAAGAGTATAACTAAGTTATACTCTTTGTGTAAGTATTCACTGTTCGTTCGTTATATTTCTAAGTTTTTGAATTTACTTCACATTGCATTTGTAACAAGTCTAAGACGCTCCAGTACAGTGTAGAACTTTTTGAACCCCATGCTCAGTTTTGTTTGTAATTAACGTTTGTAATTGGTTATTGTGATTCATTATTTTAGTATTGTAAACCAGGGCAATTGTTAAACTCCAGGCTTTTGCGCAGGATGCGAGAAGAAGAAAATTATTTAACGTAAGTTTATTTATTACCTAGTTTTAACTTCTACGCATTGATTGAAGGAAGTACTATAATATATAAGCAGTGGCTGATATCTGGCCTGGGTAGATTTACAATGTGTTTTCACCAATAAATACCTAGACAATTCCACCTAAATTATGTGTTGCTCAAATCATTAAACCTGTGAATGCGGTCATAAACTCTAAAGTTTTATTTTTTTACATTGGCCGTTTATGTTTCTGATATTACAGTTAACCCCTTGTTATGCTGAATTCCTTGTATTAGAAATAAAGAATCGTTTTTCTTTTCCATCGAAAGTTCTCAGTCTTAAACATTTTTAACAAATAATTTAGATTACCTGTTTTTCTTACAACAAACGCAAGTAAAATAGGATAATATATTTTAGTGATTTCATAGTATATTACTTAAATAGTTAATGAAACATTCATTTATATGTAGTTTCAATAGCCAACTTCAAAAATGTTACAATTTAGCTATCGGTAAAGTAACACCGATAAAGTGGTTTAGTGAAGTACTAGCTCCTTCTTGTGCCTCAAAAAATTCTACAGAATTATACATGTTACCTCTATAATTAAACACGTTTCTTTATAGAATAAGGCGCGGTAATAGATCTACCCAGGCGTTTATGGAAATCCTTCTTCAGTACATCCCCGCGGGCTGAGACGAACTGAATTAGTATTTCCAGACGTTAAACACGCGTAAATGCTACTCCGATACGTCTCCGACGGTGACGTACTGCAGTAGGGTTTTTAAGTTAATACCTACCTATTCGTCCCTCGAACGACGTATTGATTTAAGAATTTTAGTACTTAATGCACAGAATATTCTAAGAAAAGCCAACCCAATTGGGTTCTCTTTGCAGATTACTATCATACTTACACAAGATGTTATTACATATTTGTAAATTCTTAGAGACTTATCGGAGTAGCATTTACGCGTGTTTATCGTTTGGAAATACTAATTCAGTTTATCTCAGCCTGTGGGGAGGTACTGAAGTAGGATATCAACAACGCTACCCGGCATAACCTAACGTCAGCTATTAGAGGACAGTTCATGTGTGTGTTTCAAAGAGTGTTATATTTTAGTCATTATGTAAATAAGAAATAAAAAAAAATCGAAGAAGGAAATATAAGATCGCTGTGGCTAACTTGTGTTTAAGCAACTAAAAGTAGTCGACGCGATCTTAGTAAATTGCTCGTAACGGAGCGAAGGAGATTTGTATAGGATAGCCATGTAATAAACTCCTAATTTGCACCTCATCGGTATTAAGACACCTGTGTCTTTTAGAATAGTTTCAAAAACCTAAAAAGTTATTTTCTCGGCAGGCAGTTTCTAGGTTGTTTTTTTCAATTTCGGAACATAACAAAGCTATTTTCATTTTAAAGACAATTAACACAATATACAGAATTAATGGGTTTTACTTTATCTATCATCAAATATCAACTGTGATTAATTATAATAATATTTAATTATAGTTATTTATATGGTTAGATGTTGCAATAGTTCACAGGTACATGGTGTTTGCATACTCTTTGGGTGCATGCTTATGTACTAATGTCAAAAGCTGCGGCAGTAATGAAAAATACCATTAAATTTCCTTACTTACGACTGCTTCCCTTTATGGTCTGGTATTTGTAAGAGGTTTTAGAGATGTTTTTGTAAGACTGTTTTATGATATGTGGGAGGCACCGTGCCTCAGGGCATGTCTTTTGTAATTAAATTCCTTGGTCATATTTATTTTTAAAAGGAATTTATTAAAGTTTTTCACATACCGAAAGATATGCTTTGTTTTTCATTTAATTTTCATATACACAAAGTACGTGGGACATACATTACTGGTATCATCATTAACTTTGAGAACTAAACATATAATAGGAGTGGGTGGTGCACTAGGAGGTATCCAAACCTATAACCTTACTGTCTTAAATCCAACACTTTAGCAGAACTACCGTCGCTTCTACATACGAGTATACTACAATTTCAACATATATTAAAAAAAGACCACCTGATGGTAAGTTATAAATGATGTTTAACTGCCATCAACAAAGAAACCATAAGACCCAGATAGGCACTTAGTCCGCCTGTTGCACAACAGGCAAAAACACCAAGGCATCTTTCTGGGCATCGCCCTGAAGACAAACCTAGTTTTTTAAAAGCACAATGATCAAAAGTGGTATCAATAGTTCTCACGTGTCAAACTCATATTATTGTAGTAATTATATTCACATTTTTATACATGTATTTGCGTTAGGAATATGGTTTGTGAATAGGGGATATAATTTGAAAACAATACAAATAGTTATTTGATTTTTATTTTTATTCGCATTGGCATTGATGTTCCGTTCCTGTCATTCATGATTTATAGTTCCGGTATTTTCATTAGAAAAGTTATTAAAAAATAGATAAATAAACAAATAATTAGCCGATAGAGTAAATTATTTTGATTTCCAAATATTTTTTTATCTTAAGTATTAACTTTTCTTATTCCATTAATCAATATCGACCAGATGGGTATTGATTTATTAAAACGAAACGGTACGGCCTTCGTTTCAGCTGTCAGCGTAGGCATCGAGTGAATAGGCATTGTATTAACATTATACTGTTCATTTACGTATTAATGTAAATTATTTAAACACCGATGTTTCATTTTGCTACACGGAATGCAATAAAATATATATATGGTAGTTTTTACCAATGAAGCTGGTAGGTTTTAGATCAATGAAAATGGTAGTTTAGGTTATTCTCGTTTTTATTAAATTGTAAAAAAACGTGGGTTATATTTGCAAAAAAAGTTGTGGGTGTTAGTATAATAAATGTAGTTCATGAAAAACCAGTCTTTTTTATGGTATAGGGGGTAAACGAGCAGAAGGGTTACCTGATGGTAAATGACTACCGGCGCCCATAGACACCTGCACCTCAAGAGTCACAAGTGCGATGCCGGTCATTGAGATGAGAGTGCGCTCTTTTCTTGAAGGTGAAGGAAATACTGCAATGATGCAACTCAGTACAGGATTTCATACATTTATGAGCATTGTCCTTTAAAACGTCCGAGGCCTTTTAGGGGTGGGCTACTAAAATAGGGCTTCGAAGGGCAAATTATTTTAAAAAGTCACAAATCTTAATAAAGGCTGTAGCTTAAAAAAAAGGGTCACAGCTTTTTTAAGACTCAAGGCTTATTTAGAGCTATTAGGTTTTTTGCGGCTTCAATTATAGTTTTGGCTCTAGTCTTAAATTATATTAACAAGGTTAAGCCTATTTTTTCAATTTAGATAAGGCTTTTTTTTTAAATGAATCAACAGATTTATTATGTTATTCTTAAACAAATCAATAATAGAAATTTAATGCTATGATTTTAGGTCCAAACTTTTTTTTAAGGGCACTAACACCGTGCTTCACACATTACTAGTATTCTTGTTAACCCCTCCAGCTAAGCGAAATGAAAAACATAAAAATGTTTTATACATCTTCAACCTTCATCATTAAAAAAAATATTATAACCTTTGTGATGTTTTTCTCGCGGTGAGAAGGGTCGGCAGAATAGACAGACAACAGTTCCTACAATGGGTGCAAGCATACACACGTCAGTTTACTGTAAAACGGGCATCTATTAATAATAACGTTATGTTTATGTTTTCAACCGACGAAAAAACGCAGGATATTCTCAAGTCAACCCGTATTTTTTTTTGTATGACTCTTTACAGGGTAGTCCGATTTCGATAATTCTTTTTTAGTGGATATTTACATAGGGCATATTTTAAAGTTGGTCCGTTTCAATTTTAAATAAAAATTTCAACCCTAAAGTATGATTGTTCACCAATTGACTTTCCACCTGTGAACCGATTTGTTGTAACTTAGCACACATATGTAGTTCTAATGACACTACAACATGATAGAGACCTGTAGTTGATTTGATGTGGAGGGTCGCGGGAACTCCTCAACGGTTTACAGCAGCTATCTCCTACCTGTTCTTATTAATTCATCTAAAAGAGAACTTAAAACGTAATAAAAGCAGGTTGAATATGTGTTTTTAAAACATTTATAACAAATAACAATAAATAAATTAAAGTAGGTAATTATATTGTACATAAGTTAGTTAAGTAAGTTAGGTAAGTTAACATTTTAAATAAGTAACTATTAATCATAATCATAATAAAGTCAGTGATGCAACTGATTAAGCAAAGAGAAGCTAAGCTAGTTTGACCACTTTATTCAGAAAAAAAATAAATATAAAAATTTAAAAAAAAAGTCGACGTCAAGCCGAATCGAGTCAAACGATGAGTCGTCCACGACTGTCTTTTGAACGATTTTTACGAAGTGGCTTTCTTATACTAAACACCGTCTCTGCACGATCTGTGTGTGTGCAAAGATATGAAACGGTAACGCAACATAAGTGATAAAATAATGCTTTCCAATTGATATTAAAACATACATTGCAGTCCCTTTAGTTTGATCGTTTTATTTTATATTTTGAACGACTATCACATATTACTATTTAACTATCTAGACTATTTAATTATCTTTGTAACCTTTTGGCAATTTTTACCTCAGTTAACGGACGGGAAACGAAAAATCTTTGACTGTCATTTGTTCGTCGAAGAGTGTAATTACAAAATTTAAGTTTACGTTAAATTTTGTACTCTATGAATGTCATTAATGCTTAGCAGGTATATTGAAAAATTTAAATATCACTAACGAACCGATTTAGCAGAGCGGAAAAATATAATGAATATCTCAATCCCACGCATACAACAAGCAGAGATTTATCAGTCGACAATTAGTTGGCGAGGTGAGTGTCGTTTCTTTATGAACTTATTCCTTAGAAATCCTATGTCCTTGGCGGGGGTGTCAATTGTCAATTAAACAAAATACGTGTCAAATATTGTAATATATTCTTACTATATTGTAATCAGATGCGGCCAGACCAAGTTTCATAAGAGAATGCAAGAATTGCAAGAACTCCGAAGTGCCTTAAACTCATTCAGACTAGCTCAGCTTCTCCTTGCTAAATCAGTTGCATCACTGACTTTATTCACTGTATGCGTATGCTTTATCCATCAAAGTACAAACTTCGTTTCGACACTTATGACAAGACAAATAGCAGGACAACTAAAAGTAATAGAACTCTTGTAGAGTGTTTTTATAGCAATCGATAATAGTAAAAACAAAGAACTTATGCAACAAAATTTTGGGTAAATTCAACCTAAAATATACTAATATATGACGAAAAACTAAACGTTCAAAAGGATAAGCTAAACCTTTCACAATCGATTGAACATAATCAAGTAAATGTTTGAACGATTTCCGATAATATACAATAGAGTTGAGCTCAGTCAATTGTTCAAATTAACTAGCATAAATTTATCATAGGGATGGCGCAGCATTATTGCTACAAGGCCGGCGTCGTTTCATCAATCATTTGCTCATACACCCAGATGTTCCAGGTTACATAGAAGAAATTGAACGACGCTAATCACCAACAGATTTCATTACATCCCTTATAATTACTGGCTAATGTTCTGTGGAACGATTTGCGGTAAACTTATACTATTTATCTCATTACTTATCATGCGGATTTTATTTATTTTTATATGAATATTCACACGGGCCGACTGAGCCTGTCAGCAGTTACTCACTTGCGTCCTTTCTCTTTTCTGAACTGTTTGGACTGTTAGAAAAACTTTATTGATTCCACACACACAGTTTTACAGATTACAGTGATTGCTATATAGTAGAATTAAAAATAATAGAATAATTAGCTTCTTACATATTTGGGATGCTATTTTGAAACAAATTATTTCGTTCTCCTGAGGACTCATTTCTTAAAATTAAATAGAGTCATATCTTTATGTGTCGAACTATCCTAGTGGCTAACCACTAGAATCGTTCCTAGTGGTTAGCCACTAGGCTACTGCTACGCCAGGGTTATTAGTAACCCTGGGGTAGCAGTCAGGGTTACTAATAACCCTGACTGCTACGCCATAGGTCGTGGGTTCGATACCTACCCGAGTCTGGGTGTTCTTTGTGTCCGTTGTACTCATGTTTGTAAAGTACGCCGTGACACGGGAGACATTCCTAATGCGGGAGTTATCTTTTAAATAAAATAAAACATCGGGACAACCGCGTATCGATACGATTAATCGATTTGATATCTGATATATACCGAAATTATAAAGCGGTAATTGCATAGGTACCTATACAATTACCGATTTTTAATCCCCGGTAATAATGTGAAGATCGATATCTTTCATACTATTTAAAATTCCCAATTCAAATATATTTTATATTGTAGCCCTGATATTTCTATTAGAAAATAGATGTTTATTAGTTTGTCCGCTGTTTGATTTTTCTTTATATCGCCGTCTCTGTGAAAAATTGAAATTGCTATTAAAAGTGAGAGACGTGATAAAACGATACCGAGTCACTCAAAAACGATAAAAAAACGGTATTGAGAGCCGCGTAGACAGCCGCGTAAAAGCTTGCTTTAACTTGTTGAATAGTCACACTAATGAGGAGCGTGCAATAACATGACTTCTTTTTTCATTTTTTGAAATAAGTGAAAAGAAGCTGTTTGTGAGTCTTTGATGGTGCTGTAGTTAGCTTGTCGATACCAGGAATATCAACATCACTGTTTGTATGACTATTCAAAGGAGATTTCAGACTACATGAAGCATTAAAAACGCCTTAATAGAGTTCATCGTTTTCCGTCCCTACGATTTATATAGGAGAGGCATCAATAAACTTCCATTTAAATAAGAGAAACACATTTACATAATGTTTGGCACGATTTGAATGCATGTGACCGTCATGAAAAATTAGTATTAATTTTATTAGTAGAAGAAATATTTGCAAGCCTTTCATCAAGCATGTATTTCTTAGCTGGCAGTTTATTTTTCGTACGCATCATGATAAATGTTAGCAGAATACCACCTCTGCTTTGTAATATAAAATGAGCTGATATCATTTTTGTCTTGTGCAAGTCGTATACTTTCATTATATTTGTTTTAACATTTATTGATTAGTTTTATTAACATACACTAATATTTATGGACCGCGTATATTGGTTTGTGTGAGTGAGTTATTGGTATGTTCTCTATCCTTCTACTCCTACGGTGAACAGCGAACTAGTAGTGGTGATTGGCACCAATTACCGTCTTATAATGCTATGAACCAGTATTTTCACAAAATATTTGTACATTAAAACTTCACGGACATGTAACTTATTTTCGGATTAAAATAAATATATCTGTTTAGATAACTTTCCTTGACTTCTTTCCTTAAATGTACTTCACATTTGTTTTCCTATTTTTGGAAAGATGTGAATTTGTATTTTCAGGAGGTAGGGTTCAGCAGAGTTTGGCTTGAATAGGATTATCCTCCGATTGAGGAACTCCTGCTCCTTCCAATAGGCCGAAATCCAAAATTATTATCAATAATTGCAAAAAAAAATTGTATTTACTGGCGATGAGCAGACTTACTAGAACTTCGTTAGGAGGCCGATAGGGTTGGTAACGTGCCAACAAAAGTGCTAGAGTTAAGAACGTTCAGTACTCACCGGCAGCTGATGCGACGTATTATTTATACATCTAAACAAATAAATAAAATTGAAGTATCTGTTTATAATGTCACAATAACAGCATTGCTAAATGCATCAGAATGTTTACAACGTACATATACCAAAAAATATTTTTAAAATTTTTGTTTGTCTTTCTGGCTGTCTCTTTACTGTTTGTTCCAGCTAATCTCCAGAACGGGAGGACCGATTTCAAATCAATTTCAAATTCAAAATGAAGAAATGCCTTTAAAATCTGGATTTAAATTGAAATATTATTTATTTTTAATTAACAATATTTTAAACCTAAACCTTTTAGAAATATCATGTTTTTTTATAGTTAGATGTTGCTGTTGTTAACCTACATGTGTTTTTTTTTTGTATTCCGATCGACTTTCTTATAGATATGTAGTGTTAGTGAATCAAACAGGATAACTAAAGTTCTCCTCTCATAGCATTATTGTGATAATCTTCACGGCTGAACACTTGTTTGTTATTATCACGATGTTTCTTGGCTCTTGGTGAACAATCTCTTAGGTACTCGGATGTTCCATACTTTATGTGCAACAGTAGCGCTTGCCAATAAATTTGGTAAAAGAAATAAAATCAAATATTTTTTGATTTTATCTTAGTGTTCCAAAAAAACTCGAGTTTTTTAGCCCTTTTTTTAAGGATCGCCTCTTTTTTGTGACGCCTAGAAAGCCAAATACCTATAAAGCCCTTTAGTCTCCGAACCTGTTCTTTATAAGAGCTTCGGTACTGAAAACTTTTAACCCAATTATTAAATATACTATTTATATATAACTATAAATATAAGCTAAAGTCTAAAAATACTTTAGTTTAATTAACTTGGTGTTAGTTTTTAATGGAAACGACTAAATAAATAAAGTAAATAAATGCGACGTACATTTCCCGGACAATTAAAGATTCTTTCCATGAATATAAAATGTTATTTATTTTAACAAATCTATAGTACTTCAGTAAATTAATTCACTTAATCTTATTTATCATCATTATCATCAGTAATCTATAGGCATACGCACAAAACATACAAACAAACAGAAAATGGTATTAGATATATTATCCAAATAAGCCACTAACGTTCCTAGTGAAGTATCGTCTTCTAAAAGCATACGGTGTTCAATATGCCTCTCGTCAAAACTAAAATATTTTTTTAAATTGTATGTAAGAATGTAGCATTCAATTTCTATTATTCATAATTTGTTTAAGAGTAACATAATAAATCTCTTGTTTTATTTTAGAAAAACCTAATCTAAATTTAAAAAATAGGCCTAACCTTTTTAATATAATTTCAGACTAGAACCAAAACAATAACTAAGCCTTTTGTCTTAAAAAAAGGCTGTAACCCTTATTTAAAAGCTATTGCCTTTATTAAGACTTGTGACTTTTTAAAATAATTTGCCTTTCGAAGCCCTACTTTAGTAGCCCAGCCCTAAAAAGGCCTCGGGGCTTTAAATTTTGGCCTAAAAGGCTCGAGTCTTTAGGAATACTATGTCATCTCCTTATTGCGGTCGCCTTGGAAATGCTATTTGTAATATCAATTGGGGAGAGCGTGAGAAAAACAACAGAGACATGAAATACTCGGTCGTATATGAGGAAAATTTCTGCATTATAGTCTATGGTAAAGAAATCAGAAAACATTATTCTTCTTATTTATTTATGTTATACGATAGGTGTTTCTAGTATTTTCGAAATGGGTTTAGATATTTTCATTACAAAATCTACGCACACGATAAGAAAATATAATATGATTCCATTATTATTTAGCTTAGCTGGAGGGTTTAACAAGAATGCTAGTAAAGTGTGACCCACGTAACTAGTATTGTTTTTTGCAATACCCAATGTATAATACATCTATTTCATACCTCGTGTTTAAGATGGCCACGTTCGAATTAATGTGAAACAAAATTAATTTGAAATTAAACGTAGAAAATTGTACAGGGTCTTCTCTTTAATCTTACATGGATAGTGTTTCCGAGTAGTTGAAGATGTATTTTTTATTTATTTTCTCTAGTATCTTCAAAGAAGCGCATGCAAGTTGTAAACATACATTTATTAACCATAAAATGGTTAGACTTACATACGAGTACTCCGGACTAAAATAACTTTTATAGTTATAATAAATGCCTAAAAATGATGGTATGCTCATAGTAACTTCGAAAAAGGGGTTTCGTTTGGTAAAGGATGTGTTAGAAGGAAAATCAACATCTAGTAAATACCAGAAATCCACAAGACCAGTCACAAGACCAATTTTCTCTCACTCACTAACTCACTTCTTGAGGTGTATTGCAGGCAGTATTATGAGCCTTTTTGTTGTTCGTTCGTATAGAAACCTTCGGTTACAACATTGAAAACGTGATTATCTAGAAATGAAACCAGTTTCCCTGAAGTCCCAACAAGAAGTCAGAAGATGTGTACCATTTCTGGTCACCATTGTGTGTATCATTTCCACATTGAGTGCTATTCGCACTTTGGCCAATGTGTCTAGTTGTTACTTCTAACACATTATCAGAAATTAGTAAAATTTACTTGTAATGTTTACAATACAATTCCGATTCATTCAATAAGTTACAATAAGCTTTTTAACTAGTTACTAGCCTAGTCTGAAGTTTTACTATGTTCAACGTCGGAGAACAGGATCTTACAAAAGTAATAAAATTCAATATTTACTTTTAAAGCAGTCTGGAATTAGAGATTGCAACTAGACGGAGTCGCCAGAATAAAAAGAATTGTATCAAGATAAACTTCGACTTCTACATTTTAGCTTACTTATCTGTAACATATAAATACGGTATAAATACAAATTATATGTATATTATACGCCAGTGAATGTAGTTAATAATAAAATAGGGTAGTTGAGATGTGGGTCCAGTATTACTAACATATATATTTCCAAAGTTCTAGGTCATATTGCCTTTTTACAATCTCTATATAAAAATAATGGTAATATACAATTTGTATATCATCGTCATCATCAGCCTATCGCCATCTATTGCTGGACGAAGGCCTCCCCCAAGGAGCGCCAACTATAATACATATGATTTATGTGATATACAAATTGTTTTATGTTTGTTATTTTTTTAAGAAGTGAGTGATAAGAAAGAGTAATGTGCACCACATGTTATCCTATCTATACATAAAAGATTGTCTGTAAGAGAACGCAGACTGCTATAAGACCGACTATTGTACTGCTACTTAATATTGTTATTGTTGTTATCGTATGTATCATCTACCTATCTCTAGGTGGTATTAATCGAATTCAACCGAAAGGTTGAGTAGTGAAATTTCGTAAACATTTGGTCAGGGGTACAAATAACGACCTTAGGTTGCCTTATATCCAGAATAAAAGCACTGTTGCCGAGGGTACAAAAATGACTTTAACGCTAGCGAAGCCGCGGACAAAGGCTAGTAAATATGAAAAGGAACGTTTAACATAAAATTTGTATATAATAAATAAGTTTCAATAAGTTCAGATCATTATAATATATTATTATTTTATGAGAACGGGCTAAACAAAGAACGATGCAATGTAAATAGCGGGGTTAAGAGCCCCCTCCCCCCTCCCCACCTGTTGTAGCTGTTAATACTATTACAATTGTTACCTAATACAAATTTTATTCACACTTCAATTTCATTTAATAAATTATGCCTGCAATTTAAAGTCATCTAAAAAGACTGGTTACAATTTCATATGGTGCTGTTGACACTTCAGACTAGGAAACGAGCTGTAATGCTGACCAACACGACACGTAAATTGGCTTCCCACGATAACACGCAATGTGTCTCTTACCGCATAATATCCAAGTCGATCTTGTTAGCAAACATGTCACCACAATATGTTCCTAGGTTTATAGAAACACTGCTATATTCTATCATCATCATTTCGGACGAAATAGATACAACTTCTAGGACCAATATTCAATACAAAATAATTTCCCTAAAAATATACAAACAATATACATTATATTTATACTGTTATATAGTTTTCTGTTTTAAAGGTTCATGAAAGTACTTACGCTAAGTAGTTTCGAGAAAGCTATGTATTTTGGCATCGAAAAATACAACTACGCGTTTACTTAAATGTTATAGGTACATGTCGTCGCCACATCAAAAACTCTTATTTATTTTATTAAAATTAGGGACAAACTATAATAGATGATAACACAGTTCACTATTTAATAAGAATAAATTAATAGACATTATTTTGACTGGTTATACCGGTAACGCAATGGTATTGGTCGATTGATAAATATTAATGAATAGTGGGGTTATAAAAAGGGTAGGAATATGTTCAGAACATGGTCTTGAGTGCGAAGAGTGGTACGAACAACTTGGCAGTTACTGTTAGTTAGTGATTTTCATATTTTATATCAGTTTGTGGTTGTGAGAATGTTTCTAACTTACATATATTCTAAAATATTCACAGGTTAAATTGTATGTTCTTAGAATATTAATATTATTCTTGGAAAGATTTTTGAGCCATTTTGAAATTTCAAAAGACCTACCTATTTTGTTTTCGATCATTACGCAAAGTATAACTATAAGTTCACTATAAGCCACAGCTAAGGTATAACTATAAGTTCACTATAAGCCACAGCTAAGGTATAACTATAAGTTCACTATAAGCCACAGCTAAGGTATAACTATAAGTTCACTATAAGCCACAGCTAAGGTATAACTATAAGTTCACTATAAGCCACAGCTAAGGTATAACTATAAGTTCACTATAAGCCACAGCTAAGGTGTAACTATAAGTTCACTTTAAGCCACAGCTAAAAGCCAGGACTCACAGTCGGTCAACAGAAAAGGTGTATCTGTAAGATCCGCGTGACCTCAACGTGATACGATTTGGTAATGAGAAATACTGTTAAGAAACCAAAGTTACGGACGTAGTCTTTGTTGTTAGCAAGTAGAAATGGCAGACATGTAGTCCGGTGTACCAATACCAAAAGCAAAGATGGCGTCTTGGCACTTAACGGTAATGGCACGTTCCTCTACTAGTTTGTAGTTTGTTATACGTTTTAATTCTGGCCAGGAAGGGTTACAACATAACCCTATTATTGTAGCTCCATTCCGTCTGTTTACCTATCAGAGCTTATAAGTCTGTTATCGAGTAATAGATCCAGTAAAAATGTATGAGCCAAAAATCTGGTAATCGGATTAGGAAAATTCCCATTTGTACACAACAAACCTACATATTATTTAAATCTAACGTGGATCGCTTATTATCCATAAAATGTAATGAGTCCGTACCTTCCCTTTTTAATTATTTTTGCTTTTTATTCTTATTTTCTGTAAGAATGAATTTTTAAATAATTTTGACTTCGTGATTAAGTAATACAAATACCAATAAATAAAAAAACCGAACAAGTGCGAGTCTGACTCGCGCGCCAAGGGTTCCTTTTAGTCTTTTCCGAAAGACAAACTTGACTTTGCGGCTCTAAAAATACTCTCCCATACATCGATGTGCGACAAAGTCAACTTTCCAACTGCAAAATAAGAGTTTAAAATCACAAAAACCATTTTTTATGTTATGCAACAAATTATATCACGGACTTTCAGATTTTTGCCTTTACATGTGCTATCAGACCCTGTTTCTTATCAAATTTCATGATTCTAGGCCAAAAGGAAGTACCCTATAGGGTTTTGATTTACCTGCCAAATGTTCAAATTTGTTATCTTAAGCCAGGCAAATTGGGTATCTTTTGATTGCGTTGACTTAGAAGCTTTATTTTTTTTACAGCTTTAAGGGACCGCAGACATAAATATTTGGTATTAATTTGAACTTAATGCCTCCGCAGGTTCATAAGGAAAAGGGTCTTGACAGACAGATGTACAACAAAGTGATCCTATAAGGGTTCCTTTTTTTCCTTTTGAGAAACGGAACCCTAAAAACGATCCGGGCATAATATATGGAATTGTAAGTTTCATTATCATACCACACTTTATAAAATCAAAAAGTTACAGAATTATTTTTTGTGAATATAAGTAGAAGTCAATAATAATAATAATAATATTTATCCATAACAAATTACCTTTATCAAATCCCAAGTTCTTAATATGTACCTTTTGTCGGAAGGACAGATTCATCCCAAAACAGAATGGGAAGCTAAAACAAGGAATAAAAAAGCCCACTGCTTTTTAACTTGTACAAGTACAAATAAGGAGGTATTCTGGGCTAAGCTGTATCCTCTTTTTATTCAAGAGCCGTTACTAAACCGAACTGACAGCAGTTTCTTCCGAGAGGGGACTTGACTGGGAAAATGCAAATTATTTAACCTACTTTTATAGTATCGGAGTTTTCATCAATATGCCCAGGCCTACAGATAAACAAAATGTCATTAAAAGTCAATACCATGCTTGCACTTCTTGCATACAACTTTCTGCCTATACGTCGTAAAAATTATATTTAAATGTAGCAATGGTATAATTGATGGCATGATGGAATGCAAAATACATATTAATGCATGAACATAATTAAATATTTATATGAATAATGCAAGGGTTATTAAGTTGTTTTTCGTATTTAATGCTGCTGCATTGTATATGCGAAACGTTACCAAACTTTTTTATAATGACATGGTATGTAGTCCAAGGCATGATAAGCAGTCATGCAATGGTGTTGCTGCCAAACGTAGGTCTAGACAATAGTTTGCCATCAAATGATGCGGTTCTGTATGTGTGCTGTCAGCCCATTATGTCTGTGTGACTCGTTTACAATATCAAAGAGCAATTATTGTGAAAAAGTGATTACATCTGGCTCGAACTGATTGAAACGACGCGGTGAGCCCGACTTTAGGGATTTCGCCAGATTTTAAACCTTTTAAGCAGCCTTGACCCTCGTGGCAGCTTCTCGTCATTATTTCTGATGACTTTCTCCCTCTCTCTCTGTGTCTCTCTCACTCTTACCCGTTAATCAAGTGACAGACTGCTCTTTCAACTACCACCGGCCATCTCGCTGATTTTTAAAGAGACTTAAAGAGCTTTACCCACGAACTGGTCTATTTTTATGAAACAAACAATATTTGACTTTCAGTATCGAATTCGTAACTAATGAATTGAAAGCAAATCTGTCCACTGTCAAAGTTTGTCTGTTTGTAACTATTCTCGACAAAACTTGGCGAAGAGAAATTTGGCAAGTCTGGAAGTTGAAGAACGGTACGAAATATCCCTGAAAATGCTCAATTCCTGTGGGATAGTTACCTACCACAGGTTTGAGCCGATTTTGATGACATTCATGACATTACTGTTACTGTGTGCATATCTGAGTACAAGGATTACTGCTACTCTGCTACGACAGAGCTACGATATCTACATCGTAGCTCTGTCGTAGCAGAGTGGTAGTAATTTAGTAACGTTTTTTTAAATATAAAAATGTATTTTAATTTACTGTGAAATTGTGCAATATGACAAGAAAACATCGCGAAAGCTGCATACACGAGATTTGTCCCTAATGTTCTCGAAGCTCTGTAACGTCAGGCCGGCACGTGGCCTGACGTTACAGAGCTACACTATATGGCCTAAACCCTGCCACACGCAGGAGGCTTGTGCTGCGCAGTGGGACAGTTTATAACAGGGTTGATAAAAAAATAATCACAACTCAACTTCATACTTTTATTTAGCTATCATTGAATATAATTGATAATAATTTAAGATCTACATTTTTCTCAGTTTAGGGTTAGGTAAGGTTTACGACATGACAAAGCGCGTATTTTGCGTTGGTGGGAATAAAAGTTGTTCGAGCCACCCTAACTCCCCGAAGAATCCCAGTAACCCCTTCACGTTACCGACGATCTCGGAGAGTGACCCTGGCGAGCCCAGGTACTTCGCTCGGCATTCTGCAACCCCTGACAGTCCAACAGTACATGGGTTGCTGTTTCCTCTGCTTCCATATAAGCTTTGCACAGTGGGCTGTCCGTAGCACCTATAGCAAAAAGGTGTTTGTTAAACGAGCCATGCCCGGTGATAATTCCAGTTGACGCTGAACAAGCTGACGCTTGTTCAGCCACAGTACCATCCTCGACAACCGGCTGTTGATGGCGGGGAGTGCCGCCCTCGACTGCCCGCAGTCTTCATGGCTTGCCCATATAAAACTGTGTTGATCTCTAGTGTGCTTCCTTACCAATGTCCGAACTTGACAGAAGGGGAGTGGCACTATGGGTTACGTGCCAATGTCGCACATATCCGATGCTCTCCTAGCCAATTCGTCCGCTGCATCGTTGCCTCTAGAGCCGCTGTGACCCTATATCCATTGGAGGGTTACTTTGTTGAGGTCGCATACCTCATTAAGACGCTGGTAGCACTCGTAGTTTAGGCCCGAACTGATGACATTGTCGTCGAGGGCTTGTAATACTGCCATGCTGTCGGATAGTATACGTATCGAATGTTCCCTTACCTTCCTTGCAGTGATAACTGCAGCAGTCATGGAGATACCCAGACATTTGGCCTGGAATACTGTATTATGGGTACCTAGAGTGGCTATAGTTTTTATATTTAGGTCCTCCGAGAAGACCCCAGAGCCAGTGCCATATCTTGTTTTGGAGCCATCAGTAAAGATCCAGAGCTCACGAGTGTCCAGACCCTCGATGCGTTGGTCCACGTGTAATTGTGTAAATTTTCTCAGTATATCACAAAGCGGAAACCCGAGAATAAAGCGAAGATGGAAAAATGGATCTCCATTTGTTTTTTTTATAGAATAACGTTAATTCATAATTTTTACAGAGTTACTGAGAGGTACTTCAAACGGATAGTTCTAGGAGGTGAGACATAGTAGACTTCAACTCAAATGAATCAACTCAATTATGAAAGTACCTTCATCTTACATGTATTACGCTAGCAGTACCCTAATATTTTTTTTGCTTTTTATTAGGGATTGAGACACATGGGCATGGGCCCTTAAAAAATTAACGACACACACGTTGGTGTATATTACTTTTTATTTCAGCAAATTCAGCTTTTTGGTAGTTTGACAACACAGTGCAAGCTTGTAAAGTTTGTTAAGTAAGTAAAGAAAACAATTGTGCTTGAGTTTCTTCATGGTCCATTGTCTTCAAATGTTATTACAGTTTTATTTAGAGTTCCAGGTATCGTGCATGCAATATTGCACTTTAGTCTTTTGAGAGGGCGAACATAATCTCATTAAATTCCGCCACTAGTTGGCGAAAAATTATGCATATACATAATATTATTAATAATGTAGTAATTTACGACAGTGTTGTTGAATTAATAATGTAATAAGCAACAAATAATGTGTATTTAAAGTAATTCAATAAACACAAAAGTCTGTAAATAAAATGTAAATAGTTGTAGACGCACAGTAATGTCCGACGATATAGACTACAGTAGTTTTTGTGGCGAAAGAGGCAATACGGAGTGCACGCGTTTATTGTAACCTATTCGCGAGTGGTCTATGAACATTTTTACCAAGTTTTACCATTTTTTAGCAAGTAATTCTGAAATATGTCGACACCACAAGAGCAGTAATAGTAGTATTTAAGATTAAGAGATTATGTTAGCAACAACCTCACAACTATAGCTATAAACTATCACACTCACTAAATAAACGTAACTGTAATGTTGTTCGTACCTCCATTCATACTCAAGTGATCGTTATATACACCCCACCATTACCCGATATATATATATTTTTTTTTTATGTTATAAGGGGCAAACGAGCAGACGGGTCACCTGATGGATGACTACCGCCGCCCATGGGCACCTGTAACTCAGAGTCACAAGTGCGTTGCCGCCCTTTAAGGTTAGAATAGGGGAAGAGGGGGAGAGGGAGGAAGAGTGGGAAGACGGGAGAGGGGGATTAGAGGAGGGAGAGGGTAAGTACGGGAACAGGGGAGAGGGAAGGATTAGGGCCTCCGGTAACCTCACTCACGCGGCGAAAAGCAATGCAAGCATTGTTCCACTGCCGGTTTTCTGTGAGGCCGTGGTATCGAGCAGAGTCGAGCCGGCCCATACGTGCCGAAGCATGGCTCTCCCACGTAAGTTATTTGTCCACGTATTTATCAGAAAGACCAATGGCGTTGTGTCACCGGTATAACTAGTCATAATAATGGCTATTAATTCATTATAATTAAATAGTGAACGGTTTCATCAGTAAAACAATACGAGTTTTTTGAAGTGGTGATAACCATTATTCGTATTTAAGATTATAAGTATTAGCATTTTTTTCTTACGTAGCAGAATAGCTTTGTAGTGAAATGTGCCTATGCCTGTAGTCAACAACTGATAAGTTGCTCACAGGTTATTGTACTGTTGAGATGATATGATAATATAATTGTATGTATTTGAAATGTTTAATTGAGAAATGTTAAATGCGAGATGACTGTAGCTCAGACCGCAAATCCTTCAATTTCTCGTAAAGTAATAAGTTTGACTCGTGAACTTACGTGTTGATTAGTATAGATTATAAAAGAGCAATCAATTTAGATTGCTCTGTTATAATATAATTGTATAATTGTGTAATATAATTCTATAATAAAGCAGAGCTTTTTGTTTGATTTTTTTATGCACGCTAATCTCTGAAACTACCAATCGGATTCGAAAAAATATTTTTGTATCAGATAGAGTATTAAAAGACTATATAACATCACGCTACAACCCTCAGGAGAGGGGCAGTGACCGTAAACGCGGCTGAAACTGCGAGGAAAGGAATAAAAATTAAATGATCTTTATACTTTTTACTCTTTCTTATTCCATTACATAACTAAAATCATAATTACTTTCGAAAATACAACGAGTATGTAATATCTGCTAACTAGCTATATATAGGTATATATCTATATGTGTAAATTATTGTCTGTATATTCAATAGTACGCCATCAACTAGTATGTTTTTATTTAATATTTCTGTAATTATTTCCATCTAAAGGTTGTCTCGTAGAGATCGCTATTAGCGATAAGACCGCCCATTGTACTCTAATATTTTATATGAGATCTATTTCCAGTGTATGTTATTAATGGTGTATAATAAAGAATATTCTATCTATCTATCTACTTACGTTTCGTGACGAGTACTGCACTAAAGACATCTTCAACAATCATCAACATATTTCAATCAATATACACAAAATCTTAACAAATTATTCACCTAAACTTTCCTTGTGAATCACTCTGTCTATTAGTGAAAATCGCATGAAAATCCGTTTAGTAGTTTGTCAGTTTAACGCAAACAGACAGACAGACAGACGCGGCGGGGTCTTTGTTGTATAATATGTAGTGATTTAAGGAAATGAAACACCTACCTCATTGTTTAAAAGTTTGTGCTTTGTACTAAATAGTTGGACATATTGATTTGTTAACAGTTTTAGGGGTAAACAATAAGTTATTGTAGGCATATATACGTCATTGAACTCACCATCATCCTCTACGCGTTTTCCAACTGCTCTCAGCCTACTGCCAACAGACCTCCACAATCCAAGTACTGCTACGCGATATCGAAAAAGCCTATGTGTTAATCTAGGTCTCCAATTATCTACATACCAAGTTTCATTGCAATCGGTTTAGTAGTTTTTGCGTGAAAGAGCAACAAACATCCATACATAGGTACGTATGTACCTATGTATGGATGTTTGTTGCTCTTTCACTATTATAAACGTTAAAGTTTGTGAGGGTGTATACCAAACTTTCACGTTTATAATAGTGTAGGATATGCACTCTAAGTCCCGATTTACACGTTTAATGCATATAACGTTTCATATTTTTGTTTTATATTTGTAAACATTTCAAATGTTTACAAGTCTTATCTTGACTACGTCTTTTTAAATACAAGTAAAAACGAGCAAAAGTAGGTACTTGTATGTTTGGAGCCGGCTCAAAATATTTAGGTATTTACATTAGTTTAGGACAAGTTTATTTTTGATTATTTTTCGCTTTTCAGTTTTTTTCTTCTTTCGTCGGTTAAAATTTTTGTTAAAAGGTTTTTATTTCAGCATGCTTTCAGCTACGCATCAATTTATCCAGCTTAACTTAATAATATCAGAGAATGCTTTTGTTTGCTACCTGTGCCTACCTGTTTCATATCAATATTTAGTCTCTCTATCAGTCCCAAGTAAAATAGCACGCATTTCTTGCAGCACAATCATCTGAGTTACTCCGATATAAGCTATGTTGTCCTAATTTGAACATATCTTGAAATAGTATATTTCTATAATAGTACATTATCATTTGCTCACAAATTAGAAATAATTGCTTCAGTGGACATACTTAGTAATTTTTTATAATTACATAAATTCTACGGTTTTTCAATGTCATATTTTTTGAAGTGAAAACTTCTTTAGCGGCGTTGTGCACTTTTTGGGATGGGTAAAAAATGTTAAACTCGCGTCAGGACACGTGACCTGATTGAAAATTCGTAAGACGGAACCGAGTTTCTTATATTTAAAAAAATATTTTCACGCCATCTGTGAATTCTGCGCGATACTACTGTAGTTTGATTTTTATTAATTATCCATATGGATAATTAATAAATATCAAACTACAGTATAATATATATTAGTTAAGGCAAATTTCACAGATGGCGCAATTTTAATTATGACGTTTTACAATATTTACTATAAGTATTTATTTTGGTACAATTTATTCAATCAATTAAATGTATGTATATGAACTTCGTTCCAACCGGGTGTCCGAAGGATACCTCACGGTTTTTGAAATGAAAACTTCTTTAGGCATGTTTGTGCACTTTAATACATGTATATGTATTATATGGTATAGATCCACTAGAGGGCGCTAATCTAAACATTGAGGTTTGTAAGCTCCTTATTACTAAATGTGACGTTTTAAGTTCGTCGTTTCGTTCGAGTTTTCATTTCTGTCTGCAGTCCCATGACTGCCTATTTTTTTATACTGAATCGCATATTGTTTGCCAGTGGAGGTAATAAGGTTGTAGACCGTCAAGTCAAATTAGTTCCTTCTTTATTAAACATCAAAACGAAACGTTCCGTAGAAAAGAAACTGGGCCATGACGTCATACCCCTTTGCTGTCAAATCATTTACTTTAATGTTTTGTTCACTATACGATACTATTAAATAATAATAACAAATTTGTCAATAGTAACAAATCTAGTTTTTCGAAGTGTTATTAAAACACTTAATTTCCTGAGGAGTGTCACATTGTATAATTCATTTTAACAACAGGCTTGTTGTTTAAACTACACAATCCAGTTACTGCCATGAGATACACAAGTAAGGAATAAAATCCTTGTTAGAAACTACACAATGTAGCGGTGAAGATTAAACTCCCTGGCCCTGTGGCTAACACAGTGGTTGAATGAGTTAGTACGTCCTCAACTGTGCTTACTTTAGTTCAAAAGTTAAATATGAATGGCTCTCAGTTGGGAAATAATCTTGGATACGTTTGTGCTTTTGGAAGAACTACTATATGATATAAAATTGTTTGAGTTCGATGTAATACATACGTGTAGTAAACCAACTGAAACGCAGCAATTGGTATTTCGTTTTTTTTTTGGGTGAATAACTGCTGCAGTTACCCAAACAAACCCATTTAGCCGTAGAAAGTCGCAGCGGTCTGTGTATTTTAAATATTTATTTTGTGTAGTTTTATTAAAGGAATTAATAAATACAAGGAGCTTCTGCAACCCATGCAAAATTATTTTCTCTAGCATATGTATTAATGTACCTACCATTTTGTTATTGTTACACGAGCCGTCCGCCTAATCATCATCATTGCTATTAGACGTTGATCTTTAATGATTTAGATGCAAATAAAATGTAGTCTTGTATGGTTATCTTGCAAGTTTTATGATGTGCTTAATGATGATTTTAATTTTGATCAGGTATTTTATACATTTACGCTGTCGCACAAATCTGTGTACTCGAAAATCTTCAATCTTGGCGCTCAATAACTCATTTAAGGTGAATAGAAGGTGAACTGTATAATTTCACTAAGCAGTGTAAATACCTTAATCAAGACAGAAAATCCTCGAATTCACTGCTCGAAACCATTTGCTGTAATTACTTCGCGAAAGACGAATTAAACTTTCAATGTTGTCCCATGATTTAGTCATTTTCTAGCTTCATATTCTGTCGCTATTTTAATAGACTATTTCTTTTGAGTTTAAAGACTTTGAGTAATATAATAAAATATATTTAAATATCCTACATAAGTGTATACATATCTTGAGACGATATTATTTCTAAAGTATTAACTAAAATAATGAGCGTAACCCTACTGCACAATTTCACCGTAAATTAAAATAAATATTTTTTAAACACGTATGTGTTTTATTTATCTACGTTACTAAATTACTGTTACTCTGCTAAGACAGAGCTACGATGTCTACACCTTTGAGGTGCCTCACAGTAACTCTGTGAAAATTGGGAATTATTTCATTTATTCTTTATTGTACACTAGATGTAGATTACATATCTTAAAGATAAGGAAATGGTATGTACAATGGCGAGGTTAACCCAAAACTGAGTTTTCTTCCAACAAACCTTGGGAGTGAAAAGAGGATAGTAGAGAAATGCTAGAGGGAAAGTCGTGTTAAGTTAAACTAATTAGAAATAACAATCCACATAAATACTTGAATAAACTAAATAAAATGTATGTATTATTTCAAAAATTAAGTTTCAAAACATTTTTCCACGTACATTTTCTTCCTGTGTTTCGGTTTTGTAATTTACTTACTGAATTTTTTTTAGTAAATTACCAGCTTCTATATATTCAACGATAGCCAGGCAACATAAAACTATCATATTAAGTTGTGAAAAGAAGTCGCGAGTCATTTTCTAATGAACCCTGTTACAAATTGTCCCACTGCTTAGTACAAGCCACCTGTATATGGCAGGATTTAGGCACCAAGTACTCGCCTGACGTCACAGAGCATCGAGAACATTATGGAAAACGCTCATGAATGCAGTTTTCATGTATGTCTTCTTTCAGCGTTAAAACAAGTGATAATTAGGTTGTAATAAGAGAGTGCAATCGGGGATCGAATACAAAATAAGTCACAAATAGTTGGATAACTCGATTATCACTGTTTTTGTTGGGCACATGTTAAATTTTACTTGATAATGTCATAATACGTCATGGTTTTTGTTTTAACGAATTTAATTGATTGATACAAAAACAATAATTAAATAGTGATTTGTTTTCAAGTAGTATATGACATTCATGTTCAAGATCCGCGTCGGTTTACTAGATTAATAAAAAAACTGTTTTGTCTAATAAGATTACAAATCATTTAGACTAACTAATTCATAAAAATATGGGAGTAAATCAAAACTTTTATTGGTTGTATTATTTTGACTGTGCTACCATAACGGAGTGCTTAAAATGTAAATACTAATATTGTAGGCCAACCATTCAACGATGATGATTATACGCTTGTGTAATTTTGCAGGAAACGGCACATACAGCACATAAGGCCCTAGCACAATTCTGCGCTGCGACATTACAAATCTATGTTACACACTTGATACGAAAACCTGTAATGTGAACATTAGCAGAACCTTACTAGAACCTTTTAAGACATTAGGAATGCTACTGTACTAAGACTTAAATATTCCTCACCAAAAGTACAAGGTGAAGACGAATCAAATATACAATAACACTACAAAAGGAGTATAAAAATAAAGGTTGGTTTTGTATATAGTTAGCGGTCATTAGAAAAATTGTCGGTTTGTAAGCAGCTAGGAATACAATGACTTTTTTTGGCGAACTTTTGTTTTAAATTCGTTGATATTTTGTAAATTTATCAATGTTTCATAAACGTTTCAAATTCAAATAACACAACATCAAAAACACGTATCGGTACACCTTAAATATGATTTCAACGATAATGTCCTTTTTAGTTAGCCATTAAATTGAACTATTGGCAAGCTTTACACAAAAGTAACAGTATTTTAGAAACTCTCTCACAACCGCTGCTATAAACGATGCAAATCACTAACTAACAGTAACTGCCATGTTGCTCGTACCTCTCCGCACTCAACTGATTGTTAAGAACTTATAATACATTCCTACCCTTTTATAACCCCACTATTCATCAATATTTATCAACCGACAATAGTATTGCTTTACGGCATAACTAGTCATAATAATGTGTATTAACTATTTTTTATTGAATAATGAACTGTTTTATCATCATATATATCATATATACTATAGTTTGCCTATGTTTTTAATAAAATGAATAAGAGTTTTTGATGTGGCGACAACAAGTATAACAATATGTCTTTATCAAATTAAGGCCCTTTTCATTTATACGAAAATATCATATACTATATGTACACAGTCAATTAAAAATTGCCAATTCTTTTACCTGAATCAATTACACAAATACCAATTTATATATTTACACAATAAACCCGTTATTACTTTAACGCATTACAATCGCAACTTCAATTTTAAAATATCATGAAATAACATTAGCGCCACAATTGAACTTCGACGCTTATTTTCACCTGTTAAACACACTCTGATAATAATCTACAATTATTGTTATCCTAAGTATAGGCTATTTGGTTCAAAACCTATTGCTTTGTGTAATATGAGGCGACACAACATCCTAACAAAAGTTTATTGTTAATTAGCTTTGGCTCACGGCTTCGCTCTGTTATAGGGTCCCTCTTCGAATCGTTTTGAAAAAAAGAAATTTCTTGATTTAAGACTTTTATTGTCACTCAAAAAATATAAAAGGGACCCTTAGACAACCCTTAGGCTCGGCGAGAGAGTGGAACGAAGACTGAACTGCCTCTGGACATTTCCCGACTCTAATGCCCAAAGTGCTGAGTTATGTTTCTGCGGCTATGCCTGGCTGCAGATCCAGTCAGCATATTGGGGTACAGCAGAGGGTTATAACAGCGAACAGTACTTTTTTCTGGATGAAAGGGAATGCCAATGTGTATGCAAAATTTCATGATGATCGAATGATCGTTACGGTAGCACATAAAATACGAACAAACATACATTAAGTTTCAATTTTATGAAAATTAATAAAAAAATCATTCGCTTGTGGGAATAACTTTGTTGTTTAATAAATACATAGAATATATGTAATGTTACCTGTCCAGTACAAGGGACATGGAATTAAAATCTGACCTATCTCTAACAATCGACAGCGAGAGATAATTACAGTAATTAGTTAGTATTACTTCATAGTTGTCCAACACAGTGTCTTCTGTCAAAACGTACAGAGCAACAGCTTGCAGCTCTATTGCATTTCGTGGTTAGGCTACTGTGTAATGACACACAACATGATGGAAACAAGAACGATTGAATAGAATCGTGTTTCGATTTGTCAACAACAAACATGTTAATCGGACTTTAGGTGACATCCGCCATTAGAGTGGTCCATCTATTACGTCAGGACTTAAATATTTAATATTTTCTGAGCCCAGCTTTGCTCGTGTTAATTAAGATTTTGACAATCAATTGAGGTATACCTCGAGAACAGTACTCTTTTTCTAGATAGGGTACTTACCCTATGTGCATGTATGTACCCCTGATGTGTGCCAAATTTCATGATGAGCGGTTGCTGCTGAACTGAATGGACTGAAAGCGTAATTAACAAACCAACTCACATTCACATTTATAATATTAAGTTACAATTTCACTATACTCAAGTTTGACATATGTTTACCTTTTTTTAGAGCCGTACGCGAGGGCAACTCTGGGATTTATGAGCTCATATTTTAGTCAGAGTACGCGGTGTGGGTAATACAATCACATGGTCGGGTGGATGGAAACTGCAGAAGACTTTGAGGCATTGAGCTACGAGGTCAGTTGTCAATAACAATCGTTCGTAGGATTGGATATAACAACAAAATATCAATGGATAACGTGGGAACTTTAATTTAATTGGGAAAGCTGGCAAATTTAATTTTTAGTGTTCCGTTCCCCAAAAGGAAAAAAGGAACCCTTATAGGATCACTTTGTTGTCCGTTTGTCTGTCTGTCTGTCAAGACCCTTTTTCTCAGGAACTCGTGGACGCATCAAGTTGAAATTAATACCAAATACTAACATATGTCTGCAGTCCCTTGAAGCTGTGAAAAAATCAAGCTCCTAAGTCAACGCAATCAAAAGATACGGCCATTTAAGCCTCAGATTTGAATAAATTTGAACATTTCGCAGGTTAATTAAAACATATTTATAGGGTACTTCCCATTGACCTAGAATCATGAAATTTGGTAAGAAACGAGGTCTGACAGCACAAGTAAAGCAAAAAATCCAAAAGTCGTTATAATTTATTGTTATATCACATAAAAAATAGTTTTTGTGATTACGAACTTATATGTTGCGGTTGGAAAGTTGACTTCGTATGTATGGGAGAGTATTTTCAGAACTGCAAAGTTAAGTTTGTCTTTTGGAAAAGACGGGCAAATATCTTCGAGAATTGATTCCATGATTGATTGATGGATGTACTATCTACATATAAGTTTGTTTGTTTAGGGAACCCTCGGTGGGCGAGTCAGACTTGCACCTCTCCGGCTTTTATATTTAGATGTCGAATCCGACCATATGAGCTTAGGGGAAAGGTATGTGTGGTTTAAGGCAATTTGTAATAATTATAAATTTAAAATACCCCCGACTCGAAAGCCCCCGCAACGATTACAAAAGAGCTAATGATCTTCAAACAGCTAAACAAATTTTCTTGAGTTATATCTAAGAACACTCTGAATTAAGTCACCTTTCAGACAAAAAAAAACGCACTCAAATCGGAACATCCGTTTGGGAGCTACGATGCTACAGACAGATACACAGATAAACAGACACACAGATACACAGACACACAGACACGTCAAACTTATAACACCCCTCTTTTTGCGTCGGGGGTTAATAAACAACATACTCTAGTTAGTATAGCTTGTTATTTTTAATCATTTATTTATATTTTTTACTAGCCGTTCTCCACAGTTTCACCCGCGTTTATGCAAATTGCTCTGTACGTACGTACGTAGCCTATAACCTTCCTCAATGAATACTCTATCCAACACAAAAATCATTTTTCGAATTTAATAGATAGTTTCAGAAATTAGCGCGTGTAAACGAACAATAAAAAAAACATCTCTTCAGCTTTATTATTTTAGTATATGTAGATTATGCACTACCATAGGTGTTTCAATTAAAACTAGAACACCTATATCCGAATTAGCTATTCAAATTAATTATTCATATATCTGAAAAAACTGGTTTAAGATACTATCTCTGAATCATTTTGATCCATCCTAAGGTTGCCTGGAAGAGATTGCGTCTAGCAATAAGGCCGTCCTTTGTACATTATCTGTTTCACACATGAATGTATGAACTTCTACTGTAACTATGGTGTACGAATAAAGTGTTATCTATCTATCTATAATCTTAAATTGGTATTAAATTGGTACTAAATTTCATATCTTTTCAACTACGCACTTTTTTACGTTTGTATTTTGAAGATCGGTAACGTATTCTAAAAAAAATAACTACCACTAGCAGTGGAGGTTCCGTATACAGATAAAATATACAGTATACAGATATATATTCCGTACTATTTTTAAATATTTTGTGCCGTAAATGTATGTACTATTTTACAATAATTTTAAAAACGAATCTGTCTGAAAAGTACTTCAGTTATCCACAAATATACAATGACTTACGTAAACAATATTAAAATAACGTAACAATACCAGTCAAGTTTCCCACTAGTTTATATTTTTCACATTTTCTAGAACCTAATTAATTAAGATAAAGATAGGATCTTAGTTTGAGATCCTTCATCACTGTAAGCGACTGCAACAAGCAGCTCAATAATTATGTTGTTTCGCCAAGTTAACTCCCGTGATACGAGACAACCAAGGATTTATTTGCAGTTCGCTTTACGCTGGAGCTATCTGTTGAAATATAGGTCAAGCTCCAGAGAATCTAGCTTTCTTTAATACTTTGTGCTGCAAGCAGCAAATAAAAATAATAGCCATGTAGTTTGTTGTATTTTTCTTTTGAGTTATTTAATATCCTTAATTTCGTTGACGTAATTTAAACTTGATATTTTTCAACCTCTGACATACGACAGACATTGTAGGCTATTAGTTCATTGGAGGAAGTAGTAGACAGAGTGAGTTTCAATGTACGAGTAAGCCTCTCGTAGAAGTATATGTAGTTAGGTAAATGTCCAAACTGCTAGATCACATGTTATGATAACTTTTGATAAGTATGGCTTCCTAAAGTTCATGAGGGACGGGCGTCGATGTTACTGGTATCTATAGTGTGTAATCTTTATAACTTTTTTTTCGTTTCTATGGAGTTGATAATTTGAACATCATTTTAATACAATCAAATTGCCCATCGGAATTTAGTATTTTGTATAAAGCAATTAGTAACGTGCAACATGGAGCAATTAGTAGATTTTAATTGAACAACACTACAAACTACTAAATTGTACTTAAAGTAACAGACCAAACAACGGTTACTAATACGAAGTTTCAGAAAAGCACTATTAATTTATGCCTACTAGTAGCTCGTAACAACAGTAAAATACTTACATCCAGTTTCTGAAAGGCTGATCAACACAACAATCCTAATCGTACGTCAAATGTTAAGTACATATTGAGTTGCTGAAAGCATGATTAGGCACATTGATTTGATGATCAGATCAGCTAACAGAGCTGTCAAATTTTACTCCAAAATCTTATGTCAAATGCCATTCGAATGTTCTTAAGACATTTATTGTAATTAGTAAATTATCCTTTGATTAACGTCTTAGAAACTCGAATTTTAATACAAATCTCTTTGCTGAAAATCATTGGCCACCTATGTGTAGTTACTTTTTTAAATATTTTTTAAAAAGCAAATCTGCCACTCTTTTGTTTGCAATAATGTACGTCACGCGGGAAGCTTACCGTGCTATGATTTTTTATGATTATAAACGAGGGTTAACCTTCAAGGAATCTCACGAAAACACATAAGCTGCCTTTGGGGAGTCTGCTCCTGCGTTAGCAACAGTTACTTATTGGTTTCGTGAAATCAAACGTGGTCGAGAGAACCTAAACGATGACCCCAGACCCGGCCGACCTACAACTGCAGTAACTCATGAACATGTCATCAGGGTAGGGTGGCTATTGCGGGAGAATAGATACATAAGACATCGAGAGATTCCAGCTGAACTGAAGATTGGATCACAGGCATCCACCATCCTGCATGAACACCTTAGAGTTAGAAAGCCTTTCCTTTTCGTAGTTTCGGAATCACGTGACAGCGCGATGCTCACGGTTTCCCTCAAAGAAACCGTCTGAATTTCGGGATAAAAAGTATCGCATGTCCTACCTCGTAGTATGAACTCAAGTAATGCCAAGTTTCATTTGAATCCGTGCAGTAGTTTTAGCGTGATGCGCGGCCATGACACAGATAGATGTTAAATAATTAGAAAACAAAAAAAATAGTTTTAGCTTCAGTGTAGCTGAAGCTAAAACTAAACTGCTACTAGTACTAACTAAGCTAAGACCCAAAAAAATAACAAAATATCTTCAATGTACAGAATTAGATCTGTTACAGTTTTATTATAAGTAATAGATTGAAACGATGAAAATAACTTTACTAGATGTTTTGTGTATTATTGAAATGAAAATAACCCCGAACAGTGTATTAAGGAGCTGGCTGAACATTCATAACAAGGAAAGATTTGACTGTGGACAAATTTCCTTACACTAAATCAATAGGGCACTTTAAACTGCGCCTGTTTAAGGCGCATCGTCTGATGGTAATGGTAAACTTTGTGCACATGTACTCGCAATACAATTCACTCGCGCATTGATACTCGTAATTCCATCCCAGTGAAGATCTGATAATCCTACTCATTATCTAGTAATACAAGATGTCTACGGTGCAGTGGAGTAAATATCTACAGTGCGAGAACCACTGTGTACCTTATTCCACGCACACAATAAATAAAAAGTATTACGAAAACCAATATCAAATACAAATTAAAGTTTCTTTTCTGAACACTGAACTATCAATGGACGGGCACAGATGTGGTCGCCAGACGCAATATCAAATAGGAAATAAATTATAGTCTTTCTTTGTTATTTTATAAGTAGGTTAATACTTTATGAATACTTAACTGCAATTTTCGTTTTGTTAAAAACTCAAGTTGTTTTATGTAACCGCAAATAATTTATCTGCAGAATGTAGGGCACTCCGTACAAACCTTTCATGGTTTTTGGCACCAAAAATCACCCAGGACATATCATTTGTTCTATGTCTGGGTTTAATTTATCTATAATATGTATTTAGTATCAAATAAGTATGTTTATCAGTAGCCTGGTAGTACTAAGGTATAGTACAGGCTCTGCCTAGTTTGGGATCAGACGGCCGTGTGTGACTCACGCGCCGAGGGTTCCGTAAAATATTCTGTAGCGGGATGAATTCTGTACATTGAATATATCGATACTGATGCCGAATATGCGATTCAAACAATTTTTGTCTGTCTGTTTGTATGTTCACGATAAACTCATAAGTTACTGAAGGGATATGCTTGAAACTTAGTATGATAATAGTTTGAGTGCCTGAGCAGGTTATAGGGTACTTTTTATCCCGGGTTAAATTTTGGTTCCCACAGGAAAAACAATTGAAGCTGTAATAACATTTTAAGGTAAGTAGAATGTATACGCTTATTTCGAACTACTACACAGCGAGCGTTTGGCTTATCTGGTATAGTGTACGCTTTCTACTCGTCCACATGCCGGAACGAGTCCCTCTTTGACACTTTTTTCTTTTATTGCACTTTTTTTTTTAATATTTCCTTTGATACTTTTTTAACACTTTTTTAAATTAGGTATCACTCTTTTATTTTATTGCACTTTTTTAATATTTGCTTTAATACTTTTTTAAATTAGATATCGTTTTACCACTAGACCATCATGCCAGTCATGTAAATATACATATATTTATAAAAAAGTGTGTGTGTGCAATTCACAGACGGCAGAAGTGAAACTTCAGAAAACTAGCCTACGAGAGAATGAGAAATGAAAAGTAAAATAGTAAGTAAATAAAAAGTAAAAACGGAAATTAACGCGGCCTGTGACAACGTCCAGTGCAACCTGGTGGAAACGTTTGGCAAAGCAAAGGTATGTAATACCTAATACCTTTTAAATACGTGATCGCGTAAATTCCCGTCAACATAAGTATATTATCATAGAACGCGAAAGTTTAAAAGTTTGGATCTTCTTGTTCTATAACTGTATTGAGAATAGAAAAGAATCGTTATTTAAAGCATCTATGACTCAGTTGTTAGTCAAACTTAACACTTTGTTAGTATTACAGTATTTTACTATATTAAATGGATGGCAGACACTATCGCCGTTTTTTTATATTATCAGACCATTTATTTTCCATTCGATTACAGTAGTGTAAAATCTTATGTTACATCGTGACTAAACAAAGCTCAGCAGTAAACATTTATTTGTTGCGAGGGTGGACCATATATATATATATATAGGTATTTATATTACATAATGAGTAAACATGATATTTATTTTCAGACCATTTATTTTCCGTTCGGTTACAGTAGTGTAAAATCTTATGTTACACCGTGACTAAACAAAGCTCAGAAGCAAACATTTATTTGTTGCGGGGTGGACCTTAGTATTGACTGAGAGTAATCTGTTAGGTATACCGAGGGGGGACATAGTTTCTAGGAAGCGGCACTGACTGACTGACTACAGCAAGAGTCTCCCAATTGGTCGGACGAATCGAGACGTTAGGTCGTCACAATTGTTTTATGGCGATTTTTTGCGAGGAGAACATCTCGCGCAAGGGGGAGGGGACGGTGTGGATTCGGTAGACAAACTTCCAGGCGGAACCTTTTCACTCGCACTATCATGCGTACGCTAAGAGTGGCGGTGTTATGTTCTTCACCCGAATCAGAGTCTCCCGTGAAGGGGGCGTCTGGACATTGCCCAGTTGCCGTCCGCTAGCCAGCGCTGGGTGGATCATTGGAGGCCAAACGTCGCCGTACCGACCGACGGTCAACTCATAACCGGCACTGTGAGGCACACCGTGATTTACAGCCTCACCAATAGCCCGGTGAGGTGAGTTGCCACACGAAAAACAAATGGGTAATGTTACCACGGCCAAATTGTGTCGTTATTTCACGTGTAAGCAACCAAAACAACCCTTTTTGTTTTGTTCGCTCATGGTTGCTTCACCGCCAATACAATATAAAAAATTCGGCCTGGAGAAAGAGGTGCAATGCCTATTATAAGCGAAAAATTACTGTTTACCGAAAAAAACGCGAACGAAGTCGCGGGCACAACTTATATATATATATATTTAAACATCAATAAGTTCAATCAACTTTCTATTGCATTGCGAGTCGACGATGGACACATTTTGCATGAGATATGTCGTAGTTCCTTTTTAGAATACCTTGATTACGACGTATGGAATAGTTTATCAGTCAGGGTGTTCAGTAAAACCTGATTGGCTACTTGAACTAGTTTAGAGACAATATCAATTTATAAAACAAATGTTTTTAAGTGTAGAATCGTTGCTATAGGTAAACCCTGCTTTTCCGGTCGTATACCTATATGTGTTGCAAAACAACTGACCTGATGTCATGAATTTCGACATGCACTTACGAGTATTTACAGTGCATCCATCTTCGTATGAAAGGACTAACGCAGTCCACGAATTGAACGCATCGCATTGCAAGTAGCTTATATTCATGCCATCTTAGCTAAGATAATATTGATTGATGACATGCCAGATAATTTGTAGTAACTAAATTAATTTCTTGTATTATCATGTACTTTTACTCTCTTTGTGACATTTAAAACTACCGGTCTTTGTTCTCATGGAAAAAACATTGAATATATCAATTTAAAATAAATTTATTTCAACTTTTAAAGCGCTTACTGTGCTACGTATGGTTACTTGGCTTTAATAGAGGGCTTATTTCGGGAAAGTGATTGTTTAAGGGGTGTTCTAAATAAAATTCTAGTTATCTGAAAGTAAACTTGTGTTGTTACAATACTATTTATGACCATACATTTTTAAAGTCTCGACCACACCGGGCGGCAGGTAACACTTCAAGTATTCTCTTGTGTGCCTTTTTTCCAACATTTTTAATTTTAAAAAAATCTGGCATCTATGCTATATAAATGCTTTAGCTTATCCAACTAAACCAAAACAAAGGCACTGTCCACCCAAAATATGCAGCCTTCAACTCGTCCTGTTCTTACATTCGTTTACTGGCTGCATCTTGACATCTGCAACTTTCAGGAGAAACAAAGATGTCTTCTCAAAATTATACTCTTGAAATGGTATACACAGCCAAGACAAACCTCCTTAATCAGTACCGCTTCCAGTCGTTCACGAGATCTGTGGCAAATATGAAGCCAGACATCATCTCCCTCCGTCTAACAGAGAGTACAGGCAAACAGCATTTCCGGCACACCTAACACCAAGTGCATTAGTAGCTCGGGATTGAGCCGCCCCCTTAAGAAAGGGGATAGAAAAAAAAAGGAAACACCCTGGTGCTAATTACATCATAAGATTCACCAGCGCCGGAGTTTCTTCTGAAAACAATATTTTGCCGCTGCACCAAGGATTGTGAAATTGTCAAATGTACCGAAAAGCAACGCGGACCTTTTCTGAAGCGTTCCTCCACTACCAAGGGAAATACCTCAACAGCGTGCCTGTTGTCGGGGACGACGATGCAGACGAAGTAGAACTCATTTAGCAAGAACCACCCACAAGATGCCATGGGCGAACAACCCTTACCAGAACCCTCACGTCCAATTAGGATGAAAACGTGAATCCGTATCCATTGAGAACAATGAGGTATATAATTTTATGTATTTAATGTAATGAAATAACGAAAAAAAATTCTAAGCGTGTAGCTCGAAAACGGTTGAGAACCCGGAAAAATCTTTTGAATAAAAGTTTTAGATAACTTTATAAACATTCATTTATTAAAAAAAATATTGCCCCTGGGACGCACCGTTTTCGAGAAATCAGCGGAAAACCAATAATTGGGACCTTTCCTTTTCGAACTTTTCTCTTGTTCTCCTTTGGTATGTTCACACCCTAAGCACCCTAAACAAGTTTCTGAACTGAATCTTTCTGAATCGCTTAGGTACGAGTACCTGTTCACACACAGCCTTTTGGGCCATTTTTGGACTGGACTGTAGGTTCATAGTTGATTTAAATAATCCCTTTAAAATACCACCGATAACACATTATTCATATAGTGAATGACTGCATTATATGGATATTGTGTTAACAAGTTCGGATTTGTCCGAAATTTTCCTCACTCCATTTTTTCAAGCTAATTAAACTATTTTTCGGCTACCCATTACAATCCTAAAATATGACTACATCTTTCTGTAATATTCTGTAGCATGTGTACTTTGCAAATGTAAGAGTACAAAATACTGTTTTCTATTTTAAATAAGAGTTAGGGCGTAACAAGGACGTAATTACCGTAGGAGAGCCATGCTTCGGCACGTATGGGCCGGATCGACCGGAGTGATACCACGACCTCACAGAAAACTGGCAGTGAAGCAATGCTTGCATTGCTTTTCACCGAGTGAGTGAGGTTACCGGAGGCACTAACACTTCCCTTCCCCCCCTCTCCCCCTCTTTTACCCTTCCCCTCCACTCACCTGAAAGGCCGGCAACGCACTTGTGACTCTTGAGTTACAGGTGGCCATGGGCGGCGGTAGTCATTTACCATCAGATGACCCGTCTGCTCGTTTGCCACCAATAACATAAAAAACACTTCCTTTTGTTTATTGTTCTTTCGCTGAGGACCTTGTCTATAAAGGTGGTACAACTACAAGTAAATAGCATTATTATCCTATTGACTTCACGACTTGAAATAAAATAACGAGCATTGTCGTAACAGCACTATATGCCTAGGAATACACGACGCCCTACACATTTATTTACCGACAAAATTTATGGATGTGATACGAGAAACCCTAGTGAGAAATGTGTTCTAACATGAACATTTACGATGTACCTACGTAATATATGAATAACTATAGTTTTATACGTCAGCGGGCCGGAGAGAAAATGTCTCACTAGTTCGGAGACATTTTCTCTTTCTGGAGGGAATTTCAGATTTATTCAAATATGAAATACCTAACTATATTTTTTTTTTTATTTCGTAACTTGTAGACTGAAGCTGTTAAACTCTTAAAAATGTGTGATAAGTAGTAACTAGTAAAATAATTATTGCTCACTTAACTAAATAAATACGTATTTGACATTAACTTACTAAACTTTATTATTAAATGACTAGCTGTTGTCCGCGACTTCGTTTGGGTGGAAATTTTGATGAAATCTATTTCGGGGACCGTACATTTTTCCAGTATAAGAAGCACACAAACTTTCGCTTTTTTTTTAAAGAAAGATTACTAGTAGATGACGTGTGTCACACATTACTAGTATTCTTTTTATAAAGTTTATAAAAAGAATACTAGTAATAGTCGTTAATTAATCGTGGGAGAGCCATGCACGTATGAGCCGGCTCGACCGGAGTGATACCACGACCTCACAGAAAACCGGCAGTGAAGCAATGTTTGCATTGCTTTCGCCCAGTGAGTGAGGTTACCGGAGGCCCTAACCTTTCTCTTTCCACCTTTTCCCCCCATCTCCTCTCCCCCACTCCTTCTCTTCCCCCCCTTCTCCTACTCCCACCAAAGGCCGGTAACGCACTTGTAACTCTTGAGTTGCAGGTACTCATGCACTCACACACTTACCATTAGGTGATCCGTATGCTCGTTTGCCTCCTATCCCATACGAAAAAAAATCTTTAAATTATAATGTTTGTTTTCGTATTTTATTTTTCACGTAAATGAACTAGTAGTAATCTAAAAACCATATCACTGGCAATTAACTCAATCGATTTACAACAGGCGTTGACATTGACTTACGAGTATCATTCAATTCGTAAGTCAATAATGTAATCATTAAAGCATGTTCACACCCAAACCCTTCTTAGTATTCATTTAATCAACCTAAATAATTACTACTTCAGTAACAGGCAATTAAAATTGCTCTACATAACATTAACTCCTGCAAGTATGTACGTCTGTTTCTGTAGAATTCTTAATCTATTACACTATGTATCACAGAGTGTAATGAATCTTGTGCAATGTAACATGTGTACGTGTTGAAGTATACCAATATTATTGTTATTCATTTTTCTTTTGTTTAAAGAGACAACTCCCGCACTAGGAATGATTCCTGTGTCGTGGCACTTTACAAACATTCCACGGACACAAAGAACACCCAGACTAGGGACTTTTGTCTCGTGTGAGAATCGAACTCATATAATTCAGCAGGGCGTAGTAGCAAGGCGACCAATTGAACCATTGCGCCATCCGTTCAGTCATTATCTGTGCATTAGTTGCAAAATTAACTTGTCGGTTTGACTTCTTGTTAAATTTGATTTAAGACAATGCTCTTCTTAAAACAAGAAACATTTAAAAATTATGCTTGACTGTTCTTTGCACATTATTTATTTAGGTTTTCAAAATATATTCTAGGTAGCTTAGGTCTTGTCAGTAAAAAAACATTATTATGGACAAAAAAATTTAATAAGTCTTACGCGCAGTTTACATTAAGTACTGTTAATTATAAACTAGTATATACAAAACCTTAATATTGAAGTCTTACTTAGTTATAACCAAATTTTAGTTATAACTAATCTAGTTCTGTAAACTTCCATTAGCATATTCTATTGGAGGTTAAAAAACCAAAACTTATCGATTACTTTTTTAAATTGAGACTTATTTTTTTTTAATTATGGCCCCTACATCGTTTGGTAGTAGGAATAATAATTTATAATGAAATATGATTTATAAAATATAAGTCGGACTATTTACAAAATTTAAGTAGATTTACACCCAAAATTATTTTTTCCAATATCATTTGTCACCATCATCGTGGAGTGCTACAGTAATCCACAAGGAAGTATGACACGACTACCACAGATTAACATAAAGTGTATTTCATATATTAGAAAAAATAATGTTAGAATACATAAAACTATTCGACATTGACTATCAAACAACATAATGAAGATACCCAAGATACAAAGAACTGTCCGAACCGTCAGTAATACCTGCGATTGCGATCTAGCTCAAAGCTAATATAAAATTTATTGCATTGCGAGAATAATAAAAATGGCTCTAGTTTAATTTTTCATATTATTTCATGGTTATTGGTTTATTTGCTGTCATGACAACCGACCACCCCCGTGCAGCGAATTACACCAGGTTCCAACGCTCTTTGTTTTCAAATGACTATGGGTATAATTTATTTCATAATGCCATTCCGAATTATTTAATACTCCAAAGTTGGTGCATGTATAAAAATCGCAACTTTAAGTAAATAACTATGTTAATAAAATTAACTATAATATTGTTTCGATTTCATTAAATTGTGATGAATCGCGTTTTGCTAAAATCGGTATTTAGGATAAATGGGAAACTCTACTGTGTTACACAACAGTTAACATAATAAATTATTCTTCCAACCGAATTTTTTCATCCTTAATCACGGTAAATAAATCAAATCCATTACTATACAATTTTCTAAAAAATGGCAGTATTTTGTTAAAGATATTATTGAAAAGACTAGGATAGATTAAAAGAAGTATACGTTTAGTATGTGTGTACCTACTATTTCCTTGTGAAGCGAATAAATGTATACAAAACAGATATTAAAAAAGTGCCTTAAATCTTGTTAGTGTAAAGCTTATGAAAGCGAAAGCTGTTTCTTTCACCAATTCCTTGCAAAGTTCAACACATAAATATTAAACTTTGAAACGAAAATCTGAAAGTTGACAGTGACTATATCGAAAAAATTAAAATGGAAATCGTTCTAAACGCGCTTCGTGAAATTTGACTGTAAAAATGTATTCATTTCACAAAAATAATTTTACGAATGGAAGTTATGTGAACGTAATTAATCGAATGTTGTTCGCGGTTTAGAACTTGTATAACGCTGTATCATTATTATAATATGAAATATGCGTGTTGTTTAGAAGACTATGATGAAAAGGTCTGGATTAAAGTCGTAGATGTTAGAAAAGAGACTTTACAATCTTAATCTAATACAAGTAAATTACATCACAACGGGTCTATGTAATTGTGTAAAAATTCAATGAGTGATTGTCATAAAACAAAAGGGTAGTTGCCACTTATTGGCATATTACTGCAAGGTTAACAAAAAGTTAATATTTTATATTGTTATTATTATATGCATTATTAACTCTGTTTACCGTCTACGCGTTTGCTGTAAAAAATAGACGTAAGTAGACAGCGTAAATAAATATAACTAAATTTTGACGTTATAATTTAAAGATTACCTCATACCTGCCTCGGTTATATCAAGTAATCCATGCATCTAGTCAGTTGCAGTCATATTATAGTCAGTTGCAGCCATATTATATTATAGCAATGCTATTGAGAGTCGCTTATGTATTAACAGATAAAAACAGTAGGATATAAATGGTACCTTCTAGCTAAAAATAGTTTTTTTTACATATGATGTAATCGCATACAATAAATGACATTTACCCTTTAATAACAAAATATGCCGTATAGTAATTCAAAAAGTGCTCTAAATCATTTTAAATATAGGTGTACTGTAAATAAATTTTCGAGTAGGCCAATCTTAAAGGTGGGAGATTTCGTAACGCTATATATACTGAATGTAGACATGAATGTATAAAATAGTAGTAAATAAGACAAGCACGTGCCCTGCTTGTGTAGTCTGTCAAACAACGAATCCGGCGTATTTACCTGACGACGTGGTCATTTTGAACTGCTAGGGATATAGGTAAAGTACCTACAATCTCCCGTGCGCTCAACTAAACATGAACAACATTTTTCTATATAATAAAAAAATAAGCTCAAATTGAGATTCGATTCCAATAAGAAAATATCGTAAATATTTATGGTATACCATGGGTGTATATGGAAAAAAAAACAATATTCAAAACACTAAGTCAGTGTTCCACATCGCACGTAACTGATACAAAAGGTGATTTTACATTATTTTTATTTCTTTCTTATTCCCAATAAATCAAACACAACAACAACAAAAAAACTAAACTGCACCAAACAAAATGAACGATCTTTACTTTTAACCTTTCTAACTACCTATCACGCGCTTGGGTTCTTTTTATAATTTAGTAAGTGTTTTTAATCTGCATGTGTTTCACATATAATTTATGAGAATTTCCGCACGGATATTATCATTATTTTAAATTCTATCTTCCAATATTATTTTGTTTGTTACTAAAATTGCCACTTTGCACGGAGTAGTGCTGAGAACATTCGCGGCTGGCTTATCTATGTTATCTTCGTATCAAATTCTTTTGTTGGTTCCAAGGTTTTTCTATGTAACTGTTTGTGAATATAATAAAATAATGATATTGACATTTAATAAATGTATTAATTTTAATTTATTACATATATTTTAATTAAAAATAAATACAATTAAAGAAGAATGCCGATTAGTATCGATCTACAAAACACATGTAAATCATGAAATTGATACAAAAGCTTTTATTTCAACATTAATTCATTCGATTTTATTCAAAACGAAAAAAAAAATACTTATTGAAATAAACAAAACTCTCGAGTTTCATTCAAATGAAGGTTTAATTAGAACAAAACTTTAATAAATGGATGCTGAATATTTACAAAAGTCTTGCGTTTGATTCTCATACTTCGACACGGTTTTAAAACCATTTTCGTGCTTACACTCGGTGGAATACGTACCTATAATGTATTTATTTTTCTACGTCATCGTCATCCTCGTCTAATGACTAATCGTCTAAAAAACTTATGCTATGAATGAAATGAGTGACATGTTATAACACAATGAGTACTATGATTATCTCTAAGTAAATAAAGGCGGTATAAATTTCAAAATCTGCTACTGTAAGTAAATCTGTTATAGTAGGAGATTTTGATGACCGGACAAATATCGAAAAGCTATGATGAATAAAAATGTATGATGATATAACATACCGTGGTACTTTTCGCTACATTCCGCCGCGGATTAACATAATCCTTTACGGGTGGACTTTAGCTAGTAAACCCGCGTAGTGGCCTACTGCAGTGGTGTGTTATGTTAATTGAGATTCATCTAACTAAAGATTAACTACATTTTATTAATTTAAAGGAAGAAAATTAAGGGACTTGACGTTTTGTGCCATAAGTGTGTTTCACAGAAAAAATGTTAATTCAGTTCGTGTAGGCGTCGTTTCAATTGTAGTATGGAATGGGCTACCCAAAAAAAACGTAATTTAAATTGAAACTAAATTTATAGAACACAGTTTTGTCTGTGTACCTAGCCACAGATTGTGCAAGAGACGTGCCATACCTACTGAAAAAAAATACACCGCTAAAAGAGGAGAAAAAATAGAAGTGAATAAAAAATTCAAAGTGAATAACAAGAACTTTTCTCGCATAAATGTTTTCCGAAAGATGTTAAATTTGACGCTAAATAAAATACAATGAAAATTATATTCAGGATAGGAAAGGAGCCCGAGACAGTCTCAATACTGGAGTTATCAGGGAACCGTCCGGGTCTCTTATTCTTTAAGATACTGCATTTACTCATAGTTCTATATCTGAATCGATTGATAAACCTGAGGAGACTGATAAGTGAGACAAGCTAAATGAAATGCTTTAGATGTTGCAATTCTAGAAAAACATTTTTGATGACTTTCACTCAATGATACTATGATAAAATAAAAGCATCCCAAAACGGATAGGATGCTCAGGTGAATTTTGAAATAATATTGCCATGGAATTGCTTAAAAAATCATAGGATTCTTTTATTCCTTTGCATTCATGCTTCGTTGCACAGGCTGTTTACTCACTATGTAGTTTCTATTCACTTTTTGTATAATTATCATTAAAATACTTATAAATCAGTATTTTTACAATTTCTGTCGCTTTTATGATTAACATTGACATGTAAAACGTACTTACTAACTATATTTACAATTAAAACTGTCCTTGAAGGGATACGTGTTCAGGTGTTTGGTTGCTAAAGCAACCAAACACACATACATAAATGTAAGATGGAATTCCTTCTTAAAGCAACTACAAAGTACTACTCAGTGCCGAGATTCTGCGTGTGCAGGGTCGCCAAAACTCCTCCAACGTAAGTGACGTGTTGTTTTATTTCTATTGAGTTGTTTATCTATCTTACGAGTATGTTATCTAGAACTTATGTTATACTTATAGAACAACTCCTTCGAATAACTGTCGAAATTGTACTTAACACTAAGAGTGGGTAAATAAACCTTTTATTTAATTATATATTCATATTTCTCTTCCTGCGTTAACAACCATATAGAACACGGTTGGGGGTTTTTGTAACATACGTTTAACGAATATGAGTTTATGACCATAAAAATCGGTGAAATAGAATATTTAGTGGGTAAAACAAATAATAAATACTATTAGTCAGGATCAAATTTCATCATCATTTGATGGATGAAAATTCTAAAATATGTCTGTGAATAACCATTGGTAGGATGAATCGAATTCGTTTTCCGCGTTCTGTTATGTACCTTGTTTAAAGTAGTACAAAAAGCAACGCAATTAGTTACATTTTATTATATAACATTTACCTATAAATTAAGCGAATGAAAGTAGGGATAGCTTTTTTTTTCTATATACTTAAATAAGAATACATACATTTTATGAGAATGCTATACCTAAATTAACGATATTACTAAAATTCTACTGAACAAACCAAGTTCCGTATCATCCGCGAAGTAATTTTTTTCTTACAAATTTCACATTAAATATGGAATAAAATGTAATTACGGTCGTTACTAAACATGCTGTGGAAACTGTAATATTCATAACATCACTTTCAGAACGCAATTCATACACAGAATCAAGTCATTACCAGACCACGTCTCGGGACGACGAAACAAGGCGTTTGGGACTTCGACAAGATTATTTCGGCTCAGCACATTGTTGGCATATTTAAATCTGGCCACAATGTTCAACAGAAAACACATTTATTTTAATGGCGTCCAAATGAAATGAAAATTAAAAAAACATTGTATGTTCGTCTCTGTTCGTAAAATTTTAGGATGCGTTAACGAGCTCGAATAATCTAAATCCGTTTTTTTTATTTTACAACTCAGAGTGTGCAAACACTGTCCTTGTTTAATTGAGATGTCATTTATTTCTACGCTCATAAACTCGGGGCACTTTGCCATGTTGTACCATAGATATATATATTACAAAAGAGTAGGAGAGTTTAATCTTCTGTATCTACTTTCGCTGCTGAGCCTTGCAAAAAAGTTTAAAGGTATGAAGGTTTGTCTTTTTTAAGATAAAAAAGGGGAGGCTCATAAAAACCTTTTCAAGAAATGGTGATTTAAAAAAATTATACTTGCATGTCCCTCTCAATTCTCGGGGGAAAACTTCAACAAAGGACCCAATTATTGTCTGTATTTTAGCTCGTGCTTTGCAGGTCTCTCTGCACTTCTCGGACTAAATAAAAGTGCCATTTACACAATATTGCTGTACACTTTCCTACTCTATTCTGTGACATCTCTATGATTGTACAACGCTGACAATAATATTTTCATGACAAGACAATCATTACTATGCTAATTTTCGATGGTTTTGTAACATTTGATCATTTCATAAAAATAATGAAGCTCAGGCGAAGGTATTTTTTTGTTTATACGTCATATATCTAAATACAGAGATCACATTACTAGCAGTTTTGTTATAATTGAAGCATTGTGCTTCGAAACGGAAATGAATGAAGATCCTAACTATACTCTGTAGAGAATGAATTATTTGCAAGAAATAATATTATTACTTAAAACTCAATTTTACTTATTAATACTTATATAACTAAATATTACACAGTTAAAAAATATACCAATTTTATGGCCACTTAATTATAGTACAATACAATACTCGCAACAAACGTAATATAGAAGAATTTACAATTGAACCGATTGAAAGTAACGATTTATTGCGTCATGTTATTGCGTTGTCCATAATTGAATACCAATTAGTGATTTTAATGATGGTAGTGCGATAATTTCATATAAAATTAAAAGATTATATTGCATATTTATTAAATAACATGAATGTATAGAAGCTGAATTGTGCAAGCAGATATTACATTTTAAAAGGTATTTTTTAAGTAACATAGGTGATGAAACTATTTATCAACTAAGGTTTGAATAGTAAATATTCGTAAACAGTCATCCAACAAATAGTGTTCGCTCAACTACATGATGCAATAAATAAATGTTTCTTTCTCCAAATACTTTATAACAATATTAAATATTAAGGCGCATATTAAAGCGCCTATTAAGAAGTGCGTAAAGTTTGTCGTCAGTCAAAGAGTTACCACAATAAAACAAAGTTTCGGTTTCTATTTCACGAGCTACACATCGAACGGCACTCATCTCGGGCACAAATCTCCTAGCATTTTAGGTTCCCTGTATAAAAATATTTCAATCGACTTATCACAAATACGTGTTTAGCACTAGACGCACTCGGAACTTCACTGCCGTCGTGTTCACACGATGATCTCGCGGATGACGCGGCGCGAGCGCGAGTTGGGCGTGGAGTAGCCCGACTCCAGCGACTCGTCGTAGCCCAGCGACGCGTGCAGCGGCTTGTCCTCCGCGCCGCCCTCGCCGTACTCGGGCAGCCCGCTCACTTCGTGGTACGGAGACTCTGTCGAGCGAGCACCGTAGTAGTAGTACAGACATACATCCGCATTAACGCAACGTCATATAGTGTAACACAATGTCGTATGTTTCTCACTATCAAATATTAACAGTTGTAGTCAATACCTGCAACGTTCGATCGATTCATGATATGCACCTATGTCATCAAAAATTGTGTAAAAATGTATGGCAAATTTTATTAGTATTTATATATAACTGCTACGTATTCTTAGCAGTTGCTTATAAATACTAATAAAATTTGCTATACATTTCCACACAATTTTTGATGACATAGATGCATATTATGAATTGATTGAACGTTGCAGGTAGGTATTGTATCCTGTGTAATAAATCGTTGAAAGAAGAACTCACCGATGTGTTGGTCCATACGTTTCTTGGGCTTATGCACGGAGGCGTAGGGGTCGGAGCAGTACTCCTGACGCGAGGGATTCTGTGCCGCTCTCATGTCGTAGTCGGCCGGTGGCGCAGCTTGGCTGGCGTTGGGTAAGTGAGAGTAATGTGCGTAGTCATCGATGTTCCTGTAGCCAGCGTGAGAAATCGGATCGTAATCGTAATTGCTCTGTCGGTCTAGGACTTGATGCGAATTTAAAACTACAACGTTGTTCGCCGTTTGCATCTTCATCTGCCACAGAGAGTCCTGAGAGTTCACGCTGCCCCCGTTATTGCTGTTGGTGTAACTGTTTTCTATGAATCCCATGTTCCCTGTGAACAACCACATTGTTACTCTATAGTGCAAAATCTGGAATGGGACAGCATACTAGTCATGCAAAGCGTGCTTTCCGGATGTTTCATATTTTACCTTTTGTGGTGACTGAAGTTAGTCCTTAATGATTGCACAAGAGAAATAAATAAACATAATATAATCCAAATCAAAGAAATCAATATAATAATTGTAACTGTAACAATACAATAAATTTGAAGAACGAGTGAATGGAAAACCGTATTTGAAACTAAAAGTGATTAAAATGACTCAAATTACTTACAATCAGAATTTGGCATGGTTTGCCCTAGATGAGCTTGCGTGTGGGGTGGTACATGGTAGGCGTATCCACCTGTGGAGCCATATTTCGGAGATTTCGAGTCCTCTATAGACAATGCCAAATCCATAGAATGTTCTAGTGCTTTGTTCTCCATCCCCGAGCTGGGATAATATGGCGGTGGAGCTTGATTCTGTGGTGTTACTTTAGATGGCCTCATTGAATCCATTTCGTGGTCTTTTGACCTATCTTTTTTCTTCGGTCTTCGCCTGCACTGGTAGATTAGGAATAACAGTCCCACGAATAAGAGAACAACGGATGCTGTTACAAATATTCCCACAATAGCAGCTGTCGTGCTACCGTAGGGTTCTTTGATGTACGATGGTCCAACTGTTAAAGGAAACTATAAATTAGCAACTAATGAAAAATTATAAAATGAAGTTTTTCTGTCATTTCCAGCATTACATAAATCTTTGCATACCAGTGTAGTTTTGTAAAATAAATTGAATGCAATCAATGTTCTTTATTTATTTCAATTGGACCGATGATTTATTTTTGGCATATTCCTCATATTATTTTGGACGCTATTAGTCAGAATATTTAAAAAATGATGGTAATACATACGTAATGATCATACATAACCTAAAAGAACTGTTTTATTGTTGCATTCAGATTGGTAAAATAATGAAAATCGACTAAACAAAATGAACAATAGTGCAACAAGTTAATTGGCATTTTACTTTCATACATTGCAACAAATTCTTTACCCTTTTGGGCTTTTAATTTGTGTACAATTAAACGGATAGAGGGTTTAGTTATGAAAGGTATTACTCAATTTACGATATTACTATCGTTGTGTCGTTTTGGCATACTTACTCTCAGCTTCAGTGTATTCACTGCAGACTTCTTGATTAACCTGCAGACAGAGCTTGAGTCGTATCTTCGGATCGTTTTCATGAGGCATGTCTGTCGCGTACCGTGCGGTCTTGCGCATTGATTTGCTAGGTAGCTCTACAGTAGCTTCTTGAACTGTCGCCACCACACCAGACAATCGGAGATTAACTGTATCTATTACCTGTTGTAAATAAACAGTGTCATTTTGGTTTGTGTATTAGCCTAAAAGTTAATTCAGAAATAGTTCTGCATACCTATTTATCAATATTTGGGTTGAAACAAATTATAATAATAATGTAACAATGTATAATAGTAATATAAGGCTGTTTAATGGAAATCGCGTGACAAGTACGCTTTGGACAGTATGGCATTTTATGTACACTATACACTGTACGTGGACTAGGTGAACCACTTTTACGAATTGCGAATTGTATTCTTAAATATTTTTAAAATTACATGGCCAGTGGTATAGATATTTAAGCTCGGAATAGCCATAGTTTTTCGAGCTTCATAAATTGTATCCCGAAAAAAATAAATTCAACATTCAAAACTGAATTCAAAGATATAAAAACGTTACCTATTTGAGACTGGCGCTTAGTTAATTTTTACCTAATTTATTCAATCTAATGGAAAATTCTTTCTTCTTATTGAGTTACTGTTTTAAACAGAACGGCATTATTGCTAGGCCAGTGAAATTCTTGGTATCCACATTCCAACAAAGCACATCTATTTTCGTAGGATGTCTTATTTTGAAATATTAATATTATTTCAGATGATACATTGCTGATAATTAAACATTTTGATTGGTAAGTGAAGCGGAATTGGCGGAATTGAGATTGTAGATATAAAATCAGCGACGGTCTATACTGAGAATTCGGTTTATTTAAATAACGTAATCAGTAATCGGTATTTTCTATAGGACAACCCAGTAAACATTTAATTGCTGAAATATCAAATGTAAATCAGTAAATATAAGAAGCTCTTACAAATATATCACTTGCCTACAATTTGTGTAAAAATTTTAGTATCATGTTACACTAAAGTATAAATTGACATAAAAAATTGTGTTTATAGAAGTAATCTAGTGAACATAATAATATCATAAAGACATCTACGTGTATACGCAAAGCATTAACACTGGTGTGAGCATTAGCGAAGGTCTTGTAATTTTGTGATATCTTATGTATTAAAAAATAAATACACAAAAAAATTAATATTTACCTGCCATACAGATGGACCTCCTATAGAAGATATACCTTCCACAACTCCGACAAGAGACAAACAAGTAGGAGTGACTGTGAAAACGATATTTTGCGTACTTGGGTCGTAGGTCACCTGTTCAGGTGGATTGATTTTGTCCACCTTCGTTGTCACCGTGATCTCGTTAGAGTAATTACTCTGTCCTTTTGTATTAACAGCCTTCACCTGCAGTTGAAGATTTAATTAAGAAGAAGATTGAGTAGTAGCAAAACGCTAGTTCGTGCGCATTTTAAAGCGTGTCGAAAACCATAGCGACGGCACAATGCGAAAAACAAAAAGAAGGTTTTAATAAACTAACGGCGCGCGCCGGATGATTTACCTTGAAAACAAATGTGAGATGCTGTCGGTAGCGATAAGAATGAAAACAAAAATGTAAGTTAATACCGTATTTTGAATAAATAACTGATTGAAGACTAAAATGAAACAGTGGTTGATATTTTTTTCTGTAACCAAATTGCCAGAATCTTTGAACTATGAAAGCGCGGATCCACTGGTAAGGTCACTAGGTATTCTATTTCGTAATTATCTATTAAGTAAGGTATTATTTTATTTTGTATTTGAAATTACATTGTAGCTGTAATAAGTGAAAATGTTTCAATTTTAGATAAAAACATGTTAACTATGAATTCTTTATATTTTGGACATGTATTTTCGAGTAGTGAAGTCATTACCTACTAAAGATGGAAAAAATATAGACCTCTAAATCTTCGATGAGATATACGAAAAAATATAAACCACTAAGGTACAAGGCTTTTGTCTTATGCCCGGTTCCGTTGAAAATTATGTAAAATTTCGTTGAAAATTCAACGAAATTGTACCGTCCGTAAGTAAAAGGAATCGTTTCTTGATTATAGGACCCAGGCATTAGAGTATAAGGGGTCTGGTAATAGGCAAATGAGTAGCAACGAAGGTCATGTGTGTGTATACAGATATTTATTTAAGATTATTTGTATAGTGATGCTCTGATGCTTTAGGATTAATATTACTTTGTGGTACAATGTTACTGGTAAACTGGCGATGAACCTTCATGAAGTCGCGTCTGACAACCTACGGAGAGTTTTCAGGCAGAAAGTCTAGTATCTCTAGAGTATTTAATAAATACTTTATATCCATAATTAAATAGTATAGTTAAATATTATAGTACCAAATATTTTAGTACTCGTCTCTCATGGCTTCGCCAATAAAGACTAAGCCCGCTGAAGATGCCCTGAGAAAGAATTGCTATTTTGTCATACCATTATAAATTCTTTCCTGGAGTCATTGCTCCTAACCTCGTCGATGCACACTCACTTTTAGACCCAAAAATTTATGATATGGAGGCAAACGAGCAGACGGGTCACCTGATGGTAAATGACTACCGCCGCCCATGAGCACCTGCAACTCAAGAGCCACAAGTGCGTTGTCGGCCTTTAAGGTGGGAGTAGGGTTATTTAGATATACACTGTATTGCAAGGAAATGGTCAGTTAGTATAACGTGAAAAGTAGTTATAGAAAAAGAATTAGGTATTATAATTGAATTCTTGAATACTAGATACTATATTCTCATAAGTGAGAATCGCTGTGAATATATAGTTTATGTAAAACTTACTTTGAATGAATACGTGTTGTGCTGATCGAGACGTGTGACATTACAGGGGTTTGCCCGGCCGCAGTCGTACTCCATCCAGTCGAACTCGGTGTGGCGATCAGCAGCACAGTGTTCAGAACTCGTGGCTCCTGCACCTGCCCCTCGAAGAGACACACGCCGGTACCGAATAAAGTATTTTGTACTTGATAGTCCTCCTTCGAAACCGGCTTCCCATTTCAATGTAATATACGTCGGGCCTACTTTCTGACTCTCTAGAGAACGAGGCGATTCGGGCGCGCCTTTCGGCTGCAATTTTATCTGTGGTCTTATACTTCCCAGTGAGTTTTTAACTTTGCAATAGTAGTCCCCATAATCTTGAGGCTTCACAGTTTTTATTTTTAAAATGCTAAGGTAGGAATCATTATTATCGGTTGTAGTGTTTATTTCATAGTGTCCATCAGAAGACATTTGCAATGGAGCTGTGTTGGAACCGTAAAACCATTGAAATTCTGGTTTCGGATACGCTTGAACTCTACACAATATTTCGGCACTTTCCATTACATCATATGCTACCTTTTTCTGTTGTCGAATCGATATTGGTTCGTCTGAAATATAAATGCAATGATTACAAAAAAAATAAGTTGTGTCATTATTATACCAGTATTTTATGCTGTTTTGATTTACTAGCATAGAGCAATATTCAAAGATAATCCAAAATACATTTTAATAATTTAGGTACAATAATATACTATTTACATGAAGGTAATAAAATAAATATTTCATACTGCTACTCACGTTCTATTCGGAGATGCATTGTAGACTCAACCTTTTTCACTTCGTTCTCGAAAGCGCATGAATACAGTCCTCTATCATCTGGCAGTAGGTCGTTAGTGTTGGCCCGCGCTTTTCCATGAAATTTGAGGGTACTTTGAACGTTATATACAAGGTTTCTGTTCTCGGTAATATCAGTTTTAACTTCGTACAAATTAGTATCAGGCTTAATCTCAGCATTGTCTTTGAACCATTTGACATTGGGGCGCGGTTTCCCGAGTGCACTGCAAGTGACCGAAAAATCTTCTTCTCCAGATCGTTTCGTCATATGGGTTTGTAACTTTGTTTGAAACCGAGGAGGCTGGTGAACCTCTAACGTAACCGACGCGAGATCACCGTGGCCTAATTCATTAGTGGCCTGACAGTGATAAACGCCCTCACTGCCTAAATGTGCGCTAGGTATTGAATATTGACTACCTGTAGCCAACACTGTTGGTTTGGTATCTGACGGTTCCGTATTTCGAAACCATCGGTACTGTGGAGCAGGCCAGCCCGGAGGTTTGGCACTACAAGTTAAAGTGACCCCTGCTCCTTCCTGAGCAACAGGTCGGTCAGGGCTAATTTGGGCACGACCAGGTTTGTGTCGCACTAGTACAGCAACTGATGCGCTGCTTTCTCTCTCTTTGCGCTTTCCATTACTGGATGATATAACATTAATAGCCTTACAAACATAAGTACCAGCCACGTCGGCATTCACTCTTGTTAACGAGAGAGTATTTCCATTTTGACGAAATTCAGGGATTCCTTCCTTCGTCCATTCAATGGATATAGGTTCTGGATTTGCTGAAACTTCGCAGTGAATTTCAACATTACCACCTTCTTCGGCCTCGTAAGTTTTAGATTCAACAGTAACGGTGGGAGGAAAGAGTACATCAAGGTACATTTCTTTCTCTCCTGAGCGCCCCAACCCATTGTTAGCACTACAAGTATATTTGCCGGCGTCTTGCACCGTCACACCCTGGATTGTATGAGTAAATGAGTTCGAGATATGTTTGCCGTCTCTAGTCCACTTCACTGAGCTTACTTTTGGTTTAGCGTCAACTTTACACTCCATTGTGGCTACTCCATCAATTTCTACTCTTAAAGGATTTTCTGGTGCTACTTCAACTCGTGGAAAATCTGAAACAAAGGAATAGTGTGCAAATAGTTTCATTATTTTTATTAAGCAATCAAAATATTCATCAATCAATCTATAAGATCAAAATACTTCATATGTAATATAAAGTTTGGACAGTGGTTAGTTTATAATCTTAAGCGCTATACAAAGGAAGCGGATGTGCTGGTCCGTTTGCTGTACGAATACCAATAATACATTTGTTTACAGAATCTGTCAGATTAAAACATGTAGTGTGCGCATTCACGGTGCGTGTGCTTCATCTGGTAAGATGTTGCTTATTCGGGTCAGTTCATAATAAACATTGACCAGATGTTACGCGGAAATGCAAGTGATGATCGAGGATAAATTAGTTTTATTTCCCCTTTAATTTTTTAAATAACCTGATTCGTGAACATTGACCCTCTGTTTAGAAATAGTATTTTTAAAACATTAGCTGCAATCTAATGAAGTGAGTATGATAAAGACCATGTATTCAATAGTAGTGCGACAGAACCTTTGTAAAATTAAAGAGTGATGATATACCGGTTTTTGGTTTACCGAGATACTTTATCGATATCGTATTAGGTAATTGGAAACGTATAATAGGAGTATCGTTGTATTTCACGTTTCCATTTACACAAACAAAATGTCGTTTATTCTCATAGAACATCAATTTTCACACCAAATAAGTGCTGAAACACAGTACAAATCGTTAAAAGCCAAATTTACAATTTGGTATTTCGTAATGTTTCCCTGGATAACCCGTAAAGTAAGTGAATCTTTGAAAATTACAAATATAAAGTTAATGGGGGAAATAAAATTAGAAGGAGAGGTTAAATGATTTACAAGTTTTTTTAGTTCAGTATAAGGAATATAGAGTTTATATTTATTGTAAATGGAACTAAAGTAGTTTTTTTAATATTGGCGTTCTTTTCTATCGTGCGAGAATATTGGGGTTTATGGTGTAAGTACACGTATATTACATACACCTACTTTCATCTCACGTGTTTCAGTTATAATAAAAGGAATATGACATTATCTTTACGCTTTCTCACGGTTTATTATCGGAGAACTTTGCTAACTAAAAATAGTTCTTATGCATTAGTAGTATATTCACAAACAAAAGTTAATGAGTATCACTTTGTACTTAATTTGATACGAGATAATGAAAAAATAATTGTCTGTTAAACTCTTTTTATTGCGGATATAACCCTTTGAAAAGTTTCGGACAATACATTTTTATTACATTTCTTCATTTACTAAGGTATACGGATACGATTGAACATTTAAAGTTGAATTGATTGAACCACTTCTGCAATTAGAAATACCTTCATTCACCGGTTTCAAAATGCTAAGCTACAGATAATTTACTAATTTAATAATGCTTTTATAAATGTGGTTATGACTTAACTAATTAAGTCAACACACGTTATGGCCAATCGGGGGTTTGCAAATTTTTACCGTACCCGTCCTCGGAATGAAAATTGTCACATTCATTGGACGGAGTTCACTACTAAACTTATGGGTTAGAAATTAACTAAGTGTATAAAATAAGAGATGATTTATGCGTTATATTTTAAGAACGTAGGATAGATCATTTACGGATTTTCTTTAACAGAAAAAAGTGAGTTAAGCTTTCTTGAGTGACACACGAATCGGTACCGTCGGATAGCCAAAAATTTCCACATTAGAGAGCCTGCGGTGGGGAGGGTTTCTTAAGTTTATTGAGCTCATTGATGGTACAATACCAATTCATAAAATGGAAAACACTTTTTTGCTTCGCTGGTATTACCGCGACCCTTAACATTTTTAGGTTTAGATAGCGTTCGTGGGCTACGTGACCTTGACGCTCATTAGTGGTACTACTAATCATAGAGTGATGGCATAATGCATTTTGCGTCTGACTTGGAATTGAAACTCACGGAATTAGTACATTATTGATATATACTCATTCCGACATTAGCTTATAACATAGTCGGAGCGTTCACGCGAGTACCTACTAGCGATGCAGTAGTCTTCAAAGAAAAACAGCGTTTCCTCAGAGCTAATACAGTTATTACATTATTCATAGTTTGCACTACTTTCATAAATTGCAATTTTGACAACCTTGGATAAAATATTCCAGCTCGTGCCGTAAAAATTTGCTGGCTAGCTTTCCTAAAGAATTACCACTAATTAAACATACTAGATGCTCAAAGGAATTTCCGCAAGTTAGTGCAGTAATAAGGGATTAAAAGAGAAGTTTTAAAAGTACAATTTTTTTTTTTATATTTCAAATTTTTCGGCAGTAATGAGTGCTGAAGTTATTGCTGGAAGGTTAATTAATTATTCACAGATTAAAATACTTTAGTGGTTAAAATCTTGGCCAGATTATACGAAATTAGGTTATATTAGGTTAGTCGGTATTATAACGCGAGTGGCTTTCATTGTTAACTGGAATGGAAAATAATGCTGTTTAAATGTGATAGTGTGATTCAGAAATCAATACTATTTATAAGGAAAATATGTAGGGCATGCAATTTGTATTCTGAAATTTGTTTCAAAGTAGGTACCTACTAATTTGAATCTACAGAATCGCCCGAAGCGTTCCGAGATCGATTACTAGGTGGAAGAAGTAATTTTCTAACGCAACATGTACCTAAATTGTTTATTTTTGTTCATTTCTTTTTTCCGGGACACAGATTTATTTTTCAAGGCTAGAAATTGTATTATATAAAAGTACTAACGTAACTGCTAACTTTACTGGCATACTACTATATAATATTATAAAGTTGACGAATTTGTTAGTACAGAGAAGGACTTAGCAGTCCGATTCCAATGCATGTTTTTATTTCATTTCATATGCTATTAAAATTACGCTACGAGTGAAGTAGTACCTGGTACCTACCTAGTATGGTACTTCTTTTTTGCAGGCATTTGTACATATATTATATATATATAAATATATATACTTATCAGTCTAAGGATTCCCTAAGTGCTAAACATAACAAACATTTTAAAATCGTACCCCCAACGCTTCACAACAAAGTTTTGCGTACACCAATTTGTTATATTGAGCTTGTGTTACTTGTTATAGAGACAACGGACTAAGTCTGAGGCTAAAATTATGAGCATATAAACGTAGAATGATTTTCATTATAAAATATAGGTTAAATCACAAAATTTAGAGAAGTTAGATTGAATGTAGCTATATTACTTTTTAAGTTTGTTACCGGAATTAACCTTAATTTGAAATAAGTGTAAATTAATTTCTGATATTTTTGAGATATCATTTATAATTCGTATATAAATCTATTTTAGGTTTTCTGAAAAGATTTTTGTTTGTTTAGCCTTAGTCTAGCGCTAGTCTTAGTCTTAATCCAATTGTCAAGTTATATTGTGTTAGATTCTTACTGAGAAAGTAAAAGTCAAATGCTATGACAACACGCCTAGACGCATAGGAGCGAAGCAGTGACGACAGCGGTGAAACTGCACTGCACGACTAGTTACAACATAATATTACAGTCGTGTTTTGTAATAGGTAATAACGTTTCCTTATGATGCAGCTATTTAATCATTTATAACTTTTTTGATAAGTTTTTTCACGATCATGTAAGACCCAGTACCATATTTTTTTTTTTTTGTGGTATTTACCCTAAAACATAAAGTATCTTGCAATACTGTGAATTTGTTTTGAGGCATTTATTTTCATAGTACGCGTGTCAGGTGTGACGTTTGTGTAAAAGTAAATTTTTACTTTTTCTGTCCGAAATTGTTGTTTGCTGTGCCTTGAAAAAGCGCTTGTAATACAGCTAATAATAATTAATTTAATGATAATAATTTATCCCGCTGCGCTGTTAATTCTAAACTAACTAGGTACACAGGATATTATAATTTTAAACACACATGCGTATACGAGTTAAAGCATTTTAGCAAGAGTTCTCATAGGTTCTATAGGAAGGGAATTTAAATAATTTAAACCATGTAGCTGAATAAATATGTGAACTATCTCTCTTCGCAATTACGTTCTAAAAACCTTGGCTGTCGTTGGCAGGATGATTATTAAGTATCAATGCGTGTTTTACTACAACTAAGATGGGCATCCCCTTTTTACATTATTTAACGGTGGGTGTAATTCTGAAGGTAAAAAAACCACCCTCTTACTTGTCAATTATTTACATAAATTTAGAAATATTCATTATGTGTTTTTTAGACTCTAACACTAGTTCAAATAAGGGCTCATATACTTTTACCACTTTATCCTCAAATTTAGAAACTAATTGATGCAAGATAATTTTATTCCAATAAAAAAAATCATTGGAATTGGTCCTTCCCTTTGCAAACTATAATACTGGCCGCGGCGTCGCTCGTGATAATGTAGATTTTATCAATAAATTTTAGTTTTTTTTCGGGATGAAAGGTACCTTATGTCCTTCTCTGATAACATAATATTCGGTCGAGTAACTGAGACGTAAAAGTGTAACGCACAAACAAGGATATGGATAAGGATGTCTGATACACAGTCACCAAAATATAGTGAACGCGCAACCACAGAATACATAATAGTGCGCAACACAGGACTAATAACTTAATTGCGGTATTTAAATTAAGAGGTATCTTTAATAGCTCTTTCTATCATTTACACACAATGAAAATGAATGCAAGAGTAGAGTAGAAACAGAGGATACCGTAGCAGAACCTAGGCATGATAAATGGAGGTATCCAGATGAATATTTTAAACAAAACAAGTGCTCACATAAAAATTTAAACATAAGAGTCAATTTGTTAAACAAAGTTAAAGCAAAAACTTTAATCAAGCTTTCGTACGTTTACAATAAGCTAATGTAAACTATAACAGACAGAACTCCTTTCTCAACGACGCGACGTGCGAGCTACTTTAGGTCATTCCGGTTATTTGCGAAGAGCTTTTGCGTTGCCTTGATGGCCGCTGGCTTCGCTAAGGGATTCCTGCGCCTTAGACGGCTGTTTACATTTCAACACGAAAAAGAGTCCGTACAAACATTGTACACATTGCCTCTTTACACGTCACTAGTTCGTTCTTATACAGAAGTTGTTTTCCGGTTATGATACAATCATACTCTTTATGTTATAGAGGAAAGTAACCAAATATGGAATAGTATCCCTAAAATGGAATACCGCCATTTCTCGGAAACGAATAATCCTAGTCGTAAAAAACTGTGATCTTATAAATCTTTCAATCATTATACTCGCGTACAGCTTTCGACTTTTCAGTCGATCGAGCGTTGTGTCTACAGTGAGAGTGTTTTGTTTTGGCGCTCTAAGAAAAGTTTTTGAGGTACAAAAAAACTAAGTGTTTCTCGATAAGTGATTGCAAATAATATTATATATTATGACTATGCATTGATTACACGTTTGGTTGAATGTTTCAGAGTTTTTTTTATTCTGATTTTAATTAGTAAAAAAATCTGATATACATTTTGATTAATTTGAAAATTCCGAATATGGACAGTCCGTCCGTCCGACTATTTCATATTTGGGTTACAAATTTAATATTTTAGTTTTAGAGTAGCGTCTTCGAGTTTAAAAGGGAAACAAAAGAAGGGAACATGGAACCATCAATGAACGATGCTCGCAGCACTCTCTAAATCTGTTGCCTCCCTATGAAATCAGCCCAGTGCCAGTTAAGAAAAGAATACTTTCTAATTGGGGAAGAAAAGCAATAATTGCTGTAATAATAACATCTTCACAATATAAACATCAACTAATTGACAATACTCAAAAGAAGAATGGAAAAGAGAATAAATTGGCAAAGTCAAAAAATAAAAAACAGAAAGAAAAAAACTAAAGGAAAACAGCAAAAACAGAAAACCAAGTCTAAGAAAAGTCCAGTTGATTCAGACGATGGAGAAGAACTACATTTTGACACTGAGAGGGAGCCCGATGCCATAATAGGACATGAAGCTCCTGACTCAGAAGATGCACAGTGTATGTTCTGTAACGGCCTCTTTTCTTAAGATACTCGAGGAGAGACATGATACATGATGAAATACCTCACGAGCGGCTCTGGGCGATTGTGCATGTGCAGAGTTCGACACCTGGATTTGTGATTTTATGAAAGTAACCTAAAGTTCCTTTTTAAATTTGACCAAACTTCCTGTGGTATCTCATAAAAATTAAGGCATATTATTCATAGTAGTCCATTTATGGTAGTCCATATTTGGGTACCTATTCCATAATTGGGTGCCTTTATGTTCATTTTCTTTTTGAGGAAGTTTTATAGTTTAAATTAATATATGTACTGATAATAACTAAGAATAAAAGTTTTTGATTTACAACATCTTTTTTTTTATAACATAAAAACAAAATGGTATTCCATATTTGGTTACTTTCCTCTACCTTACCTATCTTATTTACAACGAGCGACTTTATCAAAATACTACTTTAGCCACTTAGTGCCTGTCGCATGATCATCGCAACCGTAAATGTAATAGTAACTCAATAGTTACTGTGTTTAGTTATGTACAGTACAAGCATTCGCAGAGCCGGGAGCTACTGCGCAGATTCCGACGACTAATTAAGTTAATATATAAAACATTTTATTTAAAACCGCAATAAACGATGCACATTTCTGAGAGATTTTTATTCTTAAAACCAAAATTATTATAAACATGGTGGTAAAGCAGGAACACTTTATTACTTTATGACACCAACAACTTAATATTAATATTTAGATCTAAAGCTTTGAAGTTTGAATGGAAAGATATCATTTGGGAAATAAGAAATATAAAGGACATAAAACATCAAAGGAAATGAAGCTAATACGTACTAGTACCAGTATTGTATTCAATACCCAGCTAAAGTTTACATAGAACTCATAAAACCTTTAGTAATTCTGTAAAAATAAATGATGCAAAATATTCATATCAAGCGCTCCAAATATGCAATGAAACTACACATTACCAAAAATGAAAGGTAAATAAGTTTGAATGTTATGTACAAAATGGGATGTAAAGTGTATATGAATATTATTTCTATTTTTATTTTTGTGGATCGTTAACGTAATTTGCTAAGATCTAGGACCTAAATCGCTAAAAGTTCACTTGTACCTAGAATAGGTGAGGAATTTTGAATGTGATAATTTACTGAATTAAACTCTTGTTAATTTAGTGTGCTCCAATTGAATGTTTAATGAATTTCACTTTGTAAATGTACTGTCAAGTCTGTTATTTAAAATATGTTTTGCTCTGTAAATATCATTTGTAAGCAAATTGCTGTCTGTGTGACCAATATTTTGTTTTATTTATACTAGGGGGAGTTATTAATTACGGGAGGTTTAATATTTCTAATAATCGAAATGAAAGCGATACAAAGGCAAGTACGGAAGTAATTAATTCCGGGAGGTTTAATATTTGCAATAATATCGATTGTTAATTATAAATATATTAAATAAAAGTAATTTTAAGACAAACAAGTATGGGGGTTGTTAATTACGGGAGATTTATTTGCAATAATCGATATCTTGGAAAAGATAACGTCTTTTTAAAAGACTTCCTTCATTCTTATAAATTAATCGTGACGACGAATCCAAAAATCAACAATTAAAATATATTATACAGAAATAAATAAAAGTCTAAGTTTAAGAAACTAATTTGTTTCTCTTTCACAATTTAATTATATTAAATAATACAATTTTCTAATAATTTTAAATCGCAAAATGGTTGGTAGGTATATAAAACGCTTATGGCATCAATTAACATTGGTAAAATTTTATTGGTTTCTTTTTCCCTCAGGTAATTCGTTTTTTATTTTGCCTTTAGTTTGGGTAAAACCCTAAAGTTCTGTATTGTTATATTTCAGCAAGACAAAGAAAAGGCGAAAGTAGACATAACAAACGTATAGGTATGACTACGTGTAGACATACACACACAGGTGGGACAAGAGCTGCCAGTATGGATTCCAAACGTTGTAAATTGTATCGATATTGATTTAATTCTTCGTGGTGACGTCTCTGTGATAAACCTTTTATAATTACCGAAATAGTTTTTTTGCGTTACTACTTGAAAACCATCTTTTCCTGCTAAAATAGTTCAACCATATCTACCAAACGTGACGTCTATCCAATAATTAATTAATTAATTAACAATTCTAATTATGCGATTCTAAAACTTCAGAGCAATTGGTATATGGTTTGGTTAATTGTTCTTCCTTTATCTTGTAGAATAGAGACTGATGTTATATGAATAATTAAAATTATTTTATTTTATATAAATGCAAAATAATAGCTGTCTAGTCTTTGTTTTAATACTCTTAAGACCTTCATTAGGTTTGACAGAATTTTGAAAAAGTTGTATGATTCGATGATTTATAAATAGGTAAGTATTATAGTTTATAAAAATTCCCTATGAGAAGGACGGTGTGTAAATTTTACAATAGTACATTGATATTATGCAAATCACCACTTGCACTGCGTCGCAACATAAGCTGCGCGGTCAGTTTTAAAGCAGTTTGCATGAGAATATTTGCACCAGATAGATACACTTTAGATAAATTCGACTCAGTGTATCGTTTTTATACGAGGCAGATACAATAACTTTTAGATGTAAAAATGTGCATTTTAATGACAGGTAATAAATAAATGAAATTTATATTTATTTAGTTTTTGCATTGAATGAGAGAGCGTGAACTACATTAAAGAAACTTTAATCGCCAAGTCATCCCTTATTCGCTCTTTAATCAGGCTTGATGGATAGTTACTGAAGTGTTTTTCTACTGATGCTGAATTACTCAAACATACTGTTTCCAAATCTGAGCTAAAGGATAACGACACGAAACTAAATAGCACATAGTCTCACTTTTTAAACAGGTTTGCCAAAAATGTAGTTAGCGCATACATAGCATTATATCGATGTAAATGATGTTTCATTTAAAAATTAGGTCGTTGTACGGAAACAGTTCAAAGCAAAAATAGGTTTTCTATCCACAAACATATTTTTACGCAGTAATTTTTAGCATCACCGACAGCTGTGTTAAGCATTGGTCTTTAATTTTTTTATCATTCTTATCATAATTTTATAATAGGGAACCGCTTTCGTCAGAATCTATTCCATTTCCATGTTATTCTATATACTATTAAAGAGACTACAAAGACTGACACTAAACAAACCTACTTAGAAATAATAACGTGATGTGGCGCAATTATCAACAAGGTTATTTAATTGCAAACCAAACGTCTGCCGATAAACCTAACCCAAACCTAAAAAGAAAGCAATAAATTCCCCTACTAGGAATCCCAAACCTCGGTTTAGTTTTGCCGAATGGAAAATCAGTCAAGAACAGAATCGCAATAAAGAGTTGAGTTCTAGAATGATAAATTTGGCATGGTTATCTCAAATGAATGAATTATAACCATTCATAACAAAAATACATTAAGGTTTTCACAGGGTAGGCAACTACCACTTGATGACTTTCTATAAGATGGGCTGTACATCAGCCGTATAATTTTTTTTTTTATTGCGTTGTAGTGTAGTCACAGGGGGTCCGGATGTCTCAATAAAAGCTGTTCCCGGATCCTTCCTATTTTAGGTGCAGTATGGCACACCGTGTGGTTTTAGTCAGTTCGATTCCAACACACAGCCCCACCGAAAACCCCGGTGGGATGACGGGACGAGGAACCCCCTCGGCCCGTCATCCACACACGTCATTCACACGCACAAAAAAAAAGTAGTAGTCACAGATTGGAAGGCCCTAAATTGAGTTTAGGTTTGTCGTGTACCTTGCTTCTTACAAATGGATCATGATACATAGGGCACACTGAAAGTTCTGTGCTTCTGGCTGCTCTGTTTGAATTTCGAATGTTATATTTTTTAACCCTAAGAAACACATAATTAATTTTAAAAAAAGGAAGGATATCGCGTGTCAATTGTTTTTTTATCACAAGTTAAATTTCGTCGTTCCTAACAAAAATGGAATTAACGCGAAAAGATTAAAGGGCGACGATTTTTTACGATTTTAAAAGTCCACTGACTCCTCAAGACTGCACTGCTCGGCTTCAAAATGCTTTTGGCAGGGAAGCAGCTTATTTGAGCACCATAAGGTGTTGGTACGCAGAATTTGATAGTGACCGTGTTTCTCTCCATGATGAAATTCGTGAAGGTTGGCCCTCAACTGCAATCACGGAGGAAAATGTGGCTACTGTCAGGCAACTAATTGAAGAAAACCGGTGTATCACCTATGGCGAGATTTGGGGATTGGTATGAACCAAATTCAAAAAATTTTACATCAACATTTAAAAGGTAGAAAACTTTAATGCCGCTGGATTCCCAGAACAAAAACGGACTCGTGTTGATTGGTGTAAAAAAATGTTGTTAAAGTGCGATCACGGACGTTCAAATGCTGTGTATGACATTGTGACAGGAGATGAAACATGAATATATGGTTACATGCAGGAAAGAAAGCCACAGTCTTCTGTATGGGTGTTCGAAGTTGACAGAAAACCAACAAAATTGAGGCAGACGAGAAACCTAGGCAACAAAACGATTGCGCTTTTTTTTTGTCCCGGGGTCCTGTCTGCACGATCCCACTTGAAGAACAAAAGATAATCAATGCTGAGTGGTACACATCCATTTGTTTGCCCAGTGTCTTTGAAAAAGTTAGGGAAAAACGACCGAGAAGTCGCATCTTATTGCACCATGACAATCCTTCGGCGCACACCGCGAACAAGACAAAGTAATTTTTGACTTTTGAAAAGGTAGAGCTTGTCCAGACTTGGCACCATGGGATTTCTTTATTTTTCCAAAAATTAAAGTTTTAATGAGAGGTATGCCATTTACGGGGCCGAAAGAGGCCGCGATAGCTTTCAACCAGCACGTGAAAAACATGCTCTTAGACCAATGAAAAAGTGTTAAAAATGTAATGGAGAATACTTCTTACTTCTAAAGCATTAAATATATTACTTTACATGTAAATTGTTTTATTAATGAGTTACGCAAAACTTTTAGTGTACCCCACGTATTAGCAATGTAATGCTTGTATTAGCAATCTAATGCTTATATTAGCAATCTAATGCTTGTTTTACCAATCTAATAAAACAGAATTATTAATGGAAGTGTTTATTTTTTAATTATATTTTAATAGGGGTCGTAAAGTATGACTAATGCACCAAAGTAGTACCTAATCACAAGCGGCCGTTAAAAGCTTTATGTTAATGTGTTATCTCTCTGATCTGAGGAAGTCAAATGATAGTTTTTCAAAGTAGAATCTGATATTAATCATTAAAAATACTTAAAGTAATACTTAGGTCGAAACTATGAACATTTTGATTGCTCTTAGTTTTTTTTAAGGACATCTCCCGCACTGGGGAAATATATCTACCTATGTCTTGAGTTACTTTATAAATTAACGAATACCAATTAAAGCCAGACCCAATACACTCTAAAGAAGATCAGAGTAGCAGCCAGCATGGATGCTGCAAAAACGGCTTACCACGCATATGTCATTGTATCCTCTGTAATGAGATTTTGGACTTGTAATTTGCGTCAATTCGGTAGACGTTGAATGGGTTTTCAAGACACATAAAAATTTGTGCGTGCTATATGTGGAGCTGAATTTCTTGATAGCTGTAAGCCCCTATTTAAGAAGCTTTGAATATTGTCATTGTCACAGGGCAATGGCTATATCCAAGATAGATACTTATAGGATATACATACAGATGTATATCCTATAAGTATCAATCTTTATAAAAAAAATAACTAGAATTATTCGAAAATTTTTGTGACAATGAAGGTAGCCGAACCCAGCATAAAGAACAACTATGTCTGTCAACAATTAGACTTGGATTAGAGATACTGTAAAGAAATGCATAAAAGAAAAAAAAATACAGATCTTTGATCTTTACTTACAGTTTACGGTAACATCTATAAGAAGTCGCTAATCTTAAAATGACATGGTAAATTTCTCCATAATGTGCGTGCAAACTTATAGCCTTGGGTAACATTAGTGCCATGTTCGTGGTAATTATTTTTGTTTAAATAATAGAAAGCCTATGTTAATCCGTACACAGATGGCTTTGACTGATAATGTGGCTTTCTATCGGTGAAGGAACCTTTGTTAAAAATTTCATGTTTCTAAACCCAGCGGTTTTGGCTGTGCGTTTATCGATCAGTCAATCAGCCAGTCAGGTTCTTCATATCGATTTTTACATTTCTAACTAAAACTTCATAGAAACTTTCATCATCTATTTTAACCCATTAAGAGTTGAAATTAAAAAAAAAAGTGATAGGGTAAACTTTGGTTTCTAACCATGAGCTCATAAATCAGTTTTTTATATTTCTTACTTAAAAAATGACGAAGTTTCATACAAACTTCCATGCCTTGTCTTGTAACCCCTTAGGTGATGAATTTCCAAAAATCCGTTCTTAGTGCTCACTTACGTCATTTAAGGAAGCTTTGTGCAAAATTTCATGTTTCAGAGCCAGCGGCTGTGTATTATTAAGGTGTCCTCGGCATTCGCACTTTGTGGTTTGATACGTGAAAAAATATCGCCCACAATTCACTTATCGATACTTATATAGGTACTTATAATAAAACTGTAACAGGTCCAATTATGTACATTGAAAATATTTTGAAAAATATTTTTTGGGGGACACTTTATAATCGATACTGAAGCCAAAACTATAACTTTTTTCATTTTTATCTGTATGTCTGTCCGTCTGTATCATGGCCGCGTATCACGCTGAAACTATTAAACGGATTCAAATGAAACTTGGCATGATTTAAGTTCATACTACAAAGTAGGACATAGGATACTTTTAATCAAGAAATTCGGAATAGTTTCCTTCAGAGAGGAGACGAAAGTCAAAATGTGTACTTAGTTGTAATTTATAAACACGTAGTCCGATGGCAATCATTATTTTTTTTGTTGGAAAGGAGATACTTTGAAGATTGTCAAGTAATCTTATTTCTTCTATTTCTATATGTACCTACTATAAATCTGTAGACCTGCAGTTTGTCTGTGTGGTTGCTTCACGTAAAAAGTAAAACAGTCACAAAATAATAGCAGAAACGTATTATGCACAAGTATTGTGTATAATTCGCTGTAACATTTAGTATTTGATTTATTGACACAATTGGTTCTCTCTATCCATAGAAAAAAGAAAAATGCATACAACACGCAACGACATCTGTTGGTCCCAAGTAATACTAAGTATACAATACTGATAACGTTAAATGGTCTTTTTTTTTAGATATTCATTGGTAGCATAGAACACACGTGTTAAAAATATTCCTATGTACACAGGGAACATCCAGGCTCGGGACAACTATTTGTGGATCACACAATTTTGTTTTGTCCCGTGTGAGATTTGAATCTACAACTGGCGAGGCGCAAACTTAAACCATTGCGCCAACCGTGCATAATATAAACTAATCTAATTAGATTAATAGATGTCGATACATTCCAATAATTGAGGGGAACACAAAGCACGGTTTTCTGCTGACCGTGAGCGTCACGCGCTGACACGTGTGTCAGAGACTTCAAAAAGGAAGTCACACCTAAGTATATACATAGAGTATTCGGATAGGAACTTTGCGCTCTCAAGAAAGGGTTGAGAAACGCCAAGTGAGGTTAATTGACCGAGAGTGTGGTACTCTCAGTCAGTTCAGCACCATCACGCAAGACTAAAACCCAGTGCATGATGGAACAGGACAATATGACCGACCGATGAGAGCCATTATGGTGCTGTTCTGTGGTAATTGTGGAAACAGCGAGATTTATTTTTATTTTATGGCAGTCCCAGAGTAACCGGTAGCCAGTTCTTGGCTATACCAACGAGCTATTTTGACCCCTCGCAGCCACCAACCGACAGCAATAAATTCACAAATATGTTTCAGGGTACTGTAAAGAATATACATACATTTATAAATATATTATAGAACGATTATAAAACAAGAAGACCTCACACGACATAATATCTCCAAAAAAATTACATCTAAGGTGAAATATTATAAGATAGCTGGTGAAGTTCTTGTACATTTCTATACCACTCATTTTCCGTTCGGTGACATTAGTGTGAAATCTTATGTTACCCCGTGACTGTAAACAAAGCTCAGAGCTGAACATTTATTTGTTGCCGGGGTGGACCTTAATATTGGCTGGGAGTAATTTGTTAGGTATACCTAACGATGACATGTTGGTGACGACCCTAGGGGCCCATTGTTTCTGGAAAGCGGCACTAACTTACTAACTAAACGAGTCTTCCAATTAGTCGGACGAATCGAGGCGTTAGGTCGCCACAGCTGTTTTATCGCGACCGCGATGTACTGTGGGGAGAACATCTGGCGCAAGGAGGTGGCGGTGTCGATCCGGTATGAAGACCTCCAGGCGGAACAGTTTCATTAGCGCTCACGTGCTTACTCATGCATTCACTTGCAGCAGAATCTCCCGTGAAGAGTGTGTCTGTATATCGCCCAGTTAGTAGACTGCGCCGGCTTGATACCCGCAGGCTAGCGCTGGGTGGACCATTGGAGGCATAATGTCACAGTCCACTCATTACAGGCGTTGTAAAGCACACCGTGTGGTTTGCGTCGGTTTAAGTCTGATATATGGCCTCACCCTCACCCGGTGAGGTTTTGTACGCTCCAGGCTGTATCACCGCCTATAAATTATAAAAAATCCTGGACGATTCGCCCCTTTCAGGAAGAGGTTTATATTTATATGCGACATATTATTGTTTTCCGACATAGACGCGAACGAAGTGTCGCGGGCACATTTAGTGTAAAAGTATATTCAATATGACTAATGTGTAAAAAGTAGTCCTCCCAGTCTTTAAGAGACGCATGTAGACATAAACATTTATAAATGTATGTTTTCATTATGTGGGCATTTATTATTGTGTAAAGCCTTATAATTATTGTTTATAGAAAAGAAAATAAAAAATGTGTCTTACTTTTTACCCTAAATTCAAATCGAATGTATACTCTATATATTGTCACACCTCTGCGACATACAATGTTTCTGGCAGGTGAGTCTCTGTACTGAGTTATATAGAACTGTGCTTTTAAAATGTATAATTGTCAGAATTGGTGAAAGTCGGATGTGAGCGACCGTGGATGTCAGTACGGTTCGCCAAGGAATAATGTGATCAAGATATTTATACAAATGTGTTATTAATGTTAAATGTGATAAGCTTGCTAATTGATTATAGCCTTACGAGCTGGTTTGAGTTTTAATTATTCTCCTCTCACTAGCGACCCTGAAGTCCTAGTACCAAGATACCCCCCGGTCACAGCAATATATAATATTATAATTACGACAATAAGTCTGTCTGTCTGTCTGTCAGAAGTGACTTTACAAGAAGAAGACCTTACAGTTTAGATTTTTTTTATCTTTTTCTTAAGTTATGAACTTTTAACGTATATGTTATTCTAAAATAATATGAAAAATCCACTTACAATTAACACTAAGTTCAACTGACGCCTCGAGTTGCTGTCCCTCAGACATAGCTCGGTTCCACACCACACAGCGGAACACTGCTCCATCATCTTGTCTAGTTGGCATCAGTGTGAGCGTGGCTACTGTTGGCTCCGAACGCGTCTTGGCATGCACTATCGTCGCTTCCATGGGATATGTTGAACCTTCGCGGTACCACCTAAGAAATATATTATTTTATTATTATATATTAAACATATATTAAACAATTTATAAAATGTAAAGTATTATTTGGTCAGGGTTCTCATTCGTTGACCCGCTGATAGACGTCACTGTGTAACTGTGCTACTGTATACCCGAACATTGTATTTTTTTTTAAGTGGTAAACTAATAATAGTTATAATTTGTATAATTCTGCTGTCATATAAATCTTTTAAGCTGACATAATATAGTCGGTAATACTGCGAATGTAGGTACTATTACAGAACTATTCTGTGGTGATACCTTCCTTCCAGATATTGTCCAACCTAGGTGCCCATGGAACCTTTACTTCGTTTATATTCAGTGACTTCCGATTTGAATTTCGGTTAAGGGAATTGAATAGTAACTGTGGGGTCGACATTTTTCCTAAGAAATCGCTGATGTTTTGAGAAAAAATCTTTTACTAAGCGGACGGGTAATGATTACATCTATAGCTTCGCCCATTGTGACATTCCATTTCGGAGCCCTGTCCAACGGCCAATTTAAATCTTACCTTAAAACATATTTTCCTAATTATATGTTTTTTAAATACAAATGGTGTTCTTATATTTACAAAAAACAAAATTCAAAATTTATTTAGTTTTTCTTCCGACTCTATCTGACCATTACGGACATAAAGCCGTATGACCTTAAGTTCCTAAAAAGATTATTCCATCAGACCGTCTAAAATAAGTCTGTGTTTAGAGATCTCGAAAAAATATCTGATAGAATTAAAAAGAAATACAAGCTCTTTGATCTTTTGGAGATCTAAAACATCTGTAAATTTCATTATTAGGAATAACATAATGTTGTTGTCATAAACGACGCTCTTTTGGCAAATAACCGGACTTGATACCTAAAGCTCGGTTCAGACTGCTGCTATATACATATGTTTATATTGTAACAAATATGATATAGCACAGTAATTTCGCCAAGCATTCATTTTCATTTACGTGATTATTATTTACTATACTATGTGAATAGTATAGCGAGCTATAAACAACTTCCCTACTCGCCCCGTAAGGGTATATTTTTGATTAATGGTAATTTTGATTGCATCACCATCGTCGCTTGACGATTGTTCTGATGGATTGCGATGAACTAAAACCTTATCACGCAAATCTATTTCTTCGACAACATGACGACCGAATCAGACGTTTATTAATAAGGAGATAATAAACGTATAGAGAGACAGGCATATTTTTCCATTTAACCTAGAAAACAGGCGTTTGTAGATAATGGCATTTCGTTTAAGACTACGTGCATTGCAATTTGTATTATCGTTAGTCAAAGTTTTTTTTAACTACATTTACTTTAGCAGCATGCACACGACCTGCCTGACAATAAGTGGTTATTGGTGTATAAAAAGACAAAATGACTAATGAGTAATGTCGGACTCACAACCTCTCAACTACAAGTATTTGCCTTCATCATTATGCTTCTGCCACTTTTGAATGTTGTATCCCGTTGAACCTCCTAATTCCTTGTTACTGGAAGTGGTATTAGATCGTGATCAAATTCGACTACTATTTTATGCGAAATGACCGAGAAAAAGAGACGTGCAATGGAGATTTTTTGTGGTTTAGAACAAAAAGGTTCAATTCAAGTAACAAAAGGTGTTAAATTTTTAGATAAACTATTAATCTCTATGTCCTGTTATTAATGGCGTACAAATTATAAAAGATACATTAATTAAGAGAAGATACATTTAATATAGGATAGCATTTACTATTTTATCATTATATTATATACGAAAATAATAATTACAAATAATACTAAATGTTTTTTCTATTAAAAGTGAAAAGATTTTATTATTAAATATTGATAGACTGTCTATTAAGGAGTGCTCACATTCAGCTACAACAACAACTTTGTAATTTCAACAACAGGTTCGTAAATAGAACTTTGACTTTTAGATATTAGTATTTAACAGTGACGCAGTAAGTAAATATTCAAAAGTTCATAAATCATTTACAACTTCTAAATTTGGAATTAATAAGGTTAGTATATCGATTAGGGCATAAGTAGCATATCACTGATATTTCTCGGAACCAATAAAACGTTAGAAGGAGCTCATTATTTATCTATACAGGATCTAGAACATTACAATTAAAGGTGGACTAATTGATGGCGAATTTCATGCGATGCGATGGAGGTCTGCATAAATCTAATGGACCTACATTACACAGTACTCGTATACATTTTTCTGAAATATCCAACTTTTAGGTTAAGTTTTAGGTTTCCCTTACAAGGTCCACATTCTTGACACAAACATTACTTACAGGTTAGCTTAAATTGAGGGAAGGACTCGTTCATGAACACGTCTATAACCTCTAATTTGGGGTAGAGATAACGTAAAAGGTTCAACAAAATGGTCATTTAAAGATGTTAAACAAGTTTTAAGCAATGTTGGTGAAACCAAAAAATCTTTTTAGTAAATACTTCGTGAGTACATTATTGAAGAACGCTTTGGTGTTGACTTTGAAATAGGGAACCTACATCAAAGTTGCAAGCCTAACATTGTTGGATTGCAAAATTCTTCCTCTAAACAGGTAAATAGTCTAAAGCAGGAACTACAATTTCACTTAAATTCAAATTTTTGTAGAGAGAGGTCGTGATACCTACTGAATAATTTGTTTTGTATTTGCTCATGTTTCAGGAAGTTATGGCAGTTTGGTTTGTTGTAAAGCTGCTCTAGTAAGATGTAGTGATTTTGCTGGATATTTGCTAGTTAATTTTTCGAGTTCACAAGTTGAGTGTTTTGTTAGAATAAACAATAAAAAAAAATAAACTGACTTCAAAAAGCACTAAGAAAGGGTACTGAAAAGTGAAAAGTAATCGGTTTCCAACTTAATTGAAAACACTACATACATGTGACATTTTTAAAATGATATGTAACATTATAAAGGCACCAGGTACCTACTGGCCTGTTTGAAGTCGGTGCCAAGCTAATTAGGTACTTGATAGATAGCCTAGGTCCATCGTGGCGGCACATAGTATAAACATGTGTGCTGCCACGGTGGATATTTTCATTAGAATTAAATTCCGATCTTTATTAAGCTGTTTATATCCCTAAGTAATACTTATTGTGTTTTGAGCTTGGTATCGACTTATATATGTTTAATGTATTTAAAACCGAAAAAAAGTAAAAAACAAAAATAGCAGTTCCAAATAAAAATGCATATAGAAATTGTTGATAAAAATAATATTATTAGTGATAATTACTGTCCATATGTTAAAAAAAAAGCTTTAGTTATGAAATACTTTCTTAAAGAAGCGCCATCATGTGCCACTGTTTTAGACTAACTCCATCATTTTAAACGTGGTCGAAATAATCTCACTGATGATTTGCATGAAGGTTGTTCATAGTGAAAAGGATGCCGTGCGGATCATGGTAAAACTTACAAAATAGTGTTTAACTTATATCCAATAAATCGCACAAAGTTCGGGAATAAATATCTAGAACAGAATAAAGATTAATTCTAAAAATTATTAAAACACGCTTGCCACTATCCTTACTGTTTTTTAAACATGTTTTAACATAATAGTTAATAATAACCCAATACTGACTGTCAAGTCAAATCACTTTATCTATATATAAATACGTGAGGAGAATTCTTTGAACGCATTTTTTTAGGCAAACGCGTACAGACTGGACTGTGTAATTTGGAATAACTAAAATTTATACATAGAAGAAGTGTTTTATGTTTCTTTTTTTATAATAAAATGTACTGTAAAAAAAAATTATGTAAAAACAGGGAGGATACATAATTTTCGGCAATTCTAAATAGATCAACTTTATAATGTGAATAAATTCTAATAAGATTATAATTATATATCAACATATTAGTATCATATTAAAGGGAATTGAACCTAGTAGCAGATATAGGAGTCCAATATATAAATAATGTTGTCCTGTCATGATACAAAGTCTAAACAATGACAGTTCAAGTTATAATGGTCTATGAAACAAAAGAAGACATTCAAAACGGTCGAAAATCGATCGCAAGGAGAGTTTTTATTAAATGTCTCAAGGGTAGGTTTTGTAGAAACTTATAGAAAAACAACTTGTGATGTTATAATACATATTTCAAAGTTACTAATTAAATTAAAAAGTTATTATTTGCCTTTAAATATGCTAATAAGTAGTAATAATAACTAGTTAATAGTAATAGTAAGTAGTTTTATTATTCATAGGCTTTTTAAAAGAAAGGTGTATCTTCTAATTTACAGTTAAAATTTTAAATATTATAGATTGAAATTAATAAATATTATCATAATGTACTCAGAGGTAATTAGCGCGTTCGTTGTAACGTGTGGACATTGGGCCTGATATATGATAGGATATGTACGGATAATGATATTTAATTATACGCCAGTGTTCGAGACTGTATACAAAAATACATTAATGTACCCAAATGTGTTGCGCAGTGCCGCAGAATCCCAACAATTACACATGCACATTGTGCTCCACACATATGTAGATATCAAAAGCAACGTATATTTATGTTAGATCCTTCTCAGAATAGAATTTAAAATTTAAACAGGAAGGTTCCTAAGTTTCACGTTTTACAACCTTGCGTCCAATATAGTACGAGCAGTTGTTTGGATTTTCTTCTTCATTAAACATATTTTACTGTGTTTTATGGTTTATTAATAAGGAGGTAAGACTCACCGGTGCTAGTCATAATGTGGTCCTTGGTACCTATTAATACGGGCTTCGTAATTCGTAACAAAGCCACAACTTTTTGGTAAGTTGCGACAAGAACACGCAGGTGTAAGCTACGAACTTTGAGCGGTTGAATTTATGAGCCGATGTCGTAAACATATTTTAATTCGAAATTAAGATAAGAGTTACTTTGGAGGATAAACTGGTTTAGCGATGATTTTTGGATACTATGCTTTTAATACATAGGGCATACTGAAAGTTCTGGGCTCCTCCTCATAAATGTTTGAATTTCGAATGTAATATTTTTTTAAAAATAATAAACTAAATCGTTGATAAAAAAATTGGCGGGAAATCGCGTATCAATTGTTTTTATCATAAGTTGAAGTTCGTCATCCGTAGCAAAAATGGAATTAACGCGAAATGATTTTTTTTTATTATTTTGAAAGTTCTCTGACTCCGCAAGACTGCACTACTCGTCTTCAAAATGCTTTTTTTTTTTTGGGAGAGAAGCACCTCATTTGAGTACCGTAAGGCGGTTGGTACGCAAAATTTGATCGTGGCCGTGTTTTTCTCCATTATGAAATTCGGGAAAGTCGCTACTGTCAGGCAACTAATTGAAGAAAACCGGCGTATCACCTATGAGGAGATTTGAGGACTTTTGGGGATTGGTATGAGCCAAATTCAAAAAATCTTACATCAATATTTAAAAATAAGAAAACTTTGTTGCCGCTAGAAAAATGTTGTTAAAGTATGATCACGGACATCAAATGCTGTGTATGACATTGTGACAGGAGATGAAACATGGATATATTGTTACATGCCGGAAGGAAAGTAGCAGTCTTCTGTATGGGTGTTCGAAGGTGACAGCAAACCAAAAAACTTGAGGCAGGCGAGAAACGTAGGCAAAACAATGTTTGCGTTTTTTTTTCCCGGACGGGTTCTGTCTGCACGATCCCGCTTGAAGAACAAAAGACTGTTAATACTGAGTGGTACACCACCAATTGTTTGCCCAGTGTATTTGAAAAAGTTAGGGAAAAACGACCAAGAAGTCCCATCCTATTGCACCATGGCGAGGCTTCGGCGCTCACCGCGAACAAGACAAAGTAAACCCATCCTGCACATAGTCCCAGACCTGGCGAATGCCCAGACCAGGCACCATGTGATTTTTTTATTTTCCCAAAAAGTAAAGATTTGATGAGAGGTATGACATTTAAGGGGCTGGAAGAGGTCGTGATAGCTTTCAACCAGCACGTAAAAAGCACTTAGACCAATCAAATGGTCCTCATGTTTTCAAAAATGGTTTGACCGAATGAAAAGTTGTGTAAAAGGTGATGGAGAATACTTCGAAAAGCAGTAAAAATATTACTTTTCATGTAAATTGTTAATGAGTTGTACAAAACTTTCAGTGTATCCCACGTATCGCCATTTTGATCAGGCTTAAATATCTGTCGGTATTTTTAAATGTTCACAAATGTAGTTTCTACCAAGTAATGTAAAGTCGATGACTCCGTTAGTTAGTATTATTTATTTATTTGAAGGAAAACCAACAGCTTCAACATCGAAATAGTTACAGTAATATCCAACATTTAACCAATTAAAGGTCTTCACAGATAAGATTTTTGATTATTACAATTAATCCAAGTATATAGTAAGTGTTAATACTATGTAGTACTAAAACCGAAATAAAAACATTTAAACTTTTATGCACAAGTTTTACTAAGTTGACAAGTCTTAAATTAGTTAATAAAAATAAAATACGATTGCTGCAAATGTTCTTGTTCAAACTATTGGTATGTTGTTTAAGGCCACTGGTGACACACATGAGACATTAAGCGCTGAATAAAGCGGATAACAATAAAAAAAAAACAATTACCTTCGCGCGGAATCAAGTTTTGTCTCTGAATTGTCTTGCCCACCCCTTTAACTGAGCTAAATGGTCACGATGACAGTGTAAAGTTACGTTAGGTTATAAATTCTTTACTTTTTATTGATGGGCCCATGCGTTTCTCAAAATTTTTACCTTCTTTTTATTACAAATTCTCAGTTCTTTAAATAGCCAACACTAATTACGACGTACATAAAATGCGGCACAGCAAAGTCGCACTGTTTAAATAAAAGTTTTCATGTCTAGCAGCACCATAGTCCATATATCCGGGACACGTAACTTCAACGTATAAGCGTAGTAGGTACTTTACACATTGAGTTTTGTCACGTGTATCCAGAACACCTAGTTTCTTCCGGCCGAGATACCGACCTTTTTATGCAAACTAGTGCCTGCTCTGCATTAACGATGACGTAACGTATGCAGTAAAGATAGCTGAATAATTTTGTCTCATACATTTTTCTTGGTAGAACCGGAGAGCCGGACAAATTCACCAGGTGAGTTGGCAGACAAACGCCTATGCCATTGAACAATAAAAAAAATTACACTAATGCCAGATGTTACGGTCAAGCTGGATTGTAGTCACCTATTTATTTATTTATTTACACTTTATGCATATTTGGTACATAGGCGGACTTAATGCCTAAGGCATTCTCTACCAGTTAACCATTGGGTGATGCAGAGAAAACCGGAACTAGGTGCGTTTTAACTAAAAGTAGTTTATAAAACAAAATATTATCTATTACACTAAATATACTACGTAATATATTACCACTTATATAAATACTATACACATATATACCACATACATACATACATATAAATATATTTACATATACGCATATAACAACAATAGATGACAAATTATGGGCAAGTTGATTCTGCCAGTTGTTTGAAGAGACACTCCTTCACTTTCACTTTAAATGAGTAATTGTTGGTGGCCATCCTGATTTCAGGGGGAAGCTCATTCCAAAGAAGAACGGACTGAACGAAAAAAGATGAGCCGACAAACTCGGAAGTGTATGAGGGACAACGAAGGAGAAGATTATTGGCGGAACGAAGGTTTCTGTCATAAAAGTTGGAAGTAGGAAGCTAAATACGTTGGTGAAGATGGATTATTAAGGATAGTAAATAGAACAGTGAGTAGTAGTTTTAGTTTAGTTGTTTAGTTGAGTCGTAGTTTTCCACGTTGACGAATAGGTAACCAATTGAGCTGCGAACGGAAAGAGGACACAAGATCATATTTACGGAGATTAAAAATGAATCGAATGCAGTTTTTAAGAAGACGGTCTAACTTATCGAGATGATCTGCATTCAGGTCATAACAGCACACGTCACCACAGTCAATTAATGGGAAAATAAGAGTTTGCACAAGCATTATCTTGGTTTTTGCGGAAAGAAAATTTTTCAAGCGATGCAATGCTCGGAGAGTTCCATGAACCCTCTGACACTGATTTGCGACTTGATGACGCCAATTCAGTGTGTAGCCCAGATGTAATCCAAGGTCTTTTACCGATTGACAAATAGGTATAGCAGTACCGTTAAAGGTGTTAGCTGGCAGCGTCTCAGTGTCTACTCTACTCATCAATCGGTGACTTCCAATAATAATGGCTGGACTTTTTGTGGGGTTTACCGATAACCGTTTGTACCCCAAACTGTTAGACCAAATTTTAATTGCTTCTAGGTCTCTGTTGACCATATCTATGGCTATTGAAATGTCTTCAATCTTAGTTTGAAAATAGAATAGAGCAGGTCATCGGCATACAGATGATACGCACATTGAAGTTTCAGGGTTAGGAGATTGATAAACACAGAAAATAGCAAGGGAGAAAGAATACCGCCTTGAGGGACACTAGAATTTAGAGTACACTAGCACGAAGATGACTCATCGACACGAACAGACTGCTGGCGTCTCTGAAGATAAGATGAAAACCATTCCAGTGCTTGAGGCGAGACCATAAGATAGGACAGGATAGATAAGAGGATATCGTGACTAACGGTAATGAAAGCATTTGAGAAGTCGACCAGTACCAAAACAGTTTTTTTTTTATGGTATAGGGGGCAAACGAGCAGACGGGTCACCTGATGGTAAATAACTACCGCCGCCCATGGGCACCTGCAACTCGAGAGTCACAAGAGCGTTGCCGCCCTTAGGTGGGAGTAGGAGAAGAGAGGGAGGGGGGAAAAGTGGGAAGAGGGGGGAGAGGGGAAGGACGGGAATAAGGGAGAGGGAAGGGGTAGGGCCTCCGGTAACCTCACTCACGCGGCGAAATGCAATGCAAACATTGCTTCACGGCCGATTTTCTGTGAGGCCGTGGTAACGAGCGGAGTCGAGCCGCCCCATACGTGCCGAAGCATGGCTCTCCCACATAAAAAGTTACTTTTGTGTTTTCCATTCCCGCCCTGATATCGCCAGTCACTTTAAGAAGAGCGGAGGTAGTGCTATAACCAGGCCTGAAGCCAGATTGCAATGGGCTTAACAGGTTGTTTTGGTATATGAAATAGGATAGCTGTTTGAGCACACAGGATTCTAGGACCTTGGAGAGGAAGGGTAGAATGGATATTGGTCTAAAATGGTTGGGAAGTGTGGGATTTGCAATTAAATAAAAAATGGAAATTCGTGATTTTGAATTTAGGACTATTATTTTGAAACTGTAGGAGGAGAACTTGAACTGGAGGTCCTGGATTTGAACATTTTATAAACAAATGGTAAGACTGATTATAACAGTGAACACGAGGAAATAAACATTTAAAGGAAAAAATGTAACGTTTCCGAATCGATCAGAATGATAAGTTCAACTACCAAATTTAATTTGACTGTATAAGTGAAATTTACTAAATAATTATGTTTCTTGTTACCTTTTCACGACTAAATTTGGCACCTGTTTGTAATAAAATGTAGCCAAGAAGTAACCTAGACTCCTTAACCTTCAAAAAATCAAGTTATTATATTCTTGCTGGTCGATAACTACGCGGGACAGATCTGAAGTTTTAATTAATTTATTGTAATTGTACGTAATTACATTCACCAAGTGATGATGATCATCACTGACATCTCGGCTAAATGATGTCCACTGTTGAACAGGCTAGTACTAGAATTTCACAAGTTATTAAAATCCCTAAGAACAAATGATATTAAAAAAGGTGAGTTGTTGTTGTTATTACATGGTAAAAGTTTCATACAATACGTTTTCACTTTTGGAACGATTCCAATTTTATGCCTGCAATATCCTTTAACTTACACTAGAAAGTAATCACAAAATGAACTTTTAAGCAATTGTGAATCAAAATATATGCTTCTTAGAAATCATCAGAACAATATAAGGTGATCTTCTGTCGTAATCCGGTAAAAGTAGTAGTATATAATATATGCAATCTGTACTCTAAACTGCAATGTTTTATGACATAGTACCTAAGTTTTTTTTATTTACCAGGAATTTATACAACGTTTGTTTCGTTGTTTACGCTAGATCTTACCTCTATAAATGCGGCAATGGTCATTTTGACAAGCAGGCTGCCCACTGGGTATCGTACCCAACCTTCACCCCGACTCTAATTGAATTCGAGTCACTGCCTACATGAAATTTATCGCCGCATTTATCAGCTTTTTATCTTCCCCGTACGCCCTTCTTAATGCGTGAGGTAAAAGTCAATTACGGTTTGGTACGAACGCTTGGAGAAAAGAGAGGTGGATTACTAACGAGGCAGTAACCTCTTAACCCCAAATTCGACTGAATGTGCCACAACTGATAGTGAATTTTGTCTGAACTTATGTTAAACTAATCTTGAGGATGTCTTCAAAAATATAAGGATGCTAATGTGTAAAAACAAATCCAAATTAATTCATATTCCTGTTATTGCATGGTCGTCTAGCACAGCAGATTTTTGCTTGAATTGGGGCCACCGGACTGGGTCAGTAGCACCACCCGTAGAACAAAACAATCTCTACTGGCGTATTACTTTTTCTATGCTTGGGGACGTTGGTCCCGTACAAGTCACACCTGTTTCGTCGATAATTTACGTTTAAAGGCACCAGCACCCAGCCCATGCGGCCTGTGTTCTTATTAGCAAACTGAGTTGTATAAAACATAAGTACTTTTGTTCGCTAACCGATAGCACAACCTATCAAAAAATAAATACTAGAAATCTTCGTGGTCTTGTACATCATCATCTGAATAAGGAAGAGGGATATTGGAAACAACTCGTGATTGACATCGATGTCATCATTGATAAGTAAATATCAATGTTCGAAATGCAATCGAATAAAAAACCCAAAATACCTACAGATAATAATATTTTGTACAGTAATATTACTTTAATCGGTTTCATTGTTAATAGTAATAGAATTAGGATATTGAGTAAAACCGTTTCTATATTCAATACTGAAAGGGTTTAGTTGTTGATAAATTAGGTTTGATAAAATAATTTGACAATTATAACACTCAAAATTGATTCAAAACCTGCGTATTTTTTCCAACTCACCTACAAAATACGATTGTTCTCGGGAAATGGCGGATATATGAATAAATAATTAAAGCACCTGAAGGAATAATATCATGGCGATTATAATTAGCCTACGATCCGGGCTCAGAGAATTGCTATTAATGACTTTTATTTCTCTGAGGCTTAAGCAATATCTCCAATAAATTATTCCGGAACGTGAGTGGCCTTCACGTTTTCAGACGTCACAATTAACACGTCGAATGAGCGAACATATAGTATTACCCTAAATCTTTAATATAAAAATACGATAGACTTTAAATTAAGTGGTTTTTCTAACAAATCTTACTAAAATTATATTTTGATGAATAGATGTTTCTTACTCTTACACGCAAAAACGGCTGAATGAAACTGGATGAAATTTGATGAATGTAAGCAACAGCTAATCCTTAATATTAAGCTTTGATATTTATTGTGTTTTTTTAGTAAAGTAAGTATTCCGTTATAGGTACATGGGTCACATACTACTAACTCTTCTTGTTAGCCCCACCAGCTAAGTTACACAAGTACCTACTTTCTGAAGTAGCCGCGTTTAGTGAGCACCTTCCTCAGGCGGTAGGAGGTGTTATGTGGGCTCTCCAACCAACCCTCTACTACAATGAGTCTTAACGCCACCATTGCGCCTTGCCCTGCGATCGATCGCTCTAACCTTCTTTTTTCACTGGGACATTAGGATCCGGAAAAGTTGGAACGTTGCACCTCGATTTCTCTGAGTCTCGGAAACATGCTTGTTACCAACTTGCTTGCCGGGTATTATGGAATATTTACGTAAAACTTGCAATTACATATTTTTAGGCGCTTTTTAATAAATACATTTAAAATGCGTTGCTTCTTAGTGTGCGATTATATTTATCGATTGCCGAATTTGTACTGAAACTCCTACTGATCGAGAATGAAAGAAGTCATGTCTTCGGATTTCACCATCAGTCAATTCAACATCATCGAGACATCTCAATTAGAGGTGCCAAAGTATAAATTAGCTATCGATATGGTCCTATAATGCATGTCGGTAACATTCGAAATATATCAATCAAAACCTGAAGTCTGTAACGAACATTCCATCAAGTATTTTCAGGGTTTATTAGGTTCATATTAATTGCAATTTAGTAAATAATCAAGTCAATTTAAAATACTAGACTTCTACCTCTCTCTACCAAACCTCTCTCACCAGCGGAAGCAACATTTTTATGTTAATAAAATTGTTTAATTACGGACTTCTGTAGTACTTACCTGGTCAATGACAGTGAGAAGTTTGGAAAATATTCTAGTTGATCCCGTAATACGAATTTGCTAGGGCTCGGTACGAAACAAAGGCCTGTTTTTTGTTTAACAAATTGAAGTGTAATTTCGAAAGTCACACATGTTAACAGGCAATTACAATTAAATGTTTAATTTGGAACTTCATGTTTAACATTTCGGATAAGTTTTAGAGCGGGCACACATATCAGGGCGGATCTGCGAAGACTTACATTATTAATTTTGTTTTCTTGAGTTGCTTTTATAATCATAAAGTATTTTAGAAGTGAAAGTAAATGAAATGCAAATATGTATGTTCTATAACTTTTTGAATTACTTTGCTAATTATATAGAATAAATTAAACAAAGAATTTACTTTTTTTAATGCGGGGATTTACATAAGTAGGTAGGTAACAAATAGTACAGTCATTTGGTAGTTTTACCTGGAAAGTTTTCCAGGAGTTTAGAAAATTGATAATATAGATTGTGACGTGCTCTTTCCAAAATTTCTACTTTGTCACCTCATATCTTTACTTATCGAAAAAAGGTGCGTAAAGCAGTTTTTTGATAACATCTCCTTTCCTACTCATTTACGATATATACATATATATACGAATAACATGTGAACTGAGGCTGTTTATTAATGAGACTTTTGTTTATTAGATATATTTATTAGTTTAGGCCTTACTTTAACCTCATGATGGTGTGGAAATGAGTTTTTTGGACATAACGTCTATTGAGTCGTCTTTGCTGTGCTCGTATGCTAGAACTACCTATTCTTTAAAAAAAAGGATTTTAGAAAAATTATAGGAAATTTTCTGTAGTTTTATTTATTTAATTACATTACTATTTTCATTCAAGTAAGTAGGTAAGGAAATATTGTCAAAAAAACAGTTTTTTGGGGCCATTTTTCTAATAAGGCGGGCCGAGCGGCAAAGATTCGAGGTGGCAAAGTAGAAATTTTAAAGAGCACGTTGAAATGTATAAAATTAAAACTCCCGGAAAACTTTCCAGGTTCTATTTACCTATTATCAACTTTTTTAGGTCAGTTGCTCTGGTACAATACGCAGCGCTGGTATTCTGACGAGTCGAAAATAGAAGAAAAAAAAAATTTTTCTTCTATTTTCTTTCGCGTGAATCATTTCATAAACAATTACGAGTTTTACAATAAATAGGTAGCTACATTTTAATTAATATATGTATATTTCTAAATAAGACATGAATCTGAGACATATTTTACAATAATTTGGTATGTAGATATTTATTTTAAGGGTGTAAACTTTTGCTTTTTATATTTACGATTGCGATACGATATGATTTATGTTACGTAACTAATTGTTTTCTAACAGAATGCAGTTATTACTATACCTTTCTTTATACAATAAACAACATTCTTCTAATTTTAGCAATCACGTCTTACAATTTTTTCAACTGTTTCACATACAACACGGAGTTCGTACACATAGTTAAATTAAGCGAATAATACTGTACTGAGCCAAAAGGTCTTTAACAAAAAAGCGCCTTTAGTTTTATCACAGTATGAAAGCCCTGAAGCTTTAACGGATATATTTTTGTACTCAAGTAGTTCAAACATAAGGAAACGGCTTCAATCTTACGGAAGAAATTGTAGTTTCAATGAAAAATAAATTAAATAATATTTAAGACCAAACTTACTTGATGGTCGGTTCAGGTGAACCACCAGAGCTTGAACATGAAAGATTGAGCTCCCGTTCTTCCTGCGATTGAGCGTGCGAGCCAGGAGTGAGCACGGGTGCACGTGGGCTCGTCAGCACAGTGAGCGTGTGCCCTTGCGCATGTAGAGTACGCCCAGACCCGCCAGCTTTCACTCGGCACTCGAACCGCCCGTTGTCCCTCTCGTAAGATACGTTTGACACCAACAGGTCGAATCGACCCTCTGTCGGCGCGTACGATATCCTGGAACAAAAGTCTATGGTTAATTTAGCCGAAACTAATGCATAAGAGATTGCAATCTCTCATCTATTCTCCGATATTACTTTGCAGCTTAGACGTTAGGAGGGTGGGTGCAGTGGGTATATGTATATGAACTACATAAAGAACAAAGCTTGGCTCTGCCGACATGAATACGATCCCTCGGGATCTTTACTTTTAAGCAGCGAACCGCTAACACTCCAGATTACTTGCAGGGCGCGTCTATAAGGCTTACATAGACACAAACATACGTTTAGATACCTTTTTTTTTCGCTGCTGATACTCACAGGAGTGTCGAATCATGCCTTCAACTCAATTAGACACTAGTGAATAGTAAATAACTCATAGTCTAATTGAAAACATATTTCAGAAATGCTAGCTTTAAAAAAATATAGAATTTTAAAAACTTGAAAAAACCTTGAGAATCAGACGATCATTAAGATTTAACCAAAAATGTATTACTGCGGGAAAGGTTTAAGATGGTTCATAACCCCAAACTGCCCCGTATATTCAAAGCACATATAAAAGTAAAAGTTTCAAATGACGTTCACAAAGAACATGATCTCCTCTTTCAAAATAAGATCTCAAATACTGAACATTTGAAAGTACGGTAATAGTATGTATCTAGGAAAAGAAATGACACAAAGGATTTACTCTTAACGGTGACAAGGCTTGGCATGTGCACCTTAATATGATTGTGGTCGTTTCTGGCATGTAAGGAAAAATTTCCTGTTTTGTGTTTGCGCTTGTGAGATGACGTCAACATTGACAACTATATTCCATTTGCAACGTTACGAATCATAATATAATATTATGTTTATTCAATCCTAGTCAGCTAATTGTGTGAAATAAAGAGAAGCTAACTCTTAATAATCAAAATGAACGTGGGAGAGGCATGCTTCGGCACGTATGAGCCGGCTCGACCGGAGCGATACCACGGCCTTACAGAAAACCGGCAGTGAAGCAAAGTTGCATTGCTTTTCGCCGAGTGAGTGAGGTTACCGGAGGCCCTAACCCTTCCCTCCCCCTCTTCCATCCTTCCCCTACTCCAACCTTAAAGACCGGCAACGCACTTGTGACTCTTGAGTTGCAAATGCCCATGGGCGGCGGTAGTCATTTACCATCAGGTGACCCGTCTGCTCGTTTGCCCATTTACCATAAAAAAAGTTATGGTTTAGATATATTTATAATATAATATCGTGAACTTGGAAACATACAATATTAGAAAAAAATATTTAATTATTATTGTTTCAATCCCTGCAAGAGTAAAGGTTTCGTTTCACAATTTTTATTATAGGCAATGTATGAAACTTGGTATTCATAATCTTAATACAATTAATAACAATAACACACCTATTTCGATTTTCCCAGGTTTAACAAAAAAGAGAAACTAGGAGATGCAAATTTTGTATGTATTATGTCGTATTTAATTAAACCTTCAATCACCACATAAGGGACAGAATCAGAACACCATCGTGCGATTACTTATAGCGCACTGTGATGGCCTGGGATCGCATCATCCATCTTTCATTTTGAAATATGACGAAATCATACCCGAACATTGATATGTAGCAAAATGTTACTAGCAACCACCGCTTGGCCACGTCACTGACTATTTTATGGACCATCTAGAGCCCCTATAAAAGACTGCTGATTTGGAGCGCTAACAAAAACACATTAAGGTTAGAAGGATTACGATGCTAAAATATACCTATGTATAGTTAGTATCTCAGTGTAACATATTGTGTAAATTTACATAAGACACGTGTCATATGTAAATATATACAACATAATACATTATAGTATTACCAATTAGTTGCGGTCGCTGAGGTACATAGATATTAAGCTCATAACCTGTTAATATCCGTATGTTACTGTAATCGTACATTAGCAAAGTGTTACTGTGTTAATAATATAAGCCATAATAAGCATATCAGCGGATCCTTAAGAATGAAAATAACATTAGTGCTTCTCATAAGTAACGTATTTTTTTGTTAGATGGGTATAAGGTTTTGAATATTTTACAATTGTGGAGATTTATTTTTTTCGTGAATAGCAACGGTGACTCTTAGGGGAGATGAGGAAAAAACTTGTGTGAAATTTCTCAACTTCGAATAGGAACAGCCTGTCACTAATTGACGGAAGCGGTGCGGTGCGCTCATGACCAATGTAAACTTCGACCAATGGTAGGACTTGCCGTAAGTACGTTGTCCTCCTAACTGGGGGCACCAGAAATAGCGGCCAGGACTGGTTGAAGACGAGTGAATTAATGTCCGCGTTGGGTCGCAAGTGTGGTTTTAGTATGTTCATAGACATAATCGGAGGCATCCACACGGAACTACCAATTGTCTTCAATATTTTATCACGAACGAAATGTAATTTTCGTGTCTCACTGAAAAATTGACATTTTTGCGCAATGATATTTTGTAGACTAAGGCCGTTTTAAGGCAACTGTGTACCGATGTTTAGAGAATTTAAAGCGGGGTCAACGTTTGTTACGGAAGAAAACGTGTTAGAAATAAAAAAAATATTGAAGAGGCAGAGGAGAATTGGTAAAACGCGTAATAACTCTTCCAATGAAAATTTTACCGTCCGTAAGCAAAACGAATCGTTTCTTGATTAAAGGAGTCGGGCATTAATTGTCCGTATTTTCACTGTAACAGGGTCACTATGATAATGTCAATAATTTTACGGCGTCAAAGTAGTATTCATGCCGATTGGTAAACCACCAAATTGTTGCCAAGGTACCAAAAAAGTGTTTACTGCTGCAAGCGACTGAATACGGGACTCCGTGGACTAGTACTCTACCCTGACAACGCGCCGTGCACTCGTCGTTCAAAACGTGGGGCTTCCTGCAGCACACCGAACGAATTTCTGTATTATCCTTCTTACAGCATTGATTTGGCAGCATGTAACTTATTTTTATTTTCTTATATAATAAATAAATTACCTGGGAGACCAAGCTTTGCTCGGTGGCTTTTTGTAAAACCGTATTTCTTTTTGTAAAATTGCATTTTTACAGGAAATACAACTGTGCAGTTGAACTTAAAATGCAAAACTGTATCGGTATACAAAATTTCATCAAAAGCGTTGGAGCCGTTTCCTAGATTCCGATTTTATATATACATATATACAAGAATTGCTCGTTTAAAGGTATTAGATTAGATAGATATAGTTTTTATCGCCGGAAGATGCGCTATCTGCGTTCGAGCAGGCTGTGAAGTGTGTGAAGCTAAATTAGAGAATTGATTTAGATGCATAAAACTTAGTATAAATGGTAGTGGAGAGTTTTTTGAATATATTTAATATAACATTTAATTAAATAGATAATTTCCTTTGGTCTCAACTTCTAATATATCTATATTGGAAAACAAATATATATTTTAATATAACTATGTATGTTGGGTTTATAATCAGTATCGGTATTAGTTGGTAGTCGATCAGTAGCTTGTCAAATAAGTGTTGTGTCAGTGTGATTTTTTTTCGAATAATATTGTCAAATTTAATATTCTTTAAATATACTCAAAAATCGGTTCATAATACTGCCCAAAATAAAATCGTAAGAAATAAAAAAAGAAGCTTAACAGCTCATGTTGTAACGACGCCGGCCTTTAAGAAAATAAAAAAAAAATAAAAAGAGCCTAGATACATATATATAACCATGTTCATGTAGAAAACTTACACTAACAGCTGGACTTGTTATGCAATATTATTCTGTTTTAGTTAATGTTGTGGTAATATGCCAATGTAATAAATATTTCAAATTACCTAAAAAAAAAGCTAAAATACTGCAACACTATACTAACTAAATGCTAAACTTGTTAAAATACTCAGACGGTGCAGATTTCTTGTAATAAAATAAGGTGTTTGTTTGGCAACTGATAGAAAGAAAGAAAGTATAAAATAAATTAGCTGACCCGGTGAACTTCGTATCATCTAGAATTTATTTGAGAACTTCCATATAAACTTCCAAGAGCTTAGATATCTTTAATCCGGCCCTATCGTAAATTCTATTCTTAGCTGACATCTCTTGCCTGCCAAATTTCAAGTGTCTAGTACAAAAAATCAAGGACTTTCATATAATGTGGTCAGAGACATAATACTAAACTTGGAAGAACTCTTAGAACTCCTTAATCTGGCCCTGTTGCAAAATCCATAAATTACGTCACACGTTAAGGGGGGGGGGGATAGGGTCAACGAAGTGTGACATTGTGTGACAAGGGGTGGGAGGGGGTCATAAAGCTTCGTGACGACAAACACAAAACATTACCTGTAATTGAAGAACTAGACACGCTACTACACATTTATTTAAAATTAGAACTGCTTTTTTTAGTTCTGACTGTAAGAATCAGGCAAACCAAAACCATTTATATCCATACCGATTCTTTTGGTAGCGTGAACCGCGTGGATACTGAAAGAAGCGCCAAACAAAGCTTGTTGGGTACAAACAGTTTTGGCGCTTCTTACCGGTACCTACCGAAAGAATCGGTTAACGGTGCTAAATCATAGCCGACAAAAGGAGTCTCACCCGCTCTTTACAAAGCGTCTCTCAAATAGTGAAAGCAGATACAGAATATTGTGCTAGTAGTACTATTTATTTTCCATCTTGCGTAAGATGTTAAAAAATTATGGACTACGGCGTTACATCACTACTTCTTTTTGAGTAGTCTTTGTTTAGACTGTATTGTATTGATAAACTGTTTTGTAGCTTTTCAATATTTTTTTTTATATTTTATTAGTTCAATCTACTGATGAAAATATGCTGCTCGCGTCTGGGTCATTGGTTTTCAATATAACTGAGTACTTTTCACTTCCGATCTTTCAGTAACAATTGACAATTGTTACACAACAAAATAATGACTGTTTAGTGTAGTGGCATTTGCAATAGAATAATAATGTCAGTGAGATAAACAAATATTGCAATTGGCATAGGGAAGTAAATAGGTGGAACGAGTACAAAACGTGTTTCACTTCATAACTCCATACCAATAAATAAATGAAGATAGAAAGCAGTCAATTTGTGGCCGATAAGCCCTCCTCACCCTTAACCGATCTAACATTAGATATGTTAATTAATTTCAGCCACCCTAAGCCGTCTACACCAGCAAAAAAATACGTGAAGTGTTAATAAATTAATAGAAAAAAAACTTTTAGTATCACTCGTTATCCGTAGTTTAGTTGATTTGTATCGCAAAAGTAATGGGATAGAAGTCTCACTAGATCGCTCAACCGAACTGGAAAGAAAAGTCTTTTGGGACCTAGGGACTTTGGAATTAATAACTTTTCAAAGTAGTATTCGCCATCTTTCTTGTTATACCAGTAAAGCAGGTAGTAGGTATAACTAAAGCGTATATGTGACACGTTTATAGCGCCGTTTGAAAGGAATTTTCTTTGTAATAGGTATCCCGATATAAAAAGTATGCAAGGAAGGAAAAAAAAAAATTTTCCAATTTGAGATTTGTTAATGTTGATGATTATGAACCAAGTGACATGACATCTAATCTTATCATACAACATGAGGCCCGCGTGCGAGCCATAACTGGCTCGTGCCAACCATCTCACGGGTAGTACATCGACACTAAGTTTATAATGCGGACTCCAACGCACACCCGTCAACAAAGAGCGTTGCAAGGTAAATAAATAATTGGTTTCAAACCACACATACCTTGTGGTATTGTACAATAACGCCTAAATACCGCGATTTTCCGGTATTATTGGTGCCGAGTATTTTGAGATCATACTAATAATTAGTAACGTAAACTTAAAAGAAGATAGAAAGAAACAATTATTGTTTCTTTCTATCTTCTTTTAAGTTTGCGTTTTAAAAATGACGTGAGTATAGTAGAACGTCGGATCAGAATAGTAATTCTAGAAGAAGCCGCTAGATTAAAGAGGCAGAAGACCGCTTCTTGTGGAAGTAATTGACATAGCTCTATGTTCAGCGGTGGCCATTCTGTGCCTGAGAGACAAAGAAAATTGTAATATTTCTGCCTATAAAAAATGTTATTAAGTATGGTTGGTCGAAAGTCCCTATACTAGTCCATTACTATACATCGTTATATGAAAATACTAAAAGACCGTTCCGCAATCTGTTTATGTCAATAAATATTCATCTTTATCTGGAAGGGATAAATTCTACAAGCAGATACTTATTCTTACTAAAGCTTTCGTACGGGTCGTACATTGGTCTTTGTCATTGCTACACCCAAAGAATGTTTGACTATCTAATCTATCGTTCTAGCTTCTGTGACCGTCATAATTAATAAAGTTAGGACGTTAAATTGATTTTTCACAATCGAATAATAGTCAAATTCATAATTTATTCACAATTTGATAAATTTACCGTACAACTAATGTAACGAGACGTAAATACTGTCAGAGACTTTATTCAGTTAACGAGGAATCAGGATTTATAATCCTAGTATTTACGTGGAATTAAAAGAAACGATCAATAAGGTGATACCTACGTTATATAACGTAACCAACTGATAAGGAACATCGCAGAAGTAAATTCTAAAATAAAAACTAAGGAGGGAAATCAACAGCTCACGTCAGTTTGGTACATTTGACACTTAGATTAGAATCATATATAAAATCAAAGATTTGACATTGTCAAGAGCCAAAAAAATCTAATCCTTAAAAAAAGCGACAAAAAGAGATGGCGAAAACTAACTTTCTCGGTCTCTTTTCTTCTATAGTTTTACTTGTCACAAGAAAACTTTAAACTAGGTAGGTAATATAGATATGTATGTATGTAAAATCCTCTGTGTTCAAGAAGTGAAATTATGATACGTATTATACACAAAATTTTACTATCAACAACCAACTTAGGGCTAGATGGTAATCGATATTATTTATGGGAGCTTGTAAAACCGCCTAATTATATAGGTTCCCTGTTAAGACTAATTGTAGTACAGCAGTGTTGACAATACTGCATTTCTAATAACGGTAAAACTTTCTGCTTGAAGACAACATAAATGTATATTATTTTCTCTATACGACGCAAAATACATGCAGCCTAAAATACCTATAACTAGTATCAGTTCATAAATTCTGTGCGAGACAAAATAATTGAACTAATAGTTTTGTAGCCAAACTACACAATGCCCGAACCGGTGACGCTTTGCTACGGTAGTTCTTCATAGGAACATACTTCCCACGAAAAGTCCCGTTTCATAACCAACAAACTGTCAAATTGCTAGTTGTCATATTACATTGTCGATTGTTAAAGGTTGAAGAAGAAAAATATTATTGCCTTCAACTTTTAACATTCGACTTGTATCTCTGCCTCGTGGATCCCGTAACATAACTTGATACTTATGTTTGCGAGCGTGTGACCCTACATTAAATTACAGTTTCGAACAAATGGTCAAATTGTTATTAAGGTTTTCTGTTAAGAAATTCTTAGCATCAGCATGGAATCTGCAATACGTACCGGGTACACGGCAAACAGCTCGTCGAACTATTACGTATAACCAAAAATTTCGGCGAATATGGATGAGTAAACATACCTCTTTAGTAATCCATTATTCACATTTGATTATTTGGAATCCAAAAAATTTTAACAAAAAATTAAACCGACGAAAAAAGAAAGGAACTGAAAAGTGAAAAATAAACTTGTTAGCCTAACTTAACTCCTACATTAAAACAAATATATCTACAAATAGTCTTTTTTGCCGAAGTGCTTTCGAATTTCATTTTTTGTAGGCAGGTTACGTGCTGACTCAAAATTATTTAGGTTACATTTATGTAGAAGTTTAGTTAGGCTAACAAGTTTATTTTACACTTTTCAGTACCTTTCTTTTTTCGTCGGTTTAATTTTTTGTTAAAAAGTTTGTAGCTAAAATAATCAACTACAGGTGTCCGTCATGTTGTAGTATCATTAGAACTACATGTGTGTGCTAAGTTTCAACAAAATCGGTTCACAGGTGAAAAGTCAATCGGTGAAAAATTATTCATCCCCGATTTTTCCACTTTCAGGGTTGAAATATTTGTTTAAAATTTAAATGTGACCAACTTCTAGGGAAGCCCTATCTAAGATCATAAGAATTATCGAAATCGGGCTACCATGTAAAAAGTTATGCGTAGACGTACATAAGAAATATATATACGACTCGACTTGAGAACCTCCTCCGTATTTTCGTCGGTTAAAAATAAATTAACATGTATTATATGCAATGGCTATTGTGCTTGTACAAACTTAGCTTACTGTTCGATAAATTGTTATTAGTATAGTCTTGTTGTGTTCCTGAGACAAGACTGTGTCAACAAGACCATTAGCAAATTGCGAAGGATTGCTAATTAGCTCTTTGTCTCTGCATGCTACTGAAAAGCTAACATAGATGGATATTCGAACGATGTCAATTGTAGTACAGGCCACATTTTCGGACAACCAAGGATTTCTAAAACTGAGTTAATATGGTAAGTACTCTTATAACAATGTATTTGTATGTAAATTCCATTCTTATAATATTCAAGAGACCAACCAATGTAATATTTATTACACGTGTTGAATTTACGCAAATTCTTCTCAAATAAATCTTTCATTCTTTTCTTCTTTCTAATGTATCAGATAACACGTATCCTACTTTTTGACTGACTTTATTTTCAACTGGCTTTAGCTACAACAATATATATTTTTGTTATGAAGAATTTTATAAACATTCTTTAGAGTAAAAAGCAAAGAACATACTCTCTGGTGTATTCGCTCACATACAATACAAAAACCCAAACTATCACAAAAGAGACCTTTCATGCATTTGAGCTTTACGTTATCTTGGGTTTACTGGTAGTTATATGTGTTTGTACACTTCATTTTAAAGGACGTGCCGAGTACAATTTTCCTAAACATTTCACGTTTGCCTTGTTTCTAATGTAGTCTGTCCTTAATGTTTGTATGTGTTTAAATATTTACTTTCAGTTTCCCATATTCCCAAATTTTTCCAAAGAGGTAGGGATACCTTTTCACTAGATTTTATCAATGACTTGAATGTGATTAACCTACACTGTATGTATATGTTACCGTGAATGTCCGAAGCGCAGTGTATGTTAAGATACACTGGTGTTTGTTAACATCCACCAAGCTAGCTGGTGAATTTCCGTTATTTATTCTTTTCGTTACGATTTCGGATACACCACGACGACTCGGTGTATCTTCATTATGAGCGACGGTAATATGAAAATATAATTTAGAAAAAGTTAGTAGGGTAGGTCAATTGAACAGAAATGGCTAGGTTAAGGTTAGGTCAGAATTGCGACCACAACCAGCTGCCAGAACCAAATTCTATCTATTGTAAAATCACAAATTTGACGAGAAAAGTGTATGGCTTTCTCGCTTTTCGAAGAAATACTGGTGGGTATTAACATTTGCGTATATTGTAAATCACTAAATCTAAGATTCACAGAATCGTCCTGGTTATTTACTAGGTTTAAATGACTCATAAATGTGCCTATGCCATTACAAATGCTTAAGATACTTTTTTAAATAATGTTAAAAGCTAGAATGTTGTGTGTATGTACACATGTTAGTATTTTGGTGAGATTATTTTTCAGTATATTTAGTATTTAAATTGTAAACTTCCGTTTTAACATTTAAAATTGAATAGTAAAATTATTTTGTTAATCAATTTAGTACACTCTATTATAATTAACTTACTGTACTTTAATTTCACTTCATATTTTTCCTATTCGTGGTGGATTGTAAGTGGCTTCCAAGTGACTGTTTAAATATCCTTGGATTATTTATGGCTGCCGTTTTCCATGTTCTAAATAAATAAACAGTTGAAATTTAAACCTAGTTCTATTGTTACTGCATATTACGTAATAATAATTACAGTCGTAAGGGTCTGAAGTCAACATATAAATTTGATCCCCGTCTCAAGAGGAGACTGGTTTTTCTTTTTCCCAGAAAAGTATGTAGTATCGTCGGAAATAAAATTAATTACTGCTTCGTCGTATCTGGTACATTACTAATGTACGTAACAAGAAAAAAGGACTAATAAACTACCCTGACGAACGAACATATAGGTTGCCTCCGTATGTTTCTTGTTAATGCTTTTTAGAGTTCCGTTCCTCAAAAGAAAAAAGAACCCTTATAGAATCACTTCGTTGTCGGTCTGTCTCCGTCAAGAACCTTTTTTTCAGGAGAGCGTGTGGAGGTATCAAGTTGAAATTAACCACTAATACTTATGTCTGCGGTCCCTTGAAGAAAAGAATCGTGATTCCAATATCATTTGGCACATAAATCAAAACCTATACGATACTTCGAATTAACCTAGAATCATGAAATTTGGTGAGACGCAAGGTCTCACAGTACAAGTACAGAAAAGATTCCGAAAGTCGCTGTCGTTGTCCGTAATTTGTTGTTAAATCACTTAAAATAATATTTTTAACAAACTAGGTAAAATTCGCAACAACAGAAGCGTTACTACCGCTTTGAACACCATATCCTCTAGCCGCTGGAGGCTGGCTGGCACTATAATACAATAAATACGCTATGCTGTCTGACATCGCAGTCCAAATGAGCAGAAGTTAACAATGTTCTACTCCCTTTAAAATATTAGCACTAATCTGTTTGTCACATTTCAACTTATTGGGGAATCTTTCTTCTTAGCAGCTTATCAGCAAACTGTTAACCATTCCACGTAAAATGAACACAATACTTGAAACATAGAACTATCTAATATTTATATGATAAATAAACAGTTGAAAGAAAAATTTGCTATAGACTTTTACAGATGAACTATAATTTAAAAAATTGGTTGCCTGTAAAGTCGGTATACGGGCGAAAGTTTTACGTGACAACGACTTTGAGTGGTAAAATAATTTTAATGTGAATATTCATTCGTATAGTAGGAAGAAGGATGAAATAATAGTAACAATTTAAAACATTTATTTATACAAAGAATTATATTTAAAGGGACGCGTGCCTTTCACTTTTTATGTCTGTCTCTCTCGCTCTTAGGCGGGCTAACCATGCCCGAGTGGAAGGGACGCGTGCCTCTCACTCGCTCTCATTGTGAGCGCATAACGTGAGCGGAGCGTAACGCAGTTTCTTGAAGTGTCACCCGGCAAACCAATTTATAAGACGTTGTCACGTCAAAAGAAAACCGTAGCGCTCATGTCTATGCGTGTATTAAATAATTTTTATATATTTTATAAGTACAAGTTTTTGTACGTAAGAGTTCTCCATCATATGCTTGAAAGTGATCTTTAACTATGGCCTCCTTAAATTGACACGAGGTCCTTTATTAAGAGTAAGACATTTTATAAAAGAGCTGATATAATATATTAATATGCCGATAGCAGGATATATCAATAATATATGCATGCTGTAAACTATAACATGTAAACCGTGTAAACTGTTTCATAGGGAGTGCAGACTCGGGGATTATTTTTCCTATTATAGGTTTCTTTCCCATATGTAATATAATCCCAAATATATATTTCAAATTCGTTTTAAATGTGTGACAGATAATATTACGAATACACTGAAAACAAATTTTGTGGGTACTAGCAATTTCAAAAGTATATGCATCGTTCACATTCAATACCGATCCTACTAGATCAACTTGATAAAAATAAACCCAGGTGTTCATAAAACAGAGATATTACGGCCCATCCCTTCTTAGCCGTCCTTTAGCCACCTCTTAAAACACCCTCGGGAGGCACCGAGGAGGCCGTTCTTAGCGGGGACCACAAGGCCATAATTTACTTGCTTTATGCGAAATGACAACTCAAAAAAATAAAACGGGTGAGGACACCGGTAAGCGGTGTAGAGAAAATAAAAAGTATGATACAATTTTAAACTCAAAATATTCCGCTTGAGCGTGAACTTTTAGTAATAGAACATGACAAACCAATTTTTTTTTCTTTACGTGACGCCAAATGCAATTTAAATAAAGTGTTACTTTTTCCCTCTCAACGTTGTCATTTGCAAATTGAAATCATCGTTACCCAAACGGTGGACTCATTACATTAAAAATTAAGTTTCATCCTTTCACGTGCGCCATTGTAAAATAAATATACTTAATTTTTTTATTGATGATAAGAGTATAGCATTATAAGAGCGTACAAAAAGCAGTACTAATGTGTATTTACAATACATTACCTATCTAAAACGGCAAACGTCTAAATTATTAATGCAAGGATATGTTTTAAATCCTACCTGTTATTCTTGTTATGTTATCCTTAACAAACATACAGACTGTTGAATATATCTTCTTCGCATTAGAAGATGTCGCACCGTATTCAATGTGTCTACTCGGGCATAAAATTACGTTCATGTACGTATTTCTTATTTGTGTATTTGATTTTTGTTTTGTATCACATTTGTATATTTAACCTCCCCCTAAGCTGATCTCGATTCGCCATAAAATGTAATTGAAGATATTTGGGGACGCACGGGTGATAGCTTGAAACTTCTTTGGAAAGGTGACCTTGCGTATCCTTGTTAAGTGGAAAATAACCGATAATATTTCACGAGCATGATTGTATTTACTTTTTCATGAATATTAATATTTTTTACAAGGTTTGCAGATGTCCGATGTTCAAGGGAGAAATTGGCTCTCGTTTGAATATCTTGTCAAGGGGAAAACATAAAAAGGTTTTTGACTACAAGTGTGAAACAAACGTCTATAGAGCTAATATAGTACGTACATTATTATTCATAATTAACTCTTAATTATGAAAACGCCATGATATTGTCGAAAGTTTACGCGATTGTTACACATTGAAATAAAACTATTTTTAACGGATTCTATCGCGATTTATTTGGTGTTATTTTACTATTTACACAGATCCCGACGTTTCAGTTGCTTTTCAGCAGCCATGGTCACGGGTAGACTAAGATGGTGGTCGTTTCATGTATTGAAGTGCAAAGTTATCTCAAAGTACCCGAAGTTTGTTGATTGTTGGTGTTACTATTTACGCAGAATGAGCTCAAAGTGTCTTGAAGCCTTGCTGTGTTTTGTATTGTGTGTAATGTGTTCTTTTACGCGGGTGCCAATGCTTCTCTTGGTTTGACCAATGTGTAAGGGTTCTCAGATTCATAGTCATTAAACGCATATTTTGATACTAACAAGAAAATCAAACCTATTGGGTACTTCTGGTTGAAGTAAATCATGCAATGTATCAAGAAGAAAGGTCTTACAACAAGGAGAACAATCAAGAAATCATAATTTGTTATTATATCACATTAGGTATATATGTATGTTTTTTTTTACGCGCTCATCGTTCTATGTCATGGAGCCTACAGACACACAAATTAAAAAAAAAACATATCAATCATACATTATGCGTAAACTTATATTTACTGATACTGGAGCCCTGTGTTCGGTTCCTGGTCGGGTAAATTGTTATTGGGTTTTTTCTGTGTATAATTTACATCTGATTCTTTCCGCTATTTTATCTCATTTATGTTTCACTAATGGCTCCGTATTTTTACTGACAGACTATCCGATAACATAAAATTCAGGAAACTCATTTAAATTGAAGTTTACTCTAAATTATAGTGAACGCGAAATGAGAAGTTTTCAGTTTAATTCAGAATACACACTTCACAATGAGGAACTTGGCATATTAAAATTTCCATTTGTATTCGGGTTATTAACTCTAAGTTAATTAAAACTGAGAGAAATGAAACTGATGCCAATTGTAAACGCCCTTCTTCAAGATTATGTGTGAATATAAGCACAGCGCTGATGAAACATTTGATTTGTTAATGTAATGTAACATGAACGGCCGGTATAATCGGTTTATTATAGTGGTAAGTAACGCGCAATCGACTGTAGATTATGTCCAAATCGTTGCTTTTGGAACGAATTCGGACACTCCTCTATTGACTAAAATACTCAATAAACCTTTTAATCGTTATTGAATAACTCTTATGACCTCCTATCCCTTCCGCAGAGTACAAGATCCTAAAACCATACTATATGGAGATTTACTATATCAGGTGACGCCATCTGTTATGTACTTTAGCTATTAATTTATAAAGTGTCAAACCATCTTCCTTTCGCCTCCATTCCTTATATTATTTTCGTGCGCCGCAACTTATAACAAAAGACGCCAGCTACCTAGGAGTTGGTGCTCTAATAAAACTATATATGGCCGCCGCAACCGGCGCAGTTACGCGTCTACGCAAATAATAATTACAAATCTCGTTGTTATTGGATGGACATAGGGATATATCAAGCCCTGATCCTTTCGCAAACCCGCTTACGATGTGTGTGGTGTGCTAATCAAACCAGCCGTGAGTGTCTCTGAGAACTATCAGCTCCTGAAGTTGGTGAGGTGCGCGTGACCACGTGCTGAACTGTTGCTGAGGGCAATAGAGACTGCAGAAAGGTAGGTGCACGAACCCCTTATCTTCTCCAACCCTATTTTACTGGTAAGACACTTTAGTTCATAAAAAATATCGAAGGAAACTTTAGCGCGCCACCAATATCTACATGTGATGTGGTAGCGGTGTTTTTCCAAAATGTTTTTACAGGATCAACAACGCGTTAACGTTGGCGTTGAAAATTTCAACAGGCTACAGAAACCGTGAAGCAGGCCGGACTCACGATCTCAGAGATAACATTATTATTAAGCTGATAATATAGTTATGGCCCACTGCTTGGTGTTAAGATATTCTAAATTGAAATTTGAACTTACTGGTAATTGGTCTCGAGTGGAATGTTCCCGATGGCGACATTTTCGTGTCCGCTGGCGGTAGTCCGCACCCAGTAGTATGTGAGTGACTCTCCCGCCAACGGTTCCAGAGCAAAGCGACACTGCATCGTGACGTCATCGCCTTCTCGCGCATCATGCTGCTCGTCATCGCCGTATACCACACATCCGACTGTAAGAAAAAAAAACCTGTTAGCACTTTTATCTCAAAATGGCGGTAACGGTTCCATGAAAATGAACTCCAGATTTTTTGAGTGGGACGATATTATAATATATTATATTTTTATTGACATGAGAGATGAGCCAGATAACTTTAGTCATATGAAATAAAATTCTTTAGCCTATTGCTTTCTTACTTGGCATTTTGATGTTCTACTTAAAAGAACGTAATTATTATTAGTGATACGAAAAAAAAGCTTATGCATAAAATTCTTATGAATAAAAATAACAGAAAACAAATAACGTACAACCGCGTGTAAATGTATGTCTGAGGAAGTTTTATAAAGTAGCCGAGAAACTCGTATCTACATAAAGCCAGTAGATGCGCTACGAATATTATTCCAGTAAACTCTTCCGTCAGGCTAAAACAATAGTTTAACGGTAAAAATATTCACAAGCTTCGATAGTCTATTCATCGAATAGTGTTTCTCTGTAAATCGCTTTTTACTTTTCGAATATAATTATACAAAAAATTAATGTATAATATGGGTATATTACACATTAATGTTTTGTATAATTATGTTTCGACTGTTTCCTGTTAAAATTATAAAATAACAGGGTTGTTATTTTTATAATTTTAACAGGAAACAGAGTGTTTTAAGAACAGAAGCTACGCTCATCCACTCTTCACCAAACTTATTCTTAACATTTTATCATAATAATTTTTAAGAGCCTGTAGTGAAACTACTGTGGTGGCGTGTTCTGTATCTCTTTAATACTTTCTTAATACTTGTCTTGTTAGTAAATTGTGTTAGTATTTATACCTTAATATCAAACGTGTAACATTTATATACACATGGAACAATCATTTCGCTTGCTCAGTAGGAAATACATATAATAATTAATGATATTGGGGTCGCTGCTATTCAGGTGACCTAGTATGCTATTGAGACTAATAATAATGACAATACTTACAATTCTCCCCCATCGAAAAGTCAAAGTTGTATTAGTTAAATAACAGGAAAGCTATGATAGGTGTAAAGGACCTAAAATTAACAAAATAATTAATAATTAACAGTCAATTAACTAATTGATTGCAACTACTGCTTAGGTTGCAAATCGCACGGCTGGTCGAATTTCACGGCCATATCGTGTGACATATCAGCGCGTGGTCATTTCTGCTGATGCACGAGTATTATTATTCGATGTGAGTGCCGGTGCGGGGGTGACGTCATTCTTGTGGGTGACGTACAGTGTGTTTTGTTTGTTTCTTCTGAACTGTTAAGGATGAATGCAGGCTTTAGGCGATCCACGGATACGACGGCGTTCCTGTCCGTGAGTTGAATCGTGTAGCATTTTCCTTCTCGTTTCAGGACTCTGAAAGGACCTTCATATGGAGCAGTCAGTGATCTTTTTATTGTGTCTCTTCTGAGAAAAACGTAATCGCATGTTTGTAGCGCTTTGTGTACAAAACATTTCTGAGTCGAGTTTTGCTTCTCTGTTTCCGTACGTAAGGCTCGCATGAAATTTGATAATTGCGTGACGTAATCGGCATCGTTGACCGACGTTTTGCTATTGTCAGTTAAAAAGTCAGCTGGTAATCGTAACGGCGAACCGTACGTCATTTGCGCGGCACTTACTCCGGTTTTTTCGCGGACTGTTGTAAGAAGTCCGAGCATTACTAAAGGTAATCCAGTTACTCAGTTGGTGCTGTTGCACGTCGCTATGAGGGCTGCTTTCAGGCATCTGTGCCATCTTTCTATTTGCCCGTTAGCTTGCGGATGATACGGAGTCGTGCGGATCTTGTTGGTTCCTAATCGCCTTGTCAGCTGGTGGAAAAGATCCGACTCGAATTGGCGTCCTTGATCCGTTGTGATTGTAACGGGACAGCCGAATCGCGCAATCCAACCGCTAATAAATGCTGTAGCTACAGTTTCAGCGGTGATATTTGCCACGGGTATTGATTCAGGCCATTTTGTTTTCCGGTCTATCATAGTCACGCAGTACCGGAACTCCTGAAATATCGGCAGTGGTCCGACAATGTCGATGTGGACGTGCTCGAATCTTTCTGCGCGGGAAAACTCGCTCAACTGTGAGACAGTATGTCTGTTGATCTTCAACCTTTGACAGTGTATGCATGTTTTGGCCCATGTACCGACGTCTTTGTTTATTCCAGGCCAAAAAAATCTCTCTGTCATCATCTTCCTAGTGCTTCGTACCCCTGGGTGACTGAGACCGTGTACTGCGTTAAAGGCTTGGTGACGGTACTGCAGTGGTAAGTAGGGTCGAAATGTGCCTGAGGAAGTCTCGCAAACTATTTGTTTGTCGCAGCCGGGTAGTGTGCACTTCTTGAAGGTTAACTTGCGATTTTTTAATAAGTCTGGGATCTCTTTGCTTTGTTGTTGATCCGCAGACAATTCCTCGTAGTTTATAAAACTAGGGAAGCTAATTTCCTCTATTCTTGAGAGTGCGTCCGCGACTGCGTTGTCTTTACCCGGAATATGCTGTATGTCCGAGCAAAATTGCGAGATGAAATCGAGTTGTCGAAGTCTTCTCGGAGTGTCATTACTCGACGAGGCTTTGTTTAGTGCGTATGTGAGCGGCTTGTGGTCGGTGAGTATAGTGAATTCTCTTCCTTCAAGCATATGTCGGAAGTGTTTGATCGACATGTATATAGCCAACAGCTCTCGGTCGTATGTAGAATAGTTCCGCTGCGTCTTGCTGAGAGCTTTAGAGAAGAAACCTAGTGGTTGCCATTTGCCATCGACTTTCTGTTGGAGAACTGAACCAGCGCAGACGTCTGAACAATCAGTCACGAGCGAGAGAGGTGACGTCATGGACAGTATATATTGGGGTCACTGCTGTTCAGGTGACCTAGTATGCTATTGAGACTAATAATAATGCTTACAAGCCTAATGCTACTTCGACGATTTCTGGTCTTTTCTAGCGCATATTGTTAGCATTACTAAATTATCTAATTTGGCGGTAGCCCTATATGTAGGATAAAACTATAAAGTATTACTAAGATTAATGATGTACAAGTTAATTAAAGCGATCTATGGTTCTTTGATTTTTGCTCTTTGTTTATGTATTAAAAAAAAACGGTATATTATCATATTTATCATTAAACTTAAAAAATACACCCGAAAAATATTTATTGTGACCCAAATTTTAATTTCTTAAAATTTTAAATAAAAATGCGAGAGGTGTCTTTGGGACACCCGATTGGAACGAAGTTTCTTTCGCTATATACAGGGTGTTACAGAAAGGTGTGGTCATATTTTAGCGTCGTCGTATCGTTTCTGAAAATTCGTGATTTTTAATACAGAAATCTTATTTTGAAACTGAAAAATTAAACTTGAAAATCTATTGATTGGCTAATATTTTGTATGTGAGAGGGCTGACATTAATGAAATATTAAATGTACAGAATTTTTGTATCAAAATACAGTAAATATTACAAAATCTCGAAATTAAAATTGCGCTATCTATGAAATCTGCCTGAACTAATTTATGGATAATAAGTATACAACCAACATCAAATTACAGTAGTATCGCGCAGAATGCACAGATGGCGCAAATAACATAAATTAACTCGTGGTCAGCATGTTTCGTTGCGCTAGCGTCTGAAGTGTGACTTGCGTTAAGAAACTTAGTTCCAATAGTTATCTGTGACATATTACATGGTATAGAATCGTATATTAAGAATAGCTTAAAGAATAGATTATTTTAGCCATAGATTAACATACTTACATAATATATATTTTTTTTAAATACATACAAATAGGTAATTTTATAATCCAACTCTAATTCATGTAAGTGGAATATGGTTTGATATACATTCCATGTCATTCCTTTTCATTGCTTGACGTACATATGTATAATATTTCAATTTAATCTGACTGTCGACGTTACCGTTGTCATTCTCAACAAAGTCGTAAGTATATTTGATAAGATAAACAAAAATATGTATACTGTGACACGTATACACACACAGAAGCATATATATTAGATACTTGTTTTAGAAAATAGAAACATCTATACTTAATATAAAAAAGCTGAAGAGTTATTTTTTTTGTTTAATCGCGCTAATCTCTAAAACTACCAATCGGATTTGATATATTATTCTTTCTGTATATGATTCATGCAGAATGTTATAGGCTATCTAGCGTTAGGTTACACGTCTCGTTAGCCTTAAATATTGATTTTTGTTAAGTAAGTAAATCCGAAGAAAAACTGTTCTCGAACTGCTTTATCCGTGTGCGCTGGCGTAATGGTTAGTGATACGTAAATCCAATGCTCTACAAAAATGTTGGCCCTTACCCTTAGCATATCTAAAAAAAAGTTCGGAATATCATATGTCTTTCTCTTATACATAAGCCACAATAAGCCAATTTGTGACAAAAAAAATTTTTTATTTTAAATTAATAAGTGATACGCTAGCATTATTATTAGGCATGGAATATTACACCCGCATTCAGAAACAATACTTTTGGTAGCGTGGAAGCAACGCTAAGCTAAATAAGGAATTTCTCATAGCGTTCGTTGTCGCCAGCCTAGTCATTCACAAACGATACTCAAGTTAACTTCTGCTAAGCGAACGCTGTGCATCGAATACTGATCTGTGATTGGTCCATTTCCATTGCTAAGGTCTCTCCGGTATTTGATTGATAGCTGACATAAATACAACACATAGTTTTTGCCGCATCGATTTATGGTCAAAACAAAATAAAATCGATAGATTTGGTTATTCTGAGTCCAAAATCGCGATCTGACCGCATTTTTAAATATTTTTAAAAGCTTTTAACGAACTGCTTCATTGCATCTGTCTGATAGACATTGTTTCGGGCGTGGGTTCTTGTACTGTAATCGTGTGGTTATTATTCTGTGCTACAGAAAAATCGGTGTAGTTTGAAAATTCTATAAGGATGCAGATGGAGAAAATATTTATAGAAAGAGGGAAGAATATGTTAGAATATTGAAAAGGACTTCATCAATTACAAAAATAAAAACTTAAGGCAACAAGTAATTGTCAAAAAGCCGGCATTAGAAAGCTCCTTTAGTTAATTTAGATTTAATTTAATAAACGGTACGAGTATGTACAAAAAGTACAGTATTCTTAAGGAGTTTGAAAATCTCGAATTACTATTCCCGTAATTTTTGTCCTCTGTTCAATCAAAAGTATGAAAATAAAACAGCAATTTTCATCAACTGTCACTCCCACATATGCTTTGTATTAAAATAGCTATCGAGCATAAGGGTTTCTTTTAATGAACGCATAGCGTTGTCCATCTCACGTATTGTTAAAGAATTTAAATTACCGACTCCATGTGTCCGGGCTTACTGTGAGTCGCCATATCATTGTTTGTGAATACGGCTGTCAATCTTTACGAGCGAAAGGTACTTCATCATCGAGACAATTTTACAAAGATATTTTTTTCCCTTTGTAGTATGTTTGTTATTTAGACGCATAGCTTAGGAGAAATTAGATAAGCCAGTTTCCCTGTCCTAGTGACCTCTCCAATCACAGGATGGACATATGGGTACGGGACTCTGGCCTCCTCGAGCTACTGCAATATCAGTCCCGTTTCCCCATCCGAGACTTGCGGTATCTACACAGCTCCCTCGCCCTATTCATTTTCCTGACTCTAATTTACCTTCTTCCTTCGTCCCGTCTGAAAACGATTACATTCCTAAGGAGGGTTGGCGCGTCAGGCAGACGGCCGGCCATAAAAGAAGCCAGCCAAAACCTATTGCAATGTTCATGACCCCAAATGAAATTGTTAAATGGGCAGAAGGGTTAGGAGATAATGGAAAATTAAAATAATTCAACACTCGGCTCGGTTCTCGGTAGTGGCGCAATGACCATAGTAGTAGTGGCGCGAACGAGCCGTGTGACACAATTCTTTTTTTATCGGGTGGAAACTCTCACAGGTCATCACCTCACCGCGGCTAGCGGTGAAGTGGTATGTGGAAATCGAACCGACTAAAACCACACGGTGTTCCATCACAAGCGAGTCTTACAAGGAGCTCGGATATATCATGAGAAAAAAGGCCCCGAGAACACATTAACTTAGATTAATTTCCCACAATTTGCAAAAATTGTAACTTTTCTTAATTTTTACAAAATATAAGAATAAGTTGTTAACTTAAACATTAGGAATTAAAGTAAAAAGCCAGTCTGGAACATTAGATTTGGCAAATATTAATTGGATATATTTTTATAGTCAAAAATGTACTTGATCCCTAGACACTTTTGATGTGTGTAGAAACCAACACAAAGTCACTAATCACTAAAAAGATATACTACCTTAGATAACAAAGAAACATATAGCTATTTAAAAAATAAAATTATATTTCAAAAAAAGTATATGCACCATATGAGTTGAAATAAAACAAATGCTAAGAATCAGTAGATTATTAGCTACTAGCTGTGCCCGCGGCTTCGCCCGCGTGGAAATCAGTTTGTGACTTATAAGTGTGATTGCGGTAAAAGACTGCCTATGAGACGGTAAACCTGCCCTTTCGACCTTAAAAGTCGGCATGAAGTTTCCTTCCTTAATTTCTTAACTTATTTTATTCCCAAACGAAGTCCATCTGAAAGTGCCTTAAAAAAATGTGCTGACAATGGACGAATCTCCGTCAAAAAAATTTGTATCGATTGTAGTAGTTCCTAAATATTGGGAACAGCACACACCGCTCGCTTAATCTATCCATTTTTTGTATGGCACTTAGGGCAAATCGTACTCATTCCTCCAAATTTACAGTAGTATGGATCGTAACTGAATGCCAACCACCAACCAACTGAGCTCTAAGATATCATCACTAGTTGTCTTTCTCTTTGTACTGTGCTGTGCTGTGAACGGGCGGCCGGTGCTTGATTCGCAACCTCTTAAAATTTTGTGCAGTGGAAGGTTGTGACCGCTCAATACTCGATTCCTTCACGCATGTTTACGAGAACTACTAAAAGATAAAAATTGAAAAGGTTCTAATGTGCCTATATTGTAATGAGGTAATAAGTAAAAGTAGTAATTCTGAGAAGAACTTTTTAACATAAATATAGCTCTAAAAGGGGTGTAGTGGGGCGTCTGTTTCCGCTTAGGTGTACTAGCCGACCCTATGTGGGTAGTGCACCGCCAGGTACAGGCGGCCTACAACTCTCGCCAGTGGCTCCAAGAAGCTGCAGTGCTTGCAGCGGCCACATCCCGGTAAACCGCGTCGGCTCGCGGGCTAAACCTGGTCGAGGGGGATCTTTTCTGCTTTGGCAGAAAGGTCTTTTGCGGACGCCTCCCGCATAAAAGCACAAAGTCTGTCTCGGCGCAGAAGGCAACCCACGCTGATAAGCAACGGATCTAGGCGGATGCTGCGAGACAGCAAGGCATTGTGAAAGGCCGAGGGCGACGATAGAGGTCAAGAGCAATCGTCGGCCAGACACTGCATCCGTCCCTTCTCCAGTCGTAGCGGTTCTCCGTTCCACTGGATCAAGGAGGGTAAGGACGAGAGAGTGCATCTGTGTTTGCGCGTACACTTGTGCACTGAAATATATCCTGCGCACTTGACCGCTTCCGAAAAATGGACTCCGAAGACGTCAAGTCCTGTGGCGATGGGCAGAAGTAGAGAGGTCCGGTTTGATGCAAGCCGGGTTTTGTCTGATGCCTGCACGTATCCGGCTCCGGGGGTGTGAGTACACGCCGTGGTCGTTTTTGCACTGCAATGGGGTGACAGTGTGAGCTCGGCAGCACCCGGGGTGACAAAGCAGCCCTTTTTAGGGAGGCACTGCTTTCCCCGCTCAGCCGGGGGAGGGGCTAGAAAAGGTGCCCTAAAAAAATGCTCATCCCTCCCAAAGAGGATGGTAGTAACCACGGCTGCCTCCGCATCTATTAATTCTTGGTCGACGTCGCAAAGAAATTAATAAAAATATTAAAACATCTACTATGACATTCGGCGCATGGAACGTGCGAACACTTCTAGACCGCGACTCTAATGCTTGTCCTGAGCGAAAAACTGCCATCTTATCCAGGGAACTTTGTCGCTATAATGTAGATGTAGCTGCACTAAGCGAAACACATCTTGCTGATGAAGGTGAACTGGTAGAGCACGGCGGTGGATATACTTTCTTCTGGAAAGGTACCGCTGCCTCAGAGCCGAGACGGTCAGGTGTCGGGTTCGCGATCAAAACCCAACTTGTGAAGTGTCTAGACGAATATCCTGTCCACATATCTGACCGCGTGACCACTTTGCGCCTTCACTTGCATAATGACAACTATCTTAATGTCATCAGTATTTATGCACCAACGTTGGGTAAATCTGATGACATTAAAGATCAGTTCTACGAGGAGTTGACTCAGTGCCTCGATAGCATTCGTCCCAAAGAACAGATACTTCTACTGGGGGACTTCAATGCCAGAGTCGGTTGAGACGATGACGCTTGGCCCAGGGTCTTGGGTAAGCATGGGATTGGGAATATGAACAGCAATGGCCAACTGCTGCTCAGCCTATGTGCGCAATTTGAACTAGCGATCACAAACACAATGTTTAGACACCCCGCTAAGCACAAAACCACATGGATGCACCCAAGGTCCAAACACTGGCATCTTATCGACTATGCAATTGTTCGGCAAAATAACGTTTCCCAAGTCCAAGATACGCGCGTCATGCGCGGTGCGCACTGTTGGACAGATCATAGGCTTGTTATCATTAAGCTATGCCTTCGCTTGTTCCCGCCTCGGAGATCGAAACGTACAAAACCTGCGTCCCTGGACGTGGAGAAGCTCAAAAACGAAGAGGTGCGAAATAACTATGTTTCAGGCTTAGCAAGTACCCTACCGCGTGACCAAACAGGGGACATTGAAGCTGACTGGAAGACTCTGTCTACTCATGTTTTAGATACAGCTGCGAATATCTTAGGTCGAAAAGTCCGGAGAAATGAAGACTGGTACGATGAGAATGACAGAGTATTGACAGAAGCTATATCGGATCACCGCAAATTATTACGCGAAAACGGTGGAAAGCGAACTAGCGGAAACACTGACGTTGACATCAAGCAAAGTGAACAAGCTCTACGAAAACTATCTCGGGAAACAAAAGACAACTGGTGGCAGAAAAAAGCTGAGTCCATACAGTTTCTCGCAGACACGAACCAGCTTGGTGAGTTTTATAGTGAGGTTAGAAACCTGCTGGGAAGTACTATCCGAGCTAAGGTACCCCTTAAGTCACTTGATGGTCAGCATCTTATTAAAACTAAGGATAATGTGTTAAATAGGTGGGCAGAACACTTCAACAATCTGCTCAATGTAGATCGATCAGCTGATCTGCAACACATTAGCCTGATACCTCAACTCCCATTTGCTGATGAATTAGACGAGCCACTAAAGCTGGACGAAGTGGTCGTTGCCATCAAACAGCAGCAAAACAAGCGTGCGGTTGGTATTGACTTAATACCGGGAGAACTACTTAAGTGCGGCGGGAAGGAGTTGTACTCGTCCTTATACGAACTTTTTGTTCGCATGTGGGATGAAGAACGGGTCCCAAATGACTTCAAAGTCTCACGCATAAGCGCCCTTTACAAGAACAAGGGCGACCGTTCGGACTGCAGCTCCTACCGTGGTATTTCGCTTCTATCTGTCCCGGGAAAAGTCTTTGCCAGAATACTTTTAAACCGCCTTAGGACACTTTCTGAACAACTACTGCCGGAGACCCAGTTTGGCTTCCGACCTGACCGGGGAACCTGTGAAGCCATATTCTCTGTGCGTCAACTACAGGAAAAAAGTAGAGAACAAGGTCGTAAGTTGTACCTTTGCTTCGTTGACCTCGAGAAGGCCTTTGACAGTGTTCCCCGTGAAGCCCTATGGCTTGTACTTAACAGAATGGGTTGCACAGGGAAATTTGTAAAGCTTCTCAGACTACTGCATGATGACATGGAGTGTTGTGTGACAGTGGAAGGAGAGCAGTCGAGTTTCTTTCCCGTCACCTGTGGGGTAAAACAAGGCTGTGTACTCGCACCCACACTCTTTGCTTTATACTTCGCTGTTGTGGTCAGGGAGGTTTTACAGAATTCTCTTGAAGGTGTACGCATCCGCTTTCGAACAGACGGCAAACTGTTTAATCTTGCTAGATTTAAGGCAAATACCAAAGTGTCATACGCCATGATCAGCGAGATTATGTACGCTGACGATCTTTGCTTTTTGACAGAATCCCCGGAGGGCCTGCAAAGGCTGATGTCTGACCTGCACCAATCTTGTTGCAAGTATGGCCTTAAGATCAGTGTTAAAAAGACGGAAGTGCTATCCTTGGATACTAATGGTCGTGAGACACTATCCGTGAAGATTGGTGACGACGTGCTGAAGCAGGTTGACAAGTTTAGATACCTGGGGAGCACTATAACAGCTAAGTGCGACTTGGACTCAGAGATAAGCAGTAGAATAAGTGCTGCCGCGGCAGCTTTCGGCAAACTCAACTCCAAGGTCTTCTGCTCACATGATCTGAAACTGACCACGAAAGTGTCCGTATACATGGCCATTGTGCTGCCAAATCTACTCTATTCCGCTGAGACGTGGTGCTTGTACCGACACCATATTCGTACACTAGACCGATTCCACCTGAAATGTCTGAGAAGTATCATGAAGATAAGTTGGTCTGACCGTGTACGTAACACTGAAGTGCTGCGACGAGCCAATGTTGGTGGCATTGAAGCTTACCTGATGCGGCGACAACTTCGGTGGTGTGGACACGTGTCGCGGATGGCGGAGAATCGAGTGGCGAAACGCGTCTTTTACTCAGAGCTCAAGGAGGGCAAGCGAAAGCAGGGCGGTCAACTCCTCAGATACAAAGACGTTCTGAAAAGACATTTGAAAAGATGCGAGATAGAGCACTCGAAATGGGAGGATCTGGCAGCACAGCGACAAGAATGGAGACATATGGTCAAAACAAAAACTGATAATTTCGAGAAGCGTCGCATACTGGAGCTAGACGCTAAGCGTGACGAACTTAAAGCCCGACCACCAGCGGCCATAACTTACAATTATTTCAACGGTGTTCTTTCATGCCCGCACTGTGCGCGAAAATTCGCAGCAAAAATTGGCTACGTAAGCCACATAAGGGCGCATGAACGCCGAAACTTAACGTAGGAGTCGACAGCGGTCGCCATGACCGAAAACGGTCGGAGGAGATTATTATTATAGCTCTAAAAAGAATTTTTCAAAATATTTGTAGCTCTCATAAGAATTTTTTAAATTGAATAAATTCGTATGTGCAAGGTGTCGTTCTGATAAGAACTCTTTAACGTAAATGCAGCTTTAAAAATAACTTTTCAGATAGTTTTAACTCCCTAAATCTCTCTCACTTTCAATCGAATATTCAATTTTTCTTACGAAAAATCACTGTTTTGCTCTGGTGCGTTGCATAAGGAGCAGACCGCGCGAGTGAGCTGCGCGATTACTTTATATATAAACGTCAACTCCAATCCTGCACCGCGATCTCGCCGCAGGGACCCGTCAGCAGAACGCGCGATCAAGCGCTCTCTGATTTTATACGTATCAACGATTACATATATTTTTCTCCTCAACTATGCGTCCAAATAAGTTACAGTAAATAACAAAGTTTATCTAAATAAGATTATCTTAATGATAAAATAACTTTTTGAAGTGAAAACTTTTTTAGGCACGTTGTGCACTTTTGGGTTGGGGAAAAAGCACTGAACTCGCGTGACCGTCACGCTAAGATCCATGTTTACGAATATGTGTGTATAACACGTCATTGTGAAATTGTGGGATGGGGAAAACGTTCAGATACACATATACTGACTGATGTGTTTTTACAACACACGTCTCACTTGCTTGTGTTTTTTAGACGTAGAGTAGAGGTTCAGTGTAATAATAACGCACGTTTCTTTTAATACAAAGGTGCTATAATTTTCGAATATTATTTACTTTAAAAACTGTACCTAATTTGGATAGCTATATACTTATTGTGCAATAAAGTCAATTTGATAATGTGGAGAATGTTAAAAATTATATAAGTACTGATTTTCTCAGAAAAAATTACCTTAGGGAATTGAACACAATGAAATTTCAAGTGTTGGAATAAATTCTTGCATATGAAATTGAACTCTGCTTGTCTAATCATAAGGATCATAATCGTATTGTTTTTATTAAAATACATCGATACGACAGAATTTTAGTAAGAAGGCTTCAACTATTAAAATTGAGTTACGTTTAAGGATATATGTATATTTTATTATAATATAGTAGATATACAAAACATATTTTGTTTGTCTTTTAAATGGACACTCTTTTGATTGGCAAATCACTATTATTATAATTATTATAAACATTTTTCATTCTATTTAGGTATCCAATTTTTAAGGGGTAGTATTTAATCGTATAACTATAAATAGCTTTTTTCTAACAAAATATTCGAAAGAAGCGCCAAAAATACTGAATTGCACACTAAATATGCACAAAAATAAAATAAAATTCAGTATACTGTTTAATAAATGAAGCAAAACTGATTTACTATGTGATCATCTGTTATGACCACAACACAACAGATATCGTTGCTTGTTGTTTACATTTTTCTTGAAAACTTTGAATTATTTTTTCTATGGATAGAGAGAACCATTTGTGATCAATCAAACACTAAATGTTACACCGAATTACACGAAATACTTGTGCATAATACGTTTCCGCGATATTTTGTAGTGAAGCCGTCGTGAAGCCACAGAACCAGTGGTGGATTTACAAATTTGCCGCCAGTAGGCTATCTAAGTTTTGCCGCCCCGATAGATCTCTACTTTGATTCGACCCCCGGTCCACGATCATATTAATAACAAATTTTTTGGCAATGCATTTTTAAGTTTATGATTTGTCCACTATCCTCCTAATTACACCATATTTTGCCGGATAAAAATCCCTCAAATTTGGCGCCCGCACAATTTGCCGCCCTAGGCTTCAGCCTACTCAGCCTACTGGTAAATTCGCCACTGCACAGAACAGACAACTCCACGTCTATAGATTGATTATACATATAGATATAGAAGAAAGAAAATTACGTGAGAATCTCCAAAGTACTTCCTTACCAACAAAAAAAGGATGATTGCAATCGGATTACGCGTTAATGAATTACAACGAAGTACACATTTTGACTTTCATCCGGAATAAAAAGCATCCCTATCCCTGCTACATCATCAAGTCCTACCTCGTAGTATGAACTCAAATCATGCCAAGTTTCATTTGAATCCGTTCAGTAGTTTCAGCGTGATGCGCGGCCATGATACAGACAAACAGAAAGACAGACAGACTGACAGACAGACAAAAATGAAAAAAAAATATAGTTTTACTAAATTGGACCTTTACAGTTTTATTATAAGTATAGATTTGTTTAATCTTACCTATTATGCATATTGAAGTTATTTAAGAATGCTAAATAGAATAATTTAAAAATGTTGGTTTACTGAATACATATTGCTTTAAGATTATTTTTACGTTTATTTGATACCAGAATAAAAACATAACGTAAATAAAACAAAAGCGATCGTAAGATGTAACCGTACTTCGGATTTTAAAACCAACACTGGAGCTTCTTAACAATTTTATAAACATACAACAGGAAATTTCTTAATACATTTATAATAAGATTCACAAATTCCTTATTTTACAGTGTCGTATAGACTCGAGACTTACTTATGTATGTCATACAAAAATTCAGAAACGCTTGTCACAAGCTGTCAATATTCAAAACCTGTTCGGTACATGAGAACATGTCTGAATAATTGGAATGTATAGAGGTAGGTTTCAGAAACAGTAAGGACTGTCTATATAGTACGCTTTCTTAGTATCAATATTATTTGCAATATTATAACAAAACAATGAGTGTGAATATATGTAGTATTAGCTATACGTATTAAGTAGTGTCAAGTGCCACACTTATAAACATGTAACGGTTTAAAGATTCATAAACTATCCCTTAATACAAATTTTCTTTTGAATATTTCTATAGAATTAATATTACCGAGTCTGAGCGCGGTAGTAAGGTCAACTAACTATTATTTTTATTAAAGACACATTTCTTGTTTACTTTGCTTAGATAATTAAATATTTACTGTAGTTATATTATTACACAACACTGATTTGTTATGGACAGATTGTCATGACCGGGCATTATTGTTAGACAGATCTAAATTATTCAGTGAACCAATTACGTGTGATTGCTGAATTTAGAGAAAGGTTTTTGTTATTCACGTATTATTTACAAAGCAGGCATAATAATGTCAACGATAAAAATTATAGTAGCTATGTTACTGCTGTGTTAAAGTTTATAACATAGACCTGTAATTGTCTATGTCATGAACTTAGTATACCTACTTTACGCTAGTAAACCAAGTTTCTGGTCCATGTACATATGTGCATACATATTTTTTTAAAGGATCTTCGTTTATGTCTGTTAACGTTTATGGTTTGGGCCGAAAAGAGGTTTGTGTCAAATCCCGTATACCCCTGCTATTTCTCCAACGTCCTGTCTGCTAATCAGAGCAGAAACAGACCGGCCCAAAATGTGTTTGGGCTATTACAAGCAACGACGTCTCTAGTTGTCTAAAATATGTAAAGTATTTCTTAAAACCTGTTAATTGAGTAAAACACTGGTAAACCCTGACTATGCTTGGCTTAAATAATTAGAGTAATTATATTTTATTGTATTGTGAAATATATTCTAGTTGCCGATGCCTTGACAACATTGACCCCTTTTTGAATTGCCCCAAGCAGTATAGTCAAAACTTAGGAATATGAAAAGGTTTTTTTTTATATCAAAAGCCTTATTTTTTCTTGATATCTAAAAGTCCTCGAACTTCTTAATTAAAAGTACTAGAATTTTAGTAAAATATATTAGTCATGATATTGTCGAAAGTTTGCTTTTCAGCAGCCATGGTCACGGGTAGACTAAGATGGTGGTCGTCTCATGTCCACCACACCAAATAAATCGCGACAGTATCCGTTAAAAATAGTTTTATTTCAAAATGTATTAGATTTAAATCTGGTATATATAGCTAATAAATTTAAATAATTGGTTAATGTGCTACCTTCGTATGTAACTTCCCAAAATACCTATTATTTTACAAAATTTGAACATTGTTTTTCAAATTTATGTTTTACAGTTTATCTTATATACCGAACAAATTTTTGAAATGAAGCTTCTTTAGAATCGTTGTGATTTGAAATTCGATGAAACGAAAAACTCACACTAAAAAGAGACAAACATTCATAAATAGGATTTAGCCTGCGAGAGAATGAAATAGAATACGAGTATACAGCACTAAAGAGACACAAACATATTCATAAATAGGATTTAACCTGCAAGAGAGTGCGATAGAATACAAAAGTAAAGTTAAAGTTAAAAGTAAAGAGGTTGCGTACTGTGTATTAAAAACGAACTTATAAGAAAGTTCAAATTGTGGAACGATATCCCTGCCATAATTTTCCCAAATGACTACGTATATTTTTCAAAAAGGTCCGTAAAAAGCGCAAGTGTCCATAGGCTATGGTGAGCACGTCCCATTAGGCGGACTGTATACTTATTAAATGCCTTATGAGTTTAAGAATATGTAATACAAATAACAACTCAACATAATTACAACATATATGCTGTTACGAAAACACTGCCAAAAAGTGTTTAGGGGGTATGTTTTGTACATACCCCCTAAACTTTTTGACAGTGTACAAACATAAAAATGTTCAATTTATAGATTGTATACTACCTTCTGACATTTTAAATTAAATGCCATTGGTATGTATTTTACTAAAATCGAATTCATTTAGTTTCCTCATTTCTTTATAAGAACTCGTGACATTACTCATCTCATGCCATGATAATTTCATTGAACGACTTCATGGAATTACATTCTAATCTGAGATGATTTGTTGTATAAATGGATCAAAATGTTAAAGGTTAAATTACCCAATCACTTGATTCATTTGAATTTTCTTTTAGTTTTAGTTATTTCTTGGACTTGGACTAAAAAGCTCATTCCTTTGTCAACATTGCGACAAAATACAGACACATTTCGGAATTCATAATGACTGGACATACTTTTTCTCACACTGAGGTCTCTTTTTCAACCTCCACAACTGGATTATTGCTGTCTCTTTCAAGCATGTTACACGATACCAAAATTCTTGTCTCTTTCTTTCACTCGGTGTATATCTAAACGGTTTAGCTAGGGCTGTCAACGTAGTTTATATATAACTCTTTATTATTTCACAAGTATTTTTTAATATAAATGCAATGATAATCGATTATTTTCCATGCATATACATATACCATTACAAATTAATTATAGTCGCTTTCAATACTAGAGGTTTATCTAATGTTTTTATGTAACATTTAATACATATTATCGTTCTATAAATACATAAAACTTTTAATATTCATAATAAATAAATGCATGGATTGAGCAGTGTCAAATACCGTCTTATGCTTCGCTCACTGTATGCTGACTGATTACCAGTCTTGGTGTACTTTGAATCTGTACTTTGTGTATGTGTGAAGTAGACTGCAAGATTAAATATGTTACTTAAGTACACAATAGACTCATGCCACTGTATCGGGATAATTCATAGTCCAATATATATATTTCAAGATTTAGAAAAAATAATAGAATAAGTAACGTTAATATTACATTGTCCCATTGTTTCACCCGAATTGAATTTATAGTTAATGCTGTGATACAGGCTTCGCTGTTACAGTTGTATTGTACAATATCTTACTGTATTATTTTAGAGGAAGGATTTGTTTATCTGTAGACGACAACCTCTGTAACTACTGAACTAATTTGAATAATTATTTTATAATTAGGAAGCTCCTTTGTCCAAAACTAACATTTATGCTATATTTTATTTTAGTAATATGAGGTAAGTATAGGTAAACTAGGGCGAACCTGCGCGTACAACTAGTGTGCGTATATGCATATTTCCCTTTTTCCTTTTGAGTACAAGCGGATGTTTAAGCGAAGTGGAACATTGACAACCTTAGCATGACACCCATTCCTAGAAGCAACAACGGCATCAGCGCGGGCGCAAACGGCGCTGCGGTCAATGACACGAGGTCGCGTGCGCCGATGCCTGCCTGCTACCGGCGAGTTTAGAGTCAGCCACAGGACCCCAACACGCGTACAACTTTTAACACAAGCACCACGTTAGTTGTACACTAACGCAAACGTTTAATTTGATTGTTAATATATTTCAGCTGACGTAATTTATGTGTATCTATATACTTTAAAAAAAATTGAGTATTTTACTTTGTAGTGAAATAGCTGGCGAAATATTATTGTAAACCAGGTTAGGTTACAATAATATTTATTAAAAGTCACATTATTAAAAGTACATAACAATAGTTATTAAAAGTACACATACATCCAGACAACAAAAGTTAAACAAATAGTTGAAAAAGAAAAATATATTTTTATTTTGTACATTTTGCAATACAAGAATATTATTAGTCAGTCTATTTCTATATTATATAGTCTATATCTATATCTACTAAATGCTGGTGTTCGCTAGGTGGTCGAATTTCAACCAGCATTACTTTTTTTAACATTCCAAATTGATTTATTTAAAAAGAATTAAAAAAAAAATTTATTACTAAAGGTCATCAATACCTAGCTACTAAACAAAAAAAATAAAGAAAATCAGTCAACAAAGATTGGGCAATAGTGCAAAATGGTTCCTAATTATTTTGTCTTTGCCTATTATTATACAGATTATAATATTTCAAGCAATGGCTGAAGAATTAGTGCAAAGCGAAGTTCAACATAAGTGAAATCATAGTGAGCTTATAATATAAGATAGCCTGTAGAAAATATATTAAACTATTATTTTTGAGGTATCAGCATTTTGAACCGATAATAATTATATTATTGGAACATTTCTATAGTATGTAAGTGTTTTGAATGCACCCGCTTCTACAGAAATAAAGAGAATGTTAGCTGAGACCTTCGAGTCCTACAATAAAACGATTAAACGACTAGTTCAACCTAATAAAGCACGTAATTATGCATATCAGAAGTGTACGTGGAACGTACCTACAAAGGATGTAAATCAACTTATTAAAATTTAAATCAACAGGTCTGCGAAGCATTACTACTTACAAACTCCCGGTCTGCGGAAGAAATTAACGCTGACTACATAGTTTACAATTGCAAATGATGAGTTCGCGACAACAATCACGCAAACAGTTCTCTTGAATACATTTGTGAACTGCTTGCAACACACTGACCTCAAACACATAACTTGCTTCCCACGACAAAAAAAAAGATATTTCGACTGCAAATCGGTTATAGAGAAGTGGAAATTTTTACAGTTTCACCTGCCTAAACAATTTGAAGTATTATCAGATGTTGACTAATATACATTATACATAATTGATTTTCATGTAATAAAATCTTTTTAATCAACTTTATATTTATAAGTAACGATAACAGTTTATGAAGTTCAACATTTCTAATACATTTTCTGCCAAATCAAATTATTGAAATTATTTAGTCTTTAAATGAAATTTATTTTATCGAATCTTTTAGTTTAATTAGTACCATTTATGAATGCTTCCTAATAATTTCATTGCCATGTTACGCCGTATTATAAAACAACAAATAATGTTAGAATAGTAAAGGCATCCGACAGTAACTGCATTATATGGATGTCATGTTCAAAGTATTGATTATAAAAAAAAACACATAAATAAACTTAAATAATAATAATAAACTTGACAATTTCAGAAAGTACTCGATTAATGATTGGAAGACCAACATCAAAATTAAAAGTTTCAATTCAAGATTTTTTTATATGTTTTTCATACACTACTTCAAGTGCTCCCTGTAATGCTCATTGTACTATTCCCTACATTAGTGATCAAAATTATTTTCACTATCGAATAACATCGCATTTTGCTCACTGTTTTCTCTGAGTAAAAGCTACCTGTCTAAATGCCTAATGCTGATATGAACGTACTGTTATCTACAGAAACCTTTATTCATTCACAGAAATTAGTTAGGAATTAAAAATTACTGCACTATCGTGTAAAAATACCTTTTGCATTTACCTTCCGTTTTGAACATGGCCGGAGGGCTGACGGCTAATTTAACGGAGAAGTTTTAGAAAAATAATTAAACGTCAAAAAGATGTCGACAAAGTTCGAACTGCTCTGTAAAAAGCCGACCAGTGGTTGTTAATCTTTTCGTGAAATAAGTAGGTTCTCAGAGGCTTCCTTCTCAGGGTATCCCAGGTCCCTTGCAATAGACCCACTTGTGACGGAACACCGTGTGGTTTTAGTCGGTTCGAGTCTGACATACCATTTCACCCTCGGCTCCGGTAAGGTGATGATGCGTGGAGGTTTCCACTAATTTCCATACGATAAAAAAAATTATATGAGTAGCTAGGAACTAACACCTTCAGATGATTTAAATGTGTAAGTTTAATAACTGATTACATTTTCTTCCGAGTCTTTGTTAGTAATTTGACTCCCGTTGGTAATGTAGGTTCAAGGGACTGTTTTGTATTCTTTACTGTTTTTACTTTTCTTATTGGGTGGAATCCTAGGCGCTCCGTGTCATTCTTTACAACGAAACGATCAGACGATTTAATAATGGCGATGTTCCATATTTTTAATATTTTTAAGAACCTTATCGTGTGTTCAAGGCAAGCGTTCTCAAAATTATGTTATGTGTGAGTTAGCAACCAAGGTACAACTTATAATAACTTTTAGTGGTACTTGAAAGTTTCTTGCAGCTTTCACATCTATAGAAAAAAATATTATTTCTCAAACTCGAAATTCAATAACAAAGTCAAGTAGTACGAAACCTACTTGAATTTGTAATTTACAAATTTTAATCATAAGAAATTTACTTATAAATAAATGTACCTGAAAGATTTAGGTCGGTTTAGTTTATTACTTGACCCCTTCCTTAAACGAGTTTTCATTAAGTCGAGGCCTAGTTACCGCCGTCCGGAAACTGAGATATACATGATTTATTTCATGAAAAACCTAACGTTTTCATTTGAGAAGGAATTTACTATGAATGCTGATGATAGCTGAATAAAGGAAGTCTTAATGTTTATTTACATATTATACTATATAATTATTTATATTGTATATTTTCATTGTATTTTATTTTATATATTTTCGGAAAACTTACAGCTAGAGTACAAGTTAAAACATGATAATACTAACAAAGAGATGGCCATTTAAAAGTTTTCACAATTAGAAATAATATGCCATTAAAACAAAGAAAAGGAAGTGGAAGACAGCATAAATAAATATTTACTAAGTTGGTTAATCAACAAGTATCAGTGAAGAAGTTGTTGCACAAGATCCTTTTTAACATGGTCGTGTTAGTATTAAAAACGTCGATAACAGTTTCCCGGCTCGTGTCGTTGTATAAGCGAGCAGCCCTCGGCAAGCATGAGTTCTGCCTGTAAGTGGTTTTCACACATCTAAATTATAATTTACAATTGTACAATTCAACTGATCTTCTACTTGTTTTACATTGAAGAATTTATATATTTTTAGGTATGGGAATATAAATGTCGAAATATTATTTTCTACAGTTATCTAGAGTGCAAAACTAGTAGCCCAAGAGCTCATAACGAATTTGGAGAAGGTACTTCAGGCCGTTAGATATTTTGAACACTAAAACTTGAATGCCATTCAAGTATGGAAAGGAAAGTCTGGCTGACCAGATTGGCACTCAATCCTACTGCGCATGGTGCATATCCTGCAAAATATTTCAGCCAAAAAAGGTATTTTAGATCGAATGGGACTTAAAGAAATAAAAAGTAGGCGTATTAATTAACATAAAAATAAAGGAGCCAGACATTTTAAGTTGTCTAAAATAAGAGCCAGACTATCCTGAACTTGTATTAAAAAAAGTGCCAAAAAAAGGTATTTTAGGTCGAATAAAACTTGAATGAACATAAAGTAGATGTATTATTTAACATAAAAATAAAAATGCCAGACATTTTATGATGTCTAAAATTAGTGCCAGACGACCCCGAACACGTATAAAAGTGCCCAAAAAAGGTATTTTAGGTTTTTATTCAGAATTTCAGACAAAGTAAAATGTGGCTCTTTTGTTTTTCTGTTAATTAATACGCCTACTTTTTATTTCTTTAAGTCGCATTCGACCTAAAATACCTTTTTTGGGCACTTTAGTACGTGTTCGGGGTCGTCTGGCACTAATTTTAGACAACATAAAATGTCTGGCATTTTATTTTTTTGTTAAATAATACATCTACTTTCTGTTTATTAAAGTTTCATTCGACCTAAAATGCCTTTTTTTGGCACTTTTTTAATACAAGTTCAGGATAGTCTGGCTCTTATTTTAGACAACTTAAAATGTCTGGCACTTTTATTTTTATGTTAATTAATAGGCCTACTTTTTATTTCTTTAAGTCCCATTCGACCTAAAATACCTGTTTTGGCTGAAATATTTTGCAGGATATGCACCATGCGCAGTAGGATTGAGTGCCGATCTGGTCAGCCAGACTTTCCATTCCATACTTGAATGGCATTCAAGTTTTACTGTTCAAAATATCTAATGGCCTAAAGTACCTTCTCAAAATTCGTTATGAGCTCTTGTAATATAGTAAGTATTTGAGATTTTTTAATTAACTCATAAACTCAGTAGAGTCGCCCATAGTGTTACTACGGAAATGGAATGTACTTACATAAAACTAGCATTGAGCACACAAGCACGTAATGAAAATGAACTACCAAGATCCAATATTTTTGTTATCAAATAAATTTTTCACAACAATTTTACCACCGCGCCCGTGTCATTCATGATATATGGTAATAAATCGTGAAATAATTACATAACATTACTTTAACTAAAATTGTATTGATATTATCTTCACATTATTTATTTGACGGGCCTGATGGTCTAGTGGTTAGTGACCCTGACTGCGCAGCCATTGTCGTGGGATCGATTCCCACCCAAGACAAATAATTGTGTGATGAGCACAATCATTTTCGTTCTATGTGTGGGTGTAATTTATCTATAATATGTTTGTATTGAGATATATCTAAAATATAAAATTCTCGTGTCGCGGTGTTTGTAAACTCCTCCGAAACGGCTTGACCGATTCTCATGAAATTTTGTGTGCATATTGGGTAGGTCTGAGAATCGGACAACATCTATTTTTCATCCCCCTAAATGTTAAGGGTAGTCCACCCCTTAATATTTTTTTTTAATTTTTACGTAAAAAAATAATATTTTTTTATGATACAGCATTAGAAAATACATACAACCCTGAATTTTCAAGACAGACAGCCGCGTGTCGCGTGGTGTCTGTGTTGTGTGATGTTATTACAGTAATAACACCGACAACCAGTTATCAAATGACACCCTTAAATATTGATTAAAAGTAGCAGTTAGAACAACATAAACTCTCTCCTGTAGACATTCGATAGATAATCTCTTACGCTAGCCACCGATAGGAAAGTGATTTTTTGAACATTGATTCTTGATTTTATTATTTTAAAACTATTCTGTATTGAATTGCGTAGAAATGAGTATACACTCACTTCTACGCCTGGTCTGGGTATTTTAAATGTTGCAAACAATCTGAAACATTTGTATTTTTTACATCCATCTCTAACAAAAAATCGAAATACATATATAGTTTTGTTTAAACTCATAAGTGTTCAAAGTGCCGTCCTACAAATATTTTTAATTTTTTCAAACATTCGGAAAATGTTTTTTTTTACACGTTTTTGTTAGCGTCGCTTGTAACCGACTAACTAGCCAGCTAATTATAAAAACAAAACTTGTAAGTCATTTTAACCTACTTTTAAATTGTCGTATCGTAATATGTCTTAGTTTGGATGACAATACAATAATCTGGCATCTCGGAGCTGATCTACTGATGGAGCCAGGAGGTGGATAGAGATACTCTTTAGTGGCTATTTATTTATTTGGTCAATCTACAACTACTTACACTGATACATTTTACAACTTATGAAATTATAACAAAATTAATAAGTGTAACAGTTATTTACAGGTTAACACCACATACACTGATATTTTGATGATATACTATTAAAATGTAGATGTTATGAAAAATACCAAGAAACAGAATCATTTATCAAAAATGATTGTCTGATGATGAAGCTAGGAAGTGCATAGTGGAAATCTTTTTAACTTTTTCATTCGGTTCACCTTAATAGCGTGTTTTTTTTAATTTTTACTACACTTTGTAACTATTTAAAATCTTAAACAAATCTCGGAAGTAAGTTTTAACCTACTTCTCTAATTGACATATCGAAATAAAACTTATTTATTTATTTTATTTTATTTATTTATCCTTTATTGTACACTAAAAGCAGATTAATAAAAACAAGGAAATGGTATGTACAACGGCGAGCTTAACCCAAACCTGAGTTTTCTTCCAGCAAACCTTAGAGTGAATAGAGGATAGTAGAAAACTTTGTATGTATTTGTAGTTTGAATGACAATACTGTAATTTTCTTCTTCTCTAATGTTCTTTCTTCTTTCTTTTTTCTATTTTATACAAATAAGTCAGCAAACATAAAACTTACAAGCATGCATGGAGATACGAAGTGCACTGTCAAATTCACGTTTATTGTGATCCTGACGTTAAGGTGATTCTTAAAATATGTATATTATGTTACATGCTATTTTTATCACCCGATGAATGGCGACCAGACACCTCCGTACGATTCATGAGCAAATTTTAAATACATATTTATTTTATAACAGTACACCAGAAACTCGATAGACACACGAATGATGTCTATAACCACATGCAAGTGGTTGCATGCAACACGCCTGTCAGCATTTTCTAAATAATGACAAATTAAGACACAGCTGCATTCATGCCTTCTTCAGTTAATTAATATTCTATTTTTGTACACCTCTGTCCTTGCTAACAACATATTCTACAGCCTCCTAATTATGTGTAACTACAGTCTACATTAGCTCATAATCTCATGATTCTTTTTTTTAAAAGCTTTTATTTAACTACGTGAAGTCATCAATATTTCACCCACTTCCACTGAAGCTATCGTGCTGAAATTTGGCACACACGTTTGGTTCTCATGACAATTCACAATAAAAGCTTTTTTTTTAATATTTTTTTAAATTATTAATTATTTACACTTTGATTTTTATGTTGTAGAGAAAAGCATGAAGCTATACTATGAATGTTGAGAGTTAAAACTGTAATAACATTAAGTTACGAGCAAGTTACATGTTTGGTCGCCAATTAGTATAAGTGTAACGCCAGCTCAGAAATGAACTGCTGCTTTTACAAGCACTGGTAGACGTTATGTGACACTTTTAAACTCAAAAATAGAATTACTTTCAAAACTATTTGGTTGGTATGTTTAATTGTAAAAAAGTATATAAAATATGGCAATATAACCCAGTCAAGGAACTAAAATACCAAAATTTTGAATTACCATGCATTTTTATTTTTGGATAAATCGTAAAAAAATGCGCTGAATAAGAATTTCGATACCCGCAGTCTGGTCTGGGTAAGTGGGGCGTCATTTTTTTTTTAACAATTTAACGAAAAGAAAGACCTTTTTTTACATTTCGTGTCGTTTCCAGTACGTTTTTCATCACATGGCAACAAAGCTTTTTTGTTCTCCATTAAATTACCTACAAAATGAGACATGTTCAAAGTAGCTAAGTAAGCTTTTGTTTAACAGCAAATGAAGGCCAAAGTTAAAAAAGCGTTTTTTTTGTTTTTAACATTTAATAACTCTGAAAGGAACGTATGTAGAAGTCTGAAACTTTCTGAAATTGACTAGGCTAATATGGCATAAGGAGAGAAGTTGGATAGGTTATCAATGGATTGGATGGAAATAATTCAAAAGATTTCAAATCCCACTGTTTGTTCGGCCCTTCAGTTGCACTAAGACGGCGAGTAAACACATAAATACCTACATTGCTTTTTAATATTACAGAGTGATTTTCTCAATAAGGAATTGAGGATTCCGAACCCGATTATCCTTAAATTCGAAATTCAATTTGTCCTTCGCCCAGTGGTCTCAACTTATATCAATCCAAAAGAATGTTTGCTTTCTTCTCGCCACAAACAAGGTTCTTTAAGTCCGTTAAAAAATCGGCTCGGCCCTCAGGCACATACCTTTTGGCTGTGTATTTATTTGTTTGCTGAGAACCTACTCATACATACTTGCGTATTGCCGGGGTTTACAAAAGGGTCTAGAAAAGGTTTCAAGTTTTACTTTGTCCTTTCAATTTCATTTTTTAAAACAAAAAATTAATCAAAGCTACACTATGCACATGATATTTTACTATTTAACCATAGAACCAATATTGTGTATGAGATTAAAAATAATTTTAGTAGTTTTGAGCCGATATATCGTGTTTATATATCGCACACCTAGATCTAAACAGGTATTAACTCAAAAAGCACTATTTCCAGAAAAGGTGAAAAACTAATTACTGTGTCCCTATGCACTGCAGGAGTTTTGGAGTTTTATATGCAGCTAGCAGAAAGATATTGTAGGAATCTTGTGTTTTAATCATGTTTTGGTGTTGAAAATTGGAATTTTGTAGTTATTTCCCTGTTGATTAACAATGTATGTATCTTTCTTTTGAGTTGAGCCCGTGTTGATGAATTTAGCGTCTAGCGTCGAGTAGTGGTGATATTTTTAAATCTGGTTTATTTGTCGATAAGTATTGAGATAAAGAATTCGAAGGTGTGCATAACACATTTTTTATTTTTGAGTTAGCTCCCTTTAGATCTAGGTGTGCGAGAAGGAAAAGGATGATAAAAATAAATTCTAATTTTTGCCTACAGAATTATTACTCGTAACAGTAATCTATTCCATTTTAAACCAATAAGTGATGTAATATAAGGTTCGGATCACGTCGCCAACGTAAAATATGGAAACGCTATTCCAGTCAACTTTGCGGAAAGGTTATTTTTTATGGTTTTGCTGGTTTCATTTCCATCATCATGGAAATTTATTCCTATAATATTTTTACGATAACTAATACTTAGGAAAAATTAGCAATAAGTTTTAAATAATACCGAACTGAACATAATATATATTTAGGTATACAGAGGTTCATCAAGACTTCCTTTTTAGAGTTCCGTCCCTCAAAAGGAAAAAAGGAACCCTGCGAGTACAAACTTATATTTTACGGTTGGAAAGTTGACTTTGTCGTTAATCGATGTATGGGAGAGTATTTTTAAAACTGCAAAGAAAAGTTTGTCTTTCGGAAAAAACGGGCAAAAATCTTCGAGAATTAATTCCCGAGATCTACATATAAGTTTGTTTGATTACGGAATCCTCGGTGCGGACAGGCACTCGCACTAGTTCAGTTTTTTTAAGTAAGGATTATTAAAATATGAAAATTACTTTGTAGAGTGTGTGATAATAATAATAAGTGTTAGTAAGCACGTTATGTTTCTTACCGAAACGGTTTTTCATTAATAAGAGGCTCATTCCTCATTTCGTTAGATGGTCCTTAAAATACATATTCATTTTGAAAATCAGTGAAAAATTATTAGTAGTAGTTATTAGGAAAATCAGTGAAAAAGTATTCTTACTTTGAATACTTAGACATGCTTAAAGTGACATTTCGGATCGGTGGTTTAGATTAAGGCATCTTATTATTAATAGTAAGCAAAGATGTCGCGGTATCTAGACAAATATAAAATCAATAATCAATCAGAAGGCTGTATTTTACAAACGTACTTTCACTTCATCTTGCAAACTTAAGAATATTAGTTACTAGCCCCGGCTTCGCATGTGTAGCAGGACATATAATATATGTAAAAATGCACTTGCGAATACTTAGTACTGATCAGAATTGTTTGGAATATATCTACATTAAAATTGACACATTTTAATGTAGATGAAATACAGAAAACGATCGTCTAATTTCATTAATTAAAGACACCACATCGCTTAACCAAATCGCTTAAATTAAAATCTTAAAAAAAAATTTAAGAGGAATAATTCCGTAATACATTGTTTTTATATAACTCTATTGGATTACGCTGGTTTACGCAGCGCTCACCAGTATCGCCGGCATGATTAGCCCAATATCTTCATCAATCGTCGTCATATTTCAGCAAATTTATACAGAATCTTAATTAGTTATACATCTTAACCTATTGGTGAAAATCGTATGAAAATACGTTCAGTACTTTTGCAGTTTATCGCGTTCAGACAGAAAGCCAGACAGACGCGGCCGGGGACTTTATTTTATAATAATATATTTAGTGATTGAATGAAACTAAAACCGTATTCAATATTGGTGTCATTGTTCAGTAATTTGATCACTTAGAAAACATAAATGACTATGATGTTGAAATAGTAAGAGGCAGTAAATAACCCACAATAGCTTCGAGGTCAAATCTGGATATTTGCATAAGTTATTATGAACTCTGACTCCTTTGTTTTAACCTGAACCCTAACTTATTAAATGAATGGGTACGTAATATAATAGGATATTTTTTCCGATAAATGTAGAGAACATTATAATCTTGAAACAGTATTTTCCAATAACATATTAGAGTATTTTGTAATAAGCCCCCATATCGAGAGAAAATCCGAGTAATAAATGCCCATATACTAAACTGGTCTCCTTATGTATTTATATTTACGTGCTCTAAGTACCAAATATATACAGATAATATTTGTGTTGGTATACTCTTTGGGTACTATGTTTAAGAAGTTAATAAACTGTTCTTAAAAATTCATTATCGATTCACGGAACATGGTATAATTATAGGATATGTGAAAATATTTCAGAGTGGTATAAGTGCACTATGACGTATCTTTTACGTAAGTTATTAAAGTGCAAATGGTGTAAATAATGTAATGACCATAAACCAACATAAAAGGATAGACAAAATGGTATTAAGACCCACATTTCTTCATTTCGGGCTTCGGAACTGTCATTAGACCCTGCAATTAGGGATACCTATCCCTAATTGCAAGGTTATATATATATACCAACGTTTATAGCTATAGGCGTTGGTATAATAATCGTATGAATGTGGTATACGTATGTAATATCTCAACTACCCCTAATGTCTTCGTACAAGTAAGTAAGTCACCGAAACGACGATAGTCTTTTAAAGTTTGATTTAGTAAGAAATCGTAAAGACACTTTATTTTATTTATACCCTAAGGGATAGTAAACAAGTAAACGGCCCGCGTGATGGTAGTAAAGTTTTGTTCCGTTGCGACAATTCGCCTTAAAACAATGATACCAAGACAAAACGTCGTATATATAGCTAAGGTCCATACAGTAAGTATACATATATCTTTTAGCACAAAATAAACAACTGAAAATAATAATAAAGATTAATAATTGTAAAGTTAATAAATAAATTTCATTTAAAAAATCTGACGTCTTGTAGCTTCCGGCTAATGCATTGCTGAGGCAGGAGTGATCCACATTTTGAACTACTCTGTTTATCGGCCTGCCCTTCTAATTTGTGCATGATACAGTGCAGAAACGACAACGGGCGGGTTCGCTCTGTTTGTATTGTTTTATATTCAGCCAGTTAGTCGGCTATTTACGGCAAAGATGACGTCCGTTACCGTTTGGAGGAAATAGGTAGAGGTTTCTCAGTTAAAATTTTCACAAGTAAAATGCAAAAATAAAACTTACTGTAACTACTCTCTAAACAGCCTACGACGGAACATCAGTATTAAATCAAGCAAAACCGGTATGGCAACTGGCAACACAGACATCACTCCTTCGCGGGAGGCTCTACTGCGGGTGGAGGACATAAAACCCGTCTCTTATACCTGCGACCCTTCTTAGACCATCATGAGGTGGTCCTGAGCATACCACCATCGCGTTGAACGCCGAGAAAAATCGGATCCACCTGGAGGTCCTCCTATTTCTATATGTCTCTCTCTTGGTTAACAGAATTCTGAAATGCCCCCTCAGACATAATGAGTCTAATTAACCGGACTTACAGAGCACAAGCACTATATTATACTCTTGACTCACGCACCGAGCGTTCCTTAAGCAAACAAACCTGTATGTACATAGATAGACAGTACGTTCGGGTTTCAAGTCTCGAAGATTTTTACCTGTCGTTTCCTAAATAAACTTAACTTTTCATTTCTAAAAATACTCTCCCATACATCGATTTACGACCACGTCAACTTTCCAACCGCAAAATATAAGTTTGTAATCACAAGAACTATTTTTTTTCTGATATAACAACAAATTATGACGACGTTCGGATTTTTTCCTTTACTTGTGCTGTGAGACCTTGTTTCTCACCAAATTTCATGATTCTAGGTCCATGGGACCATGGGTCCATGGGAACCCTATAGGTTTTGATTTACCTGCGAAATGTTTAAATTTGGTCAAATCTGGCTTAAGTGGCGTATCTTTTGATTGCGTTGACTTAGAACATTGATTTTACAGCTTCAATCGCCCACATAAGTATTTAGTATAAATTTCGACTTGATGCGTCCACGTGTTCCTGAGAAAAAGGTCTTGACAGACAGACATATACAGCAAAGTGTATGTACAGCAAAGTGATCATATAAGAGTTCCTTTTTTCCTTTGGAGGAAAAGAACCCTAAAAAAGGCCCCGGCCTCTGCGAGTTACTGCCGTCACAGTCGCATTCCTTTTTTCCTATGTCTGTGTACTGAATGTTCCGGTAAATAGCTCGTCTACATTATATTTTACAAGATGACGTAGCAGCTTAAGTCAACATTGGCCGAGCACTATTAATCCAGTCGAGATAGACATTTAAATAGAAAAAAATAGGGGACGCGATTTTTTTTTTAAACGTCGGTGGGTGTGGTTGGATGTCTACATTTCGACTTTCGGGGCAAGTCCGCCATTGAATTCGCCGCCATCTTGATTTGAAGTAAATTTTTTTAGTTTTTCTGAAATAACTCGTTAATTTGCAACTTTAGAGCAAAAATGGTAGTATCCAAAGTTGTTGGAAATTTAATTTCCCACAAGTTTGGTCATTTTCATTTTTACGCTAGGATCAATATTTGCAGAGTATATATATATATTTATATTTTTTTTTTTGATGTACGCTCAGTTCAGGGCTTTTCCAATATACGTTACAATATATAAACATATGTATATGAATCCGAAAATATTGATCGTGGAGTAAAAAAGTGCGAGCACCAAAGTTGAAGGAAATAAAATTCCACCCATTACGATTTTTTTGATAAACTTGATAGTATAACTCTGCAAATATTGATGCTAGCGTAAAAATGAAAATGACCAAACTTGTGGGAAATTAAATTTCCAACAACTTTGGATACTACCATTTTTGCTCTAAAGTTGCAAATTAAAGAGTTATTTCAGAAAAACGAAATTGAACACTTCAAATTAAATGGGGGGCTTACCCCGAAAATCGAAATGTAGATTGCCAACCCCCCCCCCCCTATTTTCTTCTACTAGACTATATTCATTACGTATCTATTGATAGGTTCTATCTAAATATAGGCTAATTATTTATGAGGTTTATAGACAGTGTGGTTCTGATTTGAGTTACCTATAGAAAGCACAAATTGAAATCTCCTTATATATGGTATCGTTAATATCTTCTTTATAAATTGCTTTATTTTTAACCGACGAAAAAAAGGACGTTTTTCAATTCAACCGTATCTAATATTTTTTTTTTACGTTATCTGTACGATATCTTATTACACTGGAAATTCGGTTGGTAAATTTCTCTTAGACTACTGGGTTAATATTTAAGGTTACTCTTAAAGTCGTAGCATGTTTATATTCTATCTTCACGCCCTGGTGGTTTTTATTTGTTTATTCTTCGTTCACATTATATGGAGCAACGGACTAATGTAATTTGTATCCTAGAAAAATGCAAGTCTGCCTGTCGGAAATCTCATGATGTAGTCTGAGTATCAAAAGAATTTTGAAGAGCTATAACGTGTAAAAGGTATTGGTACATATGTTATATTAGTTGTCACTTACGCGTCTTTCAACCTTATAGAAATTTAAGAAACCCAAAAATCCCCATAAACTTCCACAGCGTTGCCCAAAGAATAAAAACTGGTAACCACGTAGGAGGGCTCACGAAAGCTTTTTCAGTGTAAAACTTAGTCCAGTCTTTATGTTGTCTACTAGCAATGGCAATAGCAATGGGCAATGGCCCGCAGTTTCACCTGCGTTTATGGTAATTGCTCCTCTCCCAAGGGTCGTAGCGTGATGTTACTTAGCCTTTAACGTTCCTCAATACTCTAACCAATACAAAAATAATTATTCAAATCTGACCAATAGTTCCAGAGATTGGCGCGTTTAAACAAACAAACAATAAAACAAAAAACTATTCTGCTTTAGTATTTACAAGTACCGAAAACCGCTTTGTTTAACAGAAATGCTTGTTTTGAAGAAATACATTAAGCCATTCCGGATGGAACAAAAATACATTGATACGTGTTAAAGATAAAACCTCAACAAGTACCTCAGTGTAATGTAGTTATTTCGTCATTAAGATCCTTATCGTCAATATAATACATAAAATATGTATTTATTGGGGAAGGCTGATGAGGAACCCTGGCTTTGAGTTCACGAAATGTTACTTCATAAATCAGAACGGAAAAGTAATACAGAGAGTGTATACAAAGCATTTGTTGACCCACATTTACTTATGATTGCATTACTTTGTATATTTACAGCTTTTAGAGAAACGTTTGTGTATATACGGATGCAGGTGTTAAGGAAGAGCGATAAAATACATACAAAAATAAACTCTTATATCCAGTTATTTGTTGATGTAAGGAAATTATGAAATGAAAGCCGGATGCTGCGCTGTTGCAAAGTTATGACCAATATAATATGTAATTAAATGTTGGTTTTTACTTGCGGCTGTGTAGAGCACATTATATTTTCTATCATTTCCGAATCATGGTAAAAAGTAGACAGTTTAACATGTATATCTGTGTGCTTGTCTGTGGCATCATGGCTACTAAACGAATAGACCGATTTTAATTTAGTTTGTTTTTGTTTGAAAGGTGACTTGCAAAATCTGCTAAGCCGTTAGAAAATCATTAACTCTTTTAGGAAGAAGGTTAAAAAAACACGAAATCTACCTCTGCGGGCCTGTTGCGGGCCCGGATTTTTTTTATTCCTTGTAATAATTATAATTATCAAACTCAAGCCGAAATGGCTTGTTGAAAAAAAGAACTATACTATTAGGTGTGTAATTCGGGACTTAATCACGATAATATTTCAAAGGTACCACGATCGGTGCAGTTCGATCGAAACGTCGGGTAACTTAATCGCGAAAATATTTAAAAGATACAATACCTCTTGTATTGTACCTTTTAAATATTATCGCGATTAAGTCCCGAATCACACACCTAATAAGTATGTATCAAAGTCGCAAAAGTTTAAAAACAATTAGAACTATACTTTGTATGCATTTGTTACCGGCAATCTGTATAATCTGTATACAATAGAATATAATGTATAGAATACCGATTTAGGTAATGTATGAAATATTATTTATTTTATAAGTACATTGCCCCTAATGTCTATAAATGAAGAGAGGAGGAAACGGGGAGACACGCGGACAGGCAGTAAACAGTTTCACGTTAATTTTTTGTGATTTTACTGTAGTTATAAATACCTGAATTATACAGTTTACCGGTAACACATAAGTAGCTCAAATACCGTAAAACAAATAAAAATATTCCTCGTTTTTATCACTCAGTACTTACAATATTTTTACTACCTGTACAAAGATAACAGATATAGTCGCTGTGTTATTAAATTATCCAATACACAACATTAAAAATATGGCCTACTTTTCCCCAAATACTTGCGACAATAAAGTAAAGCGATAGGACTAGCAATTACTTAAATTGATGTCCGTTATACAGTTTACAAATCATCATTTTATTCTTGTGCCTTGTCTTTTACTTGTCTATCATATTCAAACGTTAGCAAAAATGTTAATTTGTAATCGACAGAAGATGAAAACTGATCAAACAACCCCTGACATTGATTGAAATTGATTAAAACAGAAATTCGAAACAATTCATAAATAGGCTGCCGAGTTGTCTCAAGTAACAAAGACTCTATCTTAGCGTTTCAATCATAATTTTTCAATGGACGTTAAACTAAATGCAGACGAGTTTCAACTTACTGAATAAGCTGGTTTAATAGAAGTATTTTTATTAGGTTGATGGATAGATCCATCAACTTTATAAAAATACTTCTATTTGTGGTTACAAACTGCCAGTACTAGTCTATTATAAATATCTGAAAGTTAATAAATGCTTCCAGATTCAAATTAATTTAGACCGTAATCGTCGTATTGAAGAGCCCAGAGACGCCAGGACTGCGTTATTTTAGCAAAGCTGAAATTTTAAGAATAAGTAAAGTACCTACGTAATATGTAGTTATGAAAGTATGCGTACTTGCCAGTTTGAAAGTCGGGCCGTTTGTAAAGTATTCAGGGCAAACGTTACATAAAATCTTAATGATTTACCTTATAATATGCTGGGTGGTTGGTAGATAATAGAATATGAATAAATCAAAGTAATTATTACTAGAAATTTTTAGTGACCCCTAACGTCTGTCAGATGCTCTTATATCCGTAAAGAATAGGGCAACTACGTCACGGATTGCGAGTACTTTAGTAAGATCATAACTAGTATTTATATCATGTGCAAAACTAGCAAGATAATGTTTTGTCCTCTATGGTCATAGCAGAAAGAAATGCAGTTATAGGCTTTAGAAGTGTAGTGCGCTTAAGGATCTTTGGGAGCGTGTCTTCTTCTCGCCGATAAGTATAACTACTTTAGGGTAGAAGTCATGCACCAAGTCACATAATGTGGACTTAAAATTTGGACAGGTTGATTTAAAAAGGCCATTGACCAAACAACAATTTCTGAAAAGATCGTCCCTTCGACTATGCTGTTTCCCCATCAAAATCCTCAAACAAAATTTAGTAGAAATAATCTCCAACAAACAACATTTTAAAATCAGGTCCTCGAATCAACAAAAAGTTATTGGTGGTTGTTGACAGATACCTTTGTATTTCATACGCACATTTAAAGAGACCATCTTTGTAATACTTTAGCGATATTAGAATAAATTGCGTGTAGATAAGTACGGTTCCCGTTGTCGGGACGTGTACGCATTTGAATCAACATTGAATGTCAACGGGCGACAGCGGTTGGCCGTCTCCGGCCCGACTAACAAATGGAAACCATTTGTGTGAAAGAATTTTATTGATAATATAAATTGAAAAAAGGACATAGTTGGTCGTTGATTTTTTATTTCTCTGTGAAAACGTGATGTATTTTCGATACCATTGTCTTGAGATATCACATCTTTTATATGGTCGATGATTTTGCCATAGTTTTTTAATATGACTGCGTTGCCTCGATCTGTCTTGTGATACTTAATTGACATTGTTATTGTATTTTCTCATCGAAGCATGTGAAACACTTGTTACATGTCAATCGTAAAATAGATTATCCACTGATAAAAAATATAGTGTAGTAAAACTACAAAACACACTTTAATGGCGAACCGAATTAAGAAGTAAAACAGAGTTCCACTAACCATCTCCTGGCTTCATCATCAGACCATCTTTATAAAACCCAATCTGTTGGACTCGTTAAAACGAATCATATGAGCTAAAACTCAAGGGTTTTACTAGAAGCCACTGAAGAGTTTCATTATCCACCTCCTAGCTACTTCATCAGATCAGATCCAAGATGCCAATTTATAGTATTGTCATCTACATATATGTACATACAAAGTTTCAATTAGAAGTACGTTAAAATTTACTTCCAAGATTAGTTTACATAGTTAATCAGTTAGTTACAAGTGAAGCTGAAAAAAACATGTTAAAAATACAAGCACTTATATATAGATGTTTACCATGACATTTATAGCACTGAACTTTTGTATTTTATTAAAGTTCAGAGAATAAGAAACCTTTAAAAAACTAAATATGTACGTACGTAGTAAATAAAGAGTTATTCAATAATAATATCAATTGTTAACTAGTAAAAGGATCATAAAAGTACTTCTAATAATTTTGGAGCGATTCTGCTTTATCGTCTGCGGTAGACTTGTCTTTAGAAATTTACTGTCCTGTGTAAACACACATTATAATATATCCACTTATTAAATAGTTAATCTAAACAGAGGGCTTATATGAAATATCTGGGTTCAGACGTTATCTACTAGTAGTACATTTCTTATATTTGCATAGCTTTCTTTGTCTATATATCCGGTTCTAATTGAGGTAAGCCGTTCCTTTTGGTTTAAAAACACTCACTTGAACGAGCTTATTTCATTTGAGCTTTTGTCCATTTAAATTGTTTGAGTTGGAGGGAACCTAGGTGTGAACATTCAACTTGACTTTCAATATGCGTTTTAAATTAAAAGATAATAATTGTCAATTCTATCATGTTCATAATTGTTCATCCCCTGTTTTCAACTTAGGTTAGGTTACAATTACTCATCAGATAAGAGCTTTATTGTTGAGTCATATTATCAACACAATGAGTAGCATGGATCCTCTCGTGACATATTAAATTATTTTTCTCTCAGTATATTCTTAATACTATTTACATTACACACATTTGTAATCGAGGCATTAAAAATGCTCTAACATATTATATTTTATTTTATATTATAAAACTATTCTTCTAGCTGTAACCTTAGCTTACAAGCAATCAAAATGTTAAAAATTGTTTCCGCACTTAAATATATCTCTTACACTGTCTGATTGACCCTGACTCAGCCACTCAGGGCTTTAGTGCATCGATTTATAAGCAAGATTTTGTTTCAATATTATCGTAGGTATATAATATAATTATAAAATATTTTGGGAAATTCATCATGCAAAGGTGTTAAAAGTTGCCAATGGAAATAGGAATACCGAGTATGTGGCTAGTAAATATAATAACGTAAGTCGCCAAGGAAATTATTTTTATCAGAATGATGTCATGTACGTACAGAACACGGGTATAATATTCTGGATTTTATATTATATATAAACCTAATATTATATATTACATTACAATGTACTAATTATAATTATTATGCTGATATAATGTTCTTTGCCTCACTACGTACATTAATGAGAAAACGACTACATAGTTAAAGTTGTGCGAGGCTACAAGCGAAGGTCTTGCTCTAGGGTTAATTTCGAGAATGTTGTGTTTACTTTGGTTCATAATATCTCTATGTATTATAGGTTAAATTACATAACTAATCAAAATATTTCAAAACTATTTAACATAGGTTTACATTTAAGTATCAGTATTGTACTTCGGATCCTACTTTTTTGTAACATCTGCTTAAAGTACCTACATATGTCTGTTACGAGCTTTTATGATAGTATTTAGTGAGTACATAAAATACATCAACTTTTTAGAATAAGAAGAAAATAATGACACAACAAAAATTTATTACTAGCATGCAAAAACATTAGGTACAAATTGAATCTTAGATCAGGGCGTTTATATGAACAAAGTTTCCGCTTTATAATAACTTCCGCTAACATAGATTCTAATCTAATAAAAAAATAACCAAATCCTAACTTGGTTAAGATTTTTCTTATATCACTTACGATATTAGGTGTCCGAAGTATTTGTAAGTCTTTCATAGTTTAATCTACTATATTAGTGTATTTATAACAATAATTATATATTCGTACTTTCACTGTCTATGTATCTATATAATTTTAGTATCAACGCCCAATCAGAATAGTTGACGCTTTAAGCGCTTGTAGACAAACCATTTTCATTTTACAAATTTGTTGAATATTTTAATCTGTATGGTGTATTTTAAAATGTTATATGTGCAAAGAGCCTTTGTTCTAGTTGAATACTACATGGCACTTGGACACACGTGTTCCGCATAGTTAATGGAAGTGGTAGACCAAATTGTGTGATCAAGTGGGAAGAACGGTGGGAAGACGCACACATTGGAAAGATGAGACCGTGGGAGTATGCGGGCTCGGTAACGTGTCAGATTGCTACTAAATAAAACATAGAGATGAGAAAAATAGAGTAGGAAACCGTTTTTATTTACACGATACATTAATGTATAATATATTACTGTTATAATATATCATAGCGCGTAATTCTGCCAAAAAAGCCCCAAATACTTCATACATACGTTCTTTAAATTTTTGTTTTACATTTCAGATTAAGACAAGGAATGTAAATACTGTTATTCAGAAATTAAAATATGTAATTATAAATTCAAACTAAAAATCTCTTTACGTGAATAATAAATACTGAAAAGAAAAATAAAAAAAAAGGTTTACAGGTGGTTTGAAAAATTTCACGGAGTAAATTAACAGAACCAACTTTTAAATTATCTCTTCTATCTAGCAATTCGCTTTAGATATCGTTATGACAAATCTTTCAGCCTACTTGAATATTGTAACACTAGAGTCGTAGTGTGATGTTACATAGCCTATAAGGGGACATCCATAAATTACGTCTTTCATGGTTTGTGGACCACATTTGTTCCGATACCGGATCTTATGCGTCACTCTTGATTTAACCAGCTGTATCAAAGTTTCACAAGCGTAGGTTAGTCATGTTTTAATTGTAATCAAGCTTTCGAAATGAAAGGTAAAAAAAAACGTCAGTTGCAGTACTTCATTAATAATTATATTAAGTACCTAATTAAAGCCTTTTTACCAAGTGACGAAATTACCCGTCTGCGGCTAAGCACGGTAAAGGACGGTATTTCTTGTTTTTTAGGGTGCCCGAAGAGTACCCAACGAGACCCTATTACTAAGCCTCCGCTGTTCATCCGTCCGTCTGTCAGCGAACTATATCTCGTAATCCGTAGACAGTTATAATTTTCACAGAACGTGTATTTCTGTTGTCGCTATAAACAACAAATAATAAAAATAAATTAAAAATTACCTACATAGTATTTAATCTTGTACGATAGTGGTGAACCCTTCATACGTGAGTCCGACTCGCACGTGGCCCGTTTTTATATGTTACTGCTATGATGTATTATAATTTAAAATATTAATTTGTAAAGCGACGAAAAGCTTGACAGCACTTACAAGAACAAGTATCTATTGAAATCATCAATCAAACAATCCAAAAGGAGCGGAACCGCTCAGAACAGTTCATAATAAGAAAAACATACCATTCTTTTTTATATTTTACTTTGTCAATCATATGAAGTCAACCAGCAAAGTACATACCTGTAACAATACATACAAAAATTAATGAATTATTAAGTATTTATGTATTAAACAAAAGTTAAAATGTTATGATCGTAAGATAAAAAACCGCAATAGGAACATCTATGGCTAGCTTCTATCCATGCGTCATAACCATATTTATGTGCTTATTACTTAAAAAGTCGGTCACATGTCTTAGAGTCCGCTACATTCTGAAAAGAAAGTCAAGCAACCTCGACATAAAAAAACTAAAAAGCCAGCCTAGTTCAATTACTTTATCGAAATTACTACATTGGACACATCTGTGAGATAAACAATCCTTATTCCTGGAATGGTTTTGTATGTTGCGACAGGGAAATAGATAAATTTGTTCAAGTATAAAAACAGTTGAAAGAAATTTATGTTTTCTTTTCTTTTATAACAAAAGAGAAGGATTCATTTTTGATCACACTCGAATTTTAAATAAATAAATGGCGATTTCGAAACATTTACTTATTTGTATTCTAACTTAATATTATAAGTGCGAAAGTGAGTTTGTTTGTTTTTTGTTATACTTCAACGCCTTAACTACTCAACCACTCATCATTAAATTTTGCATGAGTTGCACGGGGTACAGAAATGGGCACACCTGGATAGGTTTCATCAAAAAAAAACTACTGTATTGTTCTCAAGGACAGTGAATTAGTTACCGAGCGTCGTGGGCAAAAGGTAGTTTATTATAAAACCTAACGGATTTCTAGTTTTGATCGAAACTCAAAAATCCCTGTCTCTTATGAACTGATTCACGGGGCTTCTGCATTTGTCATTTTTAATCTTCACGATTTTTATTTTTTTTGACTTTTCTGAAAAGACCAACATAATAAACATGGATATGGATTATAGTACTACCTTACTCTATCTAACCCGCTCGATACTTTTTTACCCAGATATTTAGGTCGATGGCATAAAAGAACAAGTGATGCGGCTAGTAACTCAAACGTAACGATTAATCCGTGGCTTTAAGGTGAGCTTAAAAAAATCCTTTAATGAAACTAATCGATTTTTCCAGCTGTGAGCTTCACATCATTTAAATTGATTTATCTACTATACGCCCGATAAAACGAATGCATAAATGTTATAGGGCAGGTTTTGAAGAACACTGGAAACGAATTGAAAACGGTAATTTAAATACCAGTTATAGAAAAATGTAGTTAGTATAATTGGCCGCGATTATATATCGCAATAAACTAACCTGGCCTACTATCCGTAAGAATGAATTTATTTTAATCACTATTTGTGTTTTCAGAGCAATCTGAATGTACTGAGAGTCCCACTCTATGTAGGAATATCGTTAATTCGTTACGGAAATATTTAGCATAGGCACCTACCTATGCTAAATATTTCCGTAGCGAATTAACGATATTCCAACGACAAAGTATAGGTACCTATACTTTGTCTAGAAAAAGTGCATTCAACATTTAAAAACTTTTATCTTCAAATATCAACAGTGGCATTTCATCCTCACACATTGGAACCTAAATGGTCGCGAACGGTACGGTTCCAGAGTAATTTCCTCCCGTGAACGCTCCGACTGTGGAATGAGCTATGCCGAGGTTTTCCCGAGGGAATACAGTACGTGGTTCTTCAAGGAAGGAGCATATAGGTTTCTAAAGGGTCGGCAACGCGCATGCGAGTCCTTTGGAATTGCAAGCGTTCATAGGCTACTACCGCTTACAGGCGCTACAGACGGGTCGTATGTTTGTTTGCCACCAAGGTAGTATAAAAAAAATTAACTTACATGAGATCAATCTATTATCAAAAACAGATAGTTTAATCTCATATCATAATAGTGATGTCTCGAGATCAAATTTAAATGGATAATACAGAACAATTTAAAGCATCAGTAGTAGTAATAACTAAAACGGAATAAAATAGCTTCCATTTCCGTTATTGAGAAGTTGGAAGATGTTACATAATAAACTTTCGTGTTTATTGTATAACATCTACCAACCAATTTTTGAATGCGTCCTTAAAAGGGAAACCGGTATAAAGTAGCGAGAAAATGTATAATCAAAATATTATACGGCAGTAAAGCCTTTTGAGGACGGTAAGTACTGTAAAAAGCAAATTAATTACTGTGTCATAGCGAACCAAGTGCGTGAGGTGTGCTGAACTTGTACCTAAGTGGTTAAGGTCTCGGGGACAAACGGTTCCGTGTGGATAACGGTCGTGACAGTTCGACAACGATGAGGAATTAGTTTCATTGCTAGCAATGAGCGATTGGAAATTCGAAATATGTACTAAAACTCTTTGGGTTTTCTGTTAATTTAGAAGGCTTTTTTTTGTGTTGTAATATACTCTGTAAAATGATACATTAAATATCGAAGTTATAATTCGCTATTCGGTACAAATCCTTCATATAGAAAATATGTATGTAGTTGTAGACAGTTAAGATCACGTATCTAAAATAAAACGCTTCCATCTGGGCTACAATTTGGCTTAAAACCTAATGGGAGCGCCACGTGCTTATCGAATCGGACTTGGTACAGCATATGCGAAATATACGCCGAACGCTGCGTTTATGTTATTTTCATTAATAAATAATAATGAACAACAGAACCATATGAATAACTCGCTACTTCCATACAGGTAGTCACACTTTTCAGCAAATAGCTGGATGACCAACTAACTATTCACTGTAACCGCTACAAGCTACAATTAGTTGATGGGACAGTTGCCTTGCATCAAACATGCGGCTATGCGGGCGCTACTATCAATACCGTAAGCTTCGTCTGCTACGTTATTAATGACTTTATGATTTTATTATATACAATTACTACGCGAACGCGCTAGCACCCACGGCTAAATGAGCAGGCATCCCTTAGAGTCATGCATATTTTTGAGATAAAACTCTCTACTGAGACAAGTTCGCCATGAAGAAATTGCAAACACCTACCATTATATTATTAGTCATGAGCGCAAACAAAGAGTGTGCTTAGAATCGCGCTAGAAAGCAGTACAAGAGTTTATGTTAGAAAGCGTTAGCAGCAAAATAATATTGTAAAACCAAAAATTGTCACATGTATTTATGTGGGTGAATATGCACTTTTTTTTTTTATTAACCTTATAAGTCTGTGTATGAGTGTAAGCGCACTGGTACTGGTACTATTATGTATTCTGTGGTACTGGGGTAGATAGATAAAAGGTTAATGTAATGCGCACTGTTTGTGTTGTTTTTAATAATATGTATGTTATTAATATTACCTATATTATGTATACTAGGTGTACAATGTTTATTTAAAGGGAGTTGCATCTGCCAACAAACTGTCATGTAGTTTGGCAGAAGTATGATATTTCTGTAACACTTTAATTATGTTGATTAAAAAAAAAATCATTTCATTTTCATTTTGTTAAATTAAATCGAAGAACAGTTAAGCCACAAGCTATAAATATTGTCGGTTTTGGTAATAACGAAACGAGACACATTAATACACGAGTGTCTCTTTTGTTTCGTTACCAACACTGACACAAACATAATGACATTAGTAAATAAACAAATTATTACATATTCCAACTAGATATGTCGTATGTGTTAACATTTAAAATCACAAACATTAGTACCCAAATAAACAAACTGGTATAAAATTGTTACAGTTTACTTATAACAAGATTGTCGCAATATGTAGTTGTTCAGAAACTACCGGAGCCATTTTAATTAAACGTATACGAGCCCCTGTTTGATATTCTCGTGGCGTCTTTGGCCTACCTCACCCTGAAATAGCCAAAGACATTGTGAACTAGATATGAAACCTTTGAATTTGAGATTATTCATATCACATATATTCACGATATTGCTTTTAAACTGTCACAATTTGCCTTTACACTTGAGTTAATAGTACAACCGTTATAAAACTCAATGGCATTTTAATGAAATATTTTTATTGAGTGATATAGAAATAGTATAGTTCTTAAGGGATTATTTGTTACAGTCGTATCTCTTGTTTAACTACTTGGGAGTCATATCAATAGATATTGCTTGCTAATCATAGATATTGCTATCTCTTTTCATTACGTGCATAGCTACAAATCCTCACTAATGAGTTTTATATGTTGAAGATTGCCCGTGTCAGAATATTTGTAGAACATTTTTATGTTATTAATAAATGAGTTAAAAAAACTATAAAATACGCTTTAATAGAAAACCAAAACAAAAGTAAAAAATAATTTTCAATAAATTAAGAATAGTCTAATTAACAAAAAAATATATTTTATTGTTAAAAAGCCTGTGGGTGCTTGATGTCAATTGTTATAAATAATTATTGATAGATATTGGTAAATGTAGAGTCATTGTGAAAATATCTTAAAAAGCACCCCACGCTTTTTTACAATAAAATATTTTTTTTGTTAATCATAATGCGATTAACTATTTTTGTATTATTTATTTTTCACTTTTTTGTTCAATTTTCATTAATGCGTGGTTTTTAATTTAAGCTAATAGAGCATGTTAAAAAAATATAAAAAACTTTCCAAGCCTGGAAATCCAAACAATAGAAAAAATACATTTTCAAATACACACACGTAGAGAGCAGATAGATAAGACTCTTATTGGTTTTCAAATTAAAAAATATCTATAAAAAAAACATACAACGACCACGAGATAAAATTCGGCCTAAATGTATATGTTGTAGTCGTAATATTAGAATTTGATGAAACACTGCACTTGTAGTGCTAACTAAATTTGACATAACTTTGCGAACATTCTTACATAGTGAATGAATTGAGTGCGGACTTTGTTGGATGTTCTGGATATAGGATGTCCAAAATTAGTCAGCTTCCTAGTCTTTTATAAGTGCACTGCAGAAACACACCTCATGAAAAAAATAATAAATATTTTTTTTTATTAGTGGTTGTACCTTCAGACATATTGTTTTCCTTTCTTATCTAGTATGCAATAGGTCTGTGGCAAATATTACGTACATAATGTCTACGAGACTAAATGTGATTTGCAAAACTATTTCAATTGAGGAAACTACTACTGCTTATGAATAGAGAAATTATGTTGTTATCTTTGACAAAAAAAAACTCTCAATGCTCATTTTAAGACATACTCCAATATGTTGTACGGGAAACACAAAGATATGCAAGGGTATCCACTAACCGTATCGACTGATATTTATTACCTGTTTGCATTAAAAAGGTAGCTACCTTTTAACAGCCTAAGATTTTGAAACATGTCCGTTGGGGTGTACTATGCCAAATCGATGCCAAATAATCGAATATCAATTGATTGATAATACAAACTTTAGTAGGTATCTACTAAATTAAAGAAATAAATTCATACTTCAACTGTTATATTGATCGAGTAAACAATGTTTCATATCAGTAGCTAGTGAGACTGAAGCGAAATAGCCTCATCTCGCTCGCAATCGTAGCAATTCAAGTAAATTTTGGCCTAAATTAAGCCGGGCTTTAAAATAACGCGTGACGTTTGGGTTAAAAATCAGTTTTGTTTTGTTTATGAGCGTGGGAGTGAGTGGTAATGAAGAATTAATTATCTTAAATTTTAAATTCGATAGTAAAATGTATTCAAATGTGATTGTATTTGTTTTTGTGACGATTTAAAGCGTGTGCAGAAATTAATTTGGCGGAAATAAGGTAAATTCTTAAACTTTTCTAGAGAAAACTCCGTTAATAACGTCTCCGAGATCAACTCCCAATTTGTGTATTTCTCAAGTCTCTAAATCTCATAACAAGCAATTTAGTAGATCGGTATACAAAACTAATTGGATTGGCGGTTGTTCACATTCAAATAAGTTATATTGTAGGTATTGCATATTTTTTTTCAACGAAGAGAACGTTTGGTATTCTTCTGGATATAATGATTTAAATCATTTGTCTAAGTTCCATAAAAAAAGGTTTCACAAAAACAGAAACATCTTTATCTCGTCTGTTATCTAACGAAATTTGTAATGTTTCTCAAAGATTAATATTTATGTTGTTTGTCATTTAGCACAACAAGAAAAACCTTTTAGAGGTCACGATGAGTAAAAAAGATCATTAAATAAAGGCAATGTTATCGAGCTTCTATCGCTGTTTTCGAAATTAATATGATTCCGTTTTAGAAGTCAAATAAAATGTGGGGGCAAACCAGGGCCGAGCTATTTATCTAATAAAATTCAAAATGATATATTTAATTCCGTAGCTGATATAATAAAATCTAATATTGAGTTTGAGATCAAAAGTATTGAGTACCTACATAGTTTTGACTAGGTACTAGTATCTCCGCGAAGCGAGTATTTTGTATGATTGAAGCGTATTCATACTTATTTGAGAAATACACAAGGACAATAGCGCCTGACCAAGCTATCAATGATTGCTATAGAAAAACGTTTATTAATAAAATTAAAAACGTTCAGCGACATTTTACTCAGATGTAATAAAATCATTTCTACAGTCGACAAAGTAGGTAGGTACATCAAACCATCGCGGTGTCGAAAAAATCTATGTTGAGGATTATTATTTTATCTTTTTTAGATCGTTAATGATACTCTTAGTGAATTTCACTATTTAAATAAAGAATTTTCGTTAAATTGTGATTTAAAAAATAAAATCAACTGTCAATCAGGATTCCTATAAAAGTGTGAAATACCGTTTTTACAAAACCATTACAATTTCTGCATCGGAACTGAACAAAATCGCATTGATATGGAGCGACGACATCATTGGACACGAGAAGAGATGATGAGAGCCGTCGGAATGTTCCAGGCAACGTACTGTGGCTGTCGCTTTTGGCACGCTGTCGTATCACGGGCAGCGTGGCCGAGCGACATGGAGGACGATCTTCACCACTCGCAGACAGGACCGGTACATCCAAAATACTGCTCGACGGAATCATACCATGACCGCCATGATGTTGGTTACGAGGCTCCACAGCTCTGCAGGCTTGCTGATAAGCGACCAAACCATTCGAAATCGTTTTCGTGAAGTGGGTCTACGTTCCCAAAGGCTGCTGAGAGTTCCACCTACAGCACTCCGCATCTATGCTCAGATTTATGCGGAGGATTATTTTAGAGGTGATCATCCCTTTGCGAAGCCCTTTGATTCGTTTCGACGAATGTTTTTAAATTAAAGTTTTTAAAACTCCTCATTTTTGCCTTTGAATTGACGATATTAACTTAGGTTAATTTCCCACAATTTGCAAAAAATGCAATTTTTCTTAATTTCAAGAAGGATAAGTTGTTAACTTAAACATTAAGAAGTAAAGTAAGAAGCCAGTCTGGAGGACTAGATTTGGTAATTTGTTTAATTGGATAATTTTGTATAGTTAAAAATGTACTTGATCACTAGACACTTTTGATGTGTGTATATATGTGTGTAATGTAAGTTTACATGATATATATATATATATATATATTCTGATATATATTCTTCGGATTCTGAATACAGTTGTGAAACGACACACATTGGTCAGAATGACATGTGCGGAGCCTAGGAACTGTGCTGTGTGTCATATTACTGCTCGCCCTTTCTCCTGCGGAAGCTCACAATTAGTGAACGATCCTCCGAAATCAGATCGGTGCTCCGACATAAATATTGTATATGTATATACCTATTTACTTGTGTCCTTCCGTTTCTAGTGTGTGTAATAAAGTTTAATTTAGTTACTTAATATTTTACATCCTTTTGCTTTATAACAACTCTAAACATTTGAAATTTATAATACTTACGTAAGTAGTATTAATATTTTAAAGTAAAAATGGTAGCTATTTATACAAAAATCTACGAAAACTGTCGCCGCCAAATACGACCACGGAGCGACCGTTTATTTAAATGAACAGAATTTTAATGAGGTCGACTAGAATTTTTCGGTCAATATTTAATTTAAATGGATTGACGGCAATACTGTAGGTAATTGCCACACGGCTGCGATAATTACTACTTTGCACAGAGAAATATTTTACAGTAAGTGGTAATACCAAAAAGTGTGGCTGACTTAATGTAGACAGTAAATTTAGCTGTGTTATTAAATATTCCGTATATTTCAGCTTTCCTTCTCATCATCCTCCGTGCCTTTTCCCAACTAAATTGGGGTCGGTTTTCAGTCTAACTACGATGCGGCCGAACTTTAATATTTTACGTGAAGCGACTGCCATCATACCTCCACAACCGAAGTACTAGGCGATATCGAAGTTCTGTAGGTACAAGGTTGTCGGACTTTTTAGGGCTTCAACTACCCCTAACGAATGCCACAGATGTTTGTATAGCACCCGGGACCGACGGTTTAACGTGCTCTCCGAAGCACGAAGGGGTCTCAATGTGTTAAGAATGGTCACCCATCCTATACTGACCTGGTTAGGATTACTTAACTTTGTAATGTGCTAACCAGTTCCCACTTAGCCATGAGCTACTCAACAGGTTTCCTTCTAACTCTCCGAATAAATCAACTAATACCAGTCTACAATGAATCCGTATTTACAACACAACCTGGATCAATATCAACACGTTCAATAAAAAAACAAAAGATTAAAATGAACTTACTGCCACAATGGAAAAAAATGAGCAGTCATGGGACTGCCGACAGAAGTGAAATCTTAAACGAAACGACAAACTTAAAACGTCACATTAACAGGTTGGTGACATTAATTAATAGAGCTGACAGAACTCAATGTTTAGATTAGCGCCCTCTAGTGGATGTACATATGTATTATTAGCGTGACGGTCACGAGTTCAGCAATCAGCAAAAGTGCACAAACGTGGCTTATGAAGTTTACACTTCAAAAAAAAGTGTGTGTCAGCTCTGACGCACGACTGGAGTTTACAATTCACTGGAGTCTCTCTCTCCGCTCCTCCCTTCCTCCCCCCTAAGGACCGCATCGAGAAAGTTCTGACCAATGTTAATACCTCGCTAATAGAGGTTTAATATTCATCTCACCAGAGAAAACACACAGTTCAGGATCCTCTAGGGACGGACGGAGACAATGGGGCAGATACGGAAAGATAGTTAATAAGTTAGGATTTCATTGACAATTAAAAGGATATTACTGTACTTAAAAGGGTCATTTAAATTGTATAGGAGATGTAAGATGTACCAAGCATAGAAACTCTTGAATCTATTAAAACATTTGCGATTAAAAAGCAACCATTACACACGTAAGTAAACCAATATTCATAAAAGTGGAATGATTGGAGAAGAGGCTGTTAAGTAAGAATAGGAGAATCGGGGGAATGATTAATAGGATTTCTGATCAGCTGCATGAATTTTGGTATGCATAGGTTAAAGACACAAGAGAGCAAGATAGAGAGAGAGCCAAAAAATACAGCTAAGCTAACTTAATACTCAATGTATATTATGCCAACTCTCGTCAAATTCATGTAATAAAATAAAATGGTACGATTTGCTTACAAAATGAAAGTTATTTATAATTTTCGACATGCGATATAGTCCGTGATTGATTGATTTATTCTTGTATTGAGTTCAATTTGATTTTCCGTGTCGTGTTTAGTAAAGTAAGGTGCATTACGTGGGAATCAATTTGGGCATTCGTCTTATAATCCATGTCGTATTTATGTGCCATTATTTAGGAAGCAGACCGTAACACTATAATATTGAAATTTTGCAGGTAGCTATTTTTTTCATTCACGTCTGAGCTCAACGACGGGAAGAAACTGTTAACTTACAATAACATACATAGAACTGCACACATCGCTCCCATGTTGAATTTCTAACTGCTAATTCTTTTCCTTAGCATTTAGAAATTCAACATGAGAGCTATGTGTTTAGATCTGCTCGTGAATTGTGTTACACCATGGTATTTTTGTTGTGGTACAAGAATGAACAAGTAACCTTATCTACATTATTAGTCAAATCCCTTCTAGAAATTTGTAGTTCATTTCACAAGGTTCCTCTAATAGCTGGAATGGATGTTAATTTGCAGGTGTGTTTTAAATCAGACTTGAATAAGAAATAAACTAACTATTTTGTATTTTTTGCTTAGCTTAAGAATAAAGTGTGTGTGTGTGTTGTGTAAAATGATTTTTGTATATTTTATTATATTACAATATACTTGATGGATAATTTTTACCAGATTATTAAAAAAAAAATACTTAATAATATTTGAGTAAGTACCTATGTGACTCAGGAAAGTTATTACCTACTCTACTTTTTCAACGCTTTTAAAAGGTAGCAACGTGTACCACTTATCGGCAGCAGTATGTATTCATTAGCCAAATGCTGGAAGGAAGGTGATCTTCAATCAAATCTTCTTAAATCTGAAGCTAACCTGGATTGTCGATGAGGTTCTACAGAAAATCAATGTTAGATCTATAAGGGATTATGCCAAGATCTAGCCATAACACGTCATGTCTGACAAACATTCTAAAATATGGTTAACTGATGTACAATCCTCTAAAACTTTACCGTCCTATATAAATCTCTAATATATATTTTTTTACAACATTCCATAGATTCGGTTACTATATAAAATATATTAGGTTGTTGTACAAGTGCCATGATAATGCTATACCTACTGAAATCTTCTGGGGTAGATAGCAATGTTATACACCACCAGCGTTTCCAGACAAATTTAGTGATTAATTATGATGACGTAATGTTTGAAGAAGAACAATTTATTGTACATAATCCCTGACGTTTTCTGTACACCCTTAAATACACCTCATTAAATAAATTATAGTAAGATTCTTGTGCAGGGTAATGGGCCAATAACGATAAATTTAAATATTTTACCAGGCTTCGATTGTTCGATTTAATGTAATATGAGATTTCAAACGCGATTTCGAGCGAGTGATATCTTTATGGAGCTTACTTTATGTTCTAATAAAAAAGTAGATTCTCTGTCTTTTATATATCTCAATTTTGTCCTTTCTAGCCAAAAATATATAAATTGACATCCTTCTTTTAAATCTTAATTTTTGTTTGCATTGTTCTTATTACATACACTATTTTCTATAGTTCTTAACCAATGTTCTTAAAGCCCAGTCATGATCAAGTCAGATAAATTACAAAGAACCTCCATAAACTTTGTATCCCAATTATTAGTTAGCACTTTGTTTGCTAAATGTATGTAATACACGACATTGTTATTTATATTATACTGTTTATCTCAGTAAACATTTAGTCAATATTCTTTATCTCAGTAATTATTATTTCGTCAGTATAATACTGATGAAACTCTCCAGGTAGGTTTACATTACAAGGTGTGTTTTTTTGCAAGCGCATTCTCAAATTATTCATCGATCTGTTTCTTTTTTGTCTTGATAAGAGGGCAGCGTATTGGAAACTTGTTCATTACGCTAAAACACATAATGTGCTACGTCGTTTAAGAACCTGACGACAGATTCATTTTTTTAAGAAACTACTATGTTAACTGTACCTAAGCCATAGTATCACATCTAATACAATGATCGAATGTGAATACCCAAAATAAAGAGAATATCGTAGTAAGTTACTTCTGGGTTAGTTGGCAGTTAAGGAATATAAGTACATATATTACGTGTATAGCCACACAATTACGTATGAACACAATTTACAATAGTTTGTAAATGGTTACATAAGAAAACGGCGACGTATCTACTTGAGTAGGTACATTGTAGCCCTAAACCTAAGTCACCCGTCTGCAGAAGTTACATAACATTTTTAAACATCTGCTCAGATGAAAGTCTTTTAAAAGTCTCTTTAGTGAATATTTACCGCCTCAAATCCAATATTCATGTTTGAGTCATTTTTGCGGTTACGTAGTATTTTCCCCTCTGCATTTGTTTTATGCAAAGGAGTAAAACCGGCATCCGTTATGCGAAAGTATAATAATTTAGTTCTTTGAAATAAAACAAACAATCATTTATTTCTTTATTGCTTACAGACTGTTAGAGTCGGTTTTTAACAAACTTAATCAAATTGGCAGAAAACTTTTTATATTATTTGATTTATTTGTATGAATATAGTAAATATAAAATATACAAGAATGATAAATCTTTAGAATAGTTTAGAATATAATACAGTCAAAACCGAATATAACGACATCGTTTATAACGACGGATCGGTTATTACGACCGAATGGCAAGGTCCCGGCCGAATCCCTAATAAATAGTTAAGTAAACATACCGCCTATAACAACATCGGTTACAGCGACATATCGCTTAGAACGACGAAACTTTGTTGATATTCATCGGCTATAACGACCAACCGTTGTGCTTGTACCAGCAAAATAAAATAATACGAACAATTTTCAAACTTATTCTAATCTATTAAGGAATGTTTTGACGACAGGAAATATTCAGGGATACCGGAATCTGTATGTACTTTCTGTTAATTAGTAGTATTGACGTACGTGTGTAGTAAGAACATTACCTTAAACACTGACTACGAGTATTGAAATTCATATGGCAACTTAAACAAAACCATAATTTATTGTAATAAAGGTGAAAATTTAAAACGCTTAGTGCTCAATAGCGAAAACCTTTATTCAAAATTTCGTCCGAACGTACGTCAGTTAGAAGGATGTCACTAGTACCTAGATGGCATCACTTTCTTGAATGATTCACGATAATCCGCAAAACGATTTCTATTGATGAATTGCAGAACTAGCAGGAAACGGTGAGTGTTTTTACTTTATTCCTATACATATAATTACTGATACTAAGGTCTATAATCACTATTAGGTGTATAAAAATCAAGGTCCTGATGGTCAACATGATAAAAAGACATGGGGCAAATTTAGATTTTCGCGAAAACTTGTAAGTACCAAAATTTATCTTAATTTTCGACTGTTTTTATTTTTCGGATTTTTTCCTTTACTAGTGCTGTAAGACCTTGCTTTTAAGCAAAATTGACAATTCTAGTTCAACCGGAAGTACCCTATAGGCTTCGGGTCGAAAACCCTATGGTACTTCCCATTTACCTAGAATCATGAAATTTGGTAAGAAGCAAGGTCTGACAGCACAAGTGAAGGAAAAAATTCGAAAGTCGTTAATTTGTTGTAATATCACACAAAAAAAAAGTTTTTGTGATTACAAACTTATATTTTGCGGTTGGATTGTTTACTTTGTCTTACATGGCAACCGCAAAGTTAAGTTTGTCTTTCGAAAAAGACGGGCAAAAGTCTTTGAGAATTGATTCCCGAGATGGACGTATACAAGTTTGTTTGCTTACGGAACCCTCGGTGCGCGAGTCAGACTCGCACTTGACCGTTTTTATATTTTTTTACAGTTTAGACAATGCATGAGTACGTAATACGACTTTATAATAAGGTGATAAGGCCGCCATTGTTATTTATTTATTTTACTCTTCGATTTTTTTTCTGGTGTACAAATATATTGTTATTACTTGTTTATTGTTGTTACTTTTACCGCTTACATTACTATGTATAAAAGTCTTGTTTGCTATCTTAATAACATTAAAACGTATTTATGTATATACAATTTGTGTGTTAGCGTCTTTTCAAGTCATGTCGTCATGACGACAGAGAGGCAATACCGTAAGAATATGAAATGAAAGCCGGTTTTGTAAATTTACTGTTAATTTTTAGACAGCTTTCTTGCGTGTTGAGAAGCAAAGTGAAGTGAAAAATTTATTAAAATTTAAAAATTTACGGATGACTTACTCTTTAAAATGCTTTTATACCACTAAACAGTGCTGTCACTGGTCCCCTACTAATGCGGTTACCGTGGTTGGTTTCAACAGGAGTGTTCTGTCAATGAATTTTGAATACCATCTTTGAAAATCGTAGTATACTGTTATTTGTAGATAAAAGTACTGACTATTTGTCATTGCTTTAGGTAGGTAGATTTCGTAAGGACAATAAAAAAGCCTTTTCCCAATTCTGGTACATTATCATCTGACAAATATGACAACTTTTCAATCTTAACGTTACTCAGAAATAGATGTCATTCATTTTCTATACTTACTTATTTAAAATCAAATCAACTTCAAATATAACTATGTTCGTCGCGTCGCGTATTTTTTTTTCTTCTTTGTATTTTCATCGATTTCTCCGAAGCGTCTTTTCCGATTTGGATTGTTCGAACTAATATTGATTAAGCTGCATCCCCAGATACTCCTTACATAAAATGGCTTGACATATACTATTTTAATGTTAATCCGGCAAAACTAAGTGATCAGGCGTTAAATCGAAAATCTCTTCACATTAATTTGTCATTATCGTTTTGTCCCTAACGTCATCATATTCAATCAATTAGCCTACCACCCACTGCTGGACAAAATCCTCTCCAAATATGCGCCATAGGGCACACTGAAAGTTCTCCGCTCCTGGCCGCTCATAAAGGTTTGAAATTCGAATTTTTGTTATATTTTTTTAACATAAGAAACTCACACATTAATTTTAAAAAAAATTGGCAGGAAATCGCATGTCAATTGTTTTTTATCACATTTTGAGGTTCGTCATCCGTAGTAAAAATGGAATTAACGCGAAAAGATTTTAGGGCGATGATTTTTTATGATTTTAAAAGTTCACTGACTTCGCAAGACGTTTTGAAGACGAGCAGTGCGCTCGTCTTCGAAATGCTTGTAAGACGTTGGTACGCAGAATTTGATCGTGGCCGTGTTTCTCTCTATGATAAAATTCGTGTTGTTAAAGTACGATCACGGACGTTCAAATGCATGGTATGGCATTGTTACAGGAGATGAAACATGGATATATTGTTACATGCCGGAAAGAAAGCAACAGTCTTCTGTATGAGTGTTCGAAGGTGACAGCAAACCAATAAAATTAAGGCAGGAGAGAAACGTAGGCAAAAAAATGATTTCGTTTTTTTTCTCCTGGACGGGTCCTGTCTGCACGATCCCACTTGAAGAACAAAAGACAGCTAATGCTGAGTGGTACACCACCATTTGTTTGCAAACTGTCTTTGAAAAAGTTAGGGTAAAACGACCAAGAAGTCACATCCTATTGCACCATGATAATGCTTCGGTGCACAGCGCAAACAAGACAAAGTCATTTTGGCTTCTGAAAAGGTAGAGCTAGTGACTCATACCGAACATGGTCCAGACCTGGCACCATGCGATTTCTTTATTTTTCCAAAAATTTAAGATTTGATGAGAGGTGTGTTGTCGTCACACCAAAAACTCTTATTTATTTTATTAAAACTAGGGGCAAACTATAGTCCCACTAATATTATAAATGTGAAAGTTTGGATGGATGTTTGTATCGCTTTCACGCAAAAACCACTGAACCGATTGAATGAAACTTGGTATGTAGATAGCTGGAGACCTGGATTAACGCATAGGTTACATTTTATCCCGATATTCCCACGGGATCGGGACTTACGCCCGTGAAACCGCGGGGCACTGCTGGTAGATGATAAAACAGTTCACTATTCAATAAAACTGAGTTAATAGACATTATTATGACTGATTATGCCGGTAAAGCAATACTATTGGTCAGTTGATAAATATTGATGAATAGTGCGGTTATAAAAGGGTAGGAATCTATTATAAGTTGATAACAATCACTTGAGTGCCAAGAGAGGTACGAACAACATGGCAGTTAATGTTAGTTAGTGATTTTCATAGTTTATAGCAGTAGTTGTAAGACGGTTTATAACATCAGAAGTGAGATAAAAAACGCATCCCAATTGAAAAAAAAAAGTGGTAGTAAGCAAAGTTTCTTGTGCAAGATTTAGCTATTCGTCAATCTCAACGTCCTTTTCATGGTGTTCTTCGAGCAATCGTGATGCAACGAGTATGCAACAGTAAGCAAAAACGTTTTCATAAGTAATTTCCGAGGGTGACCCTTTATTCTAATGTGGGTAGATGTGATTAAAGTAAATACTCGTACTATCGGATTCATCCTCGTGATAAGCTTACGGTTAACTTACAGTTGGAAGCTTAACTTTTATAATTTACTCATTTGTTCAAAAAATTTAGGGATTGCAATCGGTACATGTATTTTATTTAAAATAAAGAGGGTATATGGATAAAATTAGGTGTTCGGACATTTCTATATTTGTAGGAAAAAAATATTTGGCCTTTAATTCGACGTGTTTAGGTAAAGTACTAGTAGTAGTGTATTTATTATTAATGTATGCATATTGTATATTGTTTATTATATCTTGTACTAGAAAGGATACAGATAAATATAATACATGCTATCTTTTTTGCCATGAAGTACTTAATGGCAGCAAGTCTAAAACTATGACGAAAATCGAAAATGAGGCACGGTTTAATATACGATTAACGGATATTCAAAAAAGACAAAAATAAATCAAGGTGATTGGTATTGGTATAGGGCTTCCGCATTTAGGCTAAAAATAAAATTAAAGGTGATGTGAATGGTTTTGTTGACATATGAGGTAGTTGTTACAAAAAGTGTGTTGGACACCCCAGTCCTGGTAGAGATTTTTAAAGTAGATTCATACTCTCTAGTTACACAAAAGCATTATGTTAACTAAGCAGAAATACTATTAGTATCTGTTCTTTGCTCATATCAAACAAAAAAAAAGCAATCGAGCTTCCTACTAAGTAAACGAAGTACTAATACGTTAAATACTTGGTTAGGCAGAAAACGAACAAATGACTATCAAACATTACGAACAACTTGTGCTAAATTATAGACACCTTGGGTTAAATTAGCAGCACTGGATGAAGACTACCTGAAATTGGATGGACCAGGACGTCGTCTGACTAGTACATACGACTGTTTTATAATTTTGTTGAATGATAATTGAGGGAAGTATGTGTGATGATAGATTTATAGAGTAAGGAATGATAAGATAAGAAAACGGTGCTGTTTGAAAGATGTAGTTACAAGAACTGAGAAAGTGAGACGAGTGAAGTGCGGATGTCTAAGTTTCCCGTGAGTAGGCGAGTCGCTTCGGGTAGACTTCGAAAGATGTGTACTGTCCAGATCGGCAGTATACTGAAGAAGAGATAAGTTTAAAGCACCCGTAACTGGAGAGCGTGTATGAAAGACGCGTAAGAACATAACGCTCTGTCTCTGCCTATCCCGGGCAGGAACAGATCGTGAGATATGTTTGTATGTATGATATTTAGTCTAGTATATTTGCTTCAGACAATATTGGGTACTGGGATGTTGAAACCCGTTGTGATATGCAACTAGGGTTGGCCAAAGGTATCGCATAGGAGTCCTGACGAACCTAAACTACTCTGCCGGTGCGCAGGATCTATTCTTGCAAACCATGACAGAGTGGTCGATTAGTGTGGCCGTAGCCGCAGAGCCTTATTACGTTCCTCCCCGTCCAAACTGGTTGGGTGACCGAGACGGCTCCATGGCAGTCGTTGGTTCCACGGCGGCTCATTCTCCGCCCTTGTCGCTAAGAGACAAGGGTCATGGATATGTTGCTGCCGAATGGGGGGATAACAATATATGGTATTTACTTCTCCCCCAACCGGAGTCTGAGCGACTTCGAGGTTTTCCTTAACAACTTGGAGACCTTGATGCGGTGACTAGCGTCTGGGTAGGTCCTAGTATTGGGTGATTTACGCAAAGTCCATTGCGTGGGGTTCCCCAGGACGGACTGGGGAGGAGTGGGCGGCATCGGTGGTGGGCCTCTGTCTCCTAAACAGAGGTTCCGCCAACACGTGCGTGCGACAGCAGGGGGGGTCGATAGTGGACCTTTCGTTCGCTACACTTGCTCTCGTTGCACGAGTAAGGAACTGGCGTGTCCTGGAAGAGGTTGAGACGCTCCTGGATCATCTTTATATCCAATTTGAGCTCTCCCGGACCCAGGACCTAGAAGGGATCACATGGCGCGGCGTTCTTCCCGCTTTCAGCGGAGAGCTATATCAAAGTTAGATAGGGACAGGGAGGAGGCAGCCATCGTTTACTCTTAGCTGTCTCCGCAGCCGCAGTCTCCAACCGAGGAGGTAGACAGGGGAAGCAGGCCGCTTTCGCGATGCAGTTACGCAAATTTGCGATACAGCCATGCCCCACGTTCGAGGTCGTCGGCCTCGAAGGAAGGAGGTCTACTGGTGGTCTCAGGAGTTGACGGACCTCCGCATGGCCTGTACTCCTCGTGCCCGGACGTACTAGGTGAAGATAAGGAAGAAGACCGGCTTTATGAGGAGTACCGAGAAGCGCGGAAATCTCTGAAGCTGGCCATTAGCCGCGCCAAACAGGAGAAAAGAAAAGAGATGCTGGAGGGTCTCGATCGTGACCCCTGGGGTCACCCATATCGGGCGGTGCATCAAAAGCTCCGCGCGTCGGGCCCCCCTCTTACAGAGACTCTCCAGCCCGGCTTCCTGCAGGAATGGTTGAGGGCCTTTTCCCGCAACAGGTTGAGCACGTACCCCCGTCGATGGCCCCCTTTGCCGGAGACGACAGGGAGAACGAGGAGGATGGTGTTCCACCCGTCACGGAGGTGGGGTTTGGGATGGCCGTTCTACAGATCCGTTCCAAGAACACCGCCACCGGGCATGACGGGATCCCTGCCCGAGTGTGAGTGAAGAAGTGTTCGACGCTAGCTTAGCGTCCGGACGCTTCCCTGACTGCTGGAAGAGCGGGAAGCTGGTACTTTTAAGGAAGCCGGGACAGCCTACCGACTCGGTCGCGGTCTACAGACCAATATCCTGAACATAGACTATAAACTTCCTTACGTCACAATATGTCGTAATAAATCTGTGATTTAGAATAAGTAATTAGGAGTTAATATCGAACATAATAAAGACCGTTTTGTTAAATAATTATAAAGGTAAAACTGTGTTTAAATTTACAATATATATAAATTTATATATATATATTTATTGTATGTTTCTTTCGTGCCATAAGAATTGTATTTTATTGAAGTGTAAAGTACATAAAAGTTGCGTATGGATAGTAATTACTCGTATATAATAGCAACTTACATGTGTGAGGGTAATGCTAGTGTTTATATTTTATTGAGAAGTCTATTATGTTTATATTGATATAACAAAGATAATTTTAGACATATATTGTATTTTCGTTTAAAAAAGACTCTGTATATTTCGTGGCGTTTTGGAATTTTCTAGTGGAAACATAAGTTTTAAATCAGTTTTTTTTCGGAATGCCGTTATAATTTTGATATAAATATACTTTTACTAAAACTTATATTAATTATCAAACGCATTTAATCACAATTAAATGAAAACATTTTTTTTTGAAGTGGAATATCCATTACGTGACGTGCAAATTTTCTGAAAAACGCCCATATAATGGAACGCGAAAGTTGGATAATAACATGCCATCGACGGACTGTGTAAATATTGGTCTTTAACTTGATTTTACATCGTTTTCCGATCGCAAACCTCAGATTTTGGGCATTCCTAATCGTCTTAGAAACCTAATCTCAAATCTTCTAAATCTAGCTTTTAAATGTTAATTCCTAAACCGTTGTCGAAACGACAAAAGACTAAGGGCTATCTGCTTCAGTGCAAATTAATAATTCATGAGAACTGGCTTATTTATAAAGATTGAAACAGATTTCCGAAAGCAACATTTTAATATTTAACGATTATCTTTCCTTTTGTAAAGGTTATTATTATTCTGACAAATCTGAGAGCGATATTTGAAACAAACACGTTTCTGCTGTTTGCCTCGTAAAATAACAGACAGACGCAGAATAAAGGTTACTTCTGTTTTTCACAAAAAAATATATAAAACCCTGTAATGTTTGGAGTACGCTAACGTAATTACATAATAAATTGATTCAGTGGTCGGAAATATGAATTTTAGTTCAGTCCACATTATAGAGACCTTGTGGTGATATTTGTAAATGTAATTTAGTTGAACGACTTATTCAAAAGCATGCCCATGTTACCATCTAAAATATTATTTATACGGATTTGAATTGGAATCAGGTAAGAAGAACCTTACTTGCTTTGTTGTATTCTAAAGCGTAGCCCAGGGCCTTTGTGACTTGCCTACCTGTTCACGAATAAGGGCCAACAGAAATTCAAAAAGACATTGTAAAAAGTATTTGGCAAAAATGTGTATTGACGCTGTATTGTCAAATGTCACGACATTGTAAAGTATCGAATAGCCTACAAATTTTGAGCATGCTTAAACTTGAATATAATGTTTAATGCTTTTGAAACGCTTGCAAATTCTTTAAGTACCTGAAGAAATTATTATAAAAAAATTAATATACTTATTCGTCTTATAAAACAGAGCTACGATTTACGGGTTTTAGTACTTCTAGTATATTTCTAAGTCAGTAAGTTATTTAAAAAAAAAATCGTAAACTGCAGCTGCAAGTTCATCTCAAAATCTCTTGGTAGCCCAGCGTTAACGCTAAATAAAAATTAGACGCATCGAAAATAATTGCTACAAAAGGTTTTATTGATTTAATGGCTTCATTAGGTAGGTAGTGACATTGAGCTACAAAGCTCAATATCACTACCCTAGGTTTTCCCCCTCGGCGGAGTTGTGCTAAAGTGGTGTTATTTTATACTTATTGATTTGCTGCAAAATTTCAACACTTTAAATTTATAATTTTGAAACGGGCGAAAATTGTTATGATTTTTTTTTGATATAGCTAATATGTATTCGAAACTCGCTTTTCGCTGTGTAGCAATTTTCTAGGACGAAGTTTTGTCATTAGGCAGATTGGATTGCCACTCGATTTGCTCGTACTATCATTATCGAGGATTAGCACGGCTCGAAAAACTTAGGAAGTTCGAAATTTGAAGTCAATCAAGATCTACTTACTATGGATCGTCGTAGTATGACTATCGACACATGCTATCAGTTTCACAATCTATTTCATACAGGCTAAGCAAACAAGGGCTTCGATTGAATAACCCTTATTTTGAAAGCCAACGTGAGTTAGATACACATTCATTCATACGTACATTCCTCTGTATTAATAACAATACGGTACCGCAAAGGGATCGTCAGAACATTGGCCCGGTTATTTCAATGAAATAACTTTGTTAAACTTTATTATTATAAAAAGTCAACCTTATACGGTGGCCAAATTTTTAATTGAATTCATCCGCTACATAATATTTAAAGAGTAATTGACAACAGTAATACTATCGACCCAGTTAGTCTTGAACGACATCTAGAGAACTGAAAATGTCAACTTTTACTTTAAAGAACTAAAGGCAATTTGTATAGAGCCCAACATTGTCATTGGCGTATATTATAATCATTTTGTAATAAATAATAATTGTGTTTTGTGTAATCCTATTGCCCCTTTTCAAAACTTTAGTTCTGATAACAAATTCAAAGTGCCATTAGAGAGGAACAGCTCTCAACGTCGCGAGTCGTCGAGATGGGTGCCATATTTATGAACGTTTTTTGCTTGTTCGGGTCGACATGTGTGCGGAACGAAGGGTGACGCTACGTAAAACGCTAACATGTGGCGTGCTCCTCGCTCGCACCGCCACAATACATCCGGGACAAAATCCGCTAGCCCCTACTCATCAACTAATAGTTACAGTTTTAAATAAACACCACGTATTAAATGAATATCTTAGAATTATTATCTACATAACAATAACAAGTTTGGAATGTGGAACAAAAATGTACAAAATTGTCATTAATGTAAGTGTCCAACGCGGGCGATTGATTAATAAAAAATGTAGTGTAGGTCAAACGGCACGGCGAACTCATCAACAATACACAAACGAAAAGGCGAATAATGAAACCCACTGAAGACAAGATGACTGATGAATATTTATAATACTTCAAGCTTACCTAAAACTGTCTTTCTCTGGAATGAGGTTTATTACTCGTTTTATCTTATTCAAGCGAGATGCTTTGATTATTAACTGAGATGTTAGTTTGAGATTTTATGAATTTCAGGATAAAACGTTGAGTACTTCTTTATTTGAATGGAATTCATTATTATTTATTTCACCTTACTTCCTCAAAAGGAGCACAACTTTAATAATAAATATGTATTAGGTGCAAAAGCTTTTATTATTTATCATATAACTTATATATGAGTTGTTATCGAAATTGTTTTGTGTAATTTTAATTTTCAACGTTATTGTTTGTAAAATTTAAATTCAAGATTTATTTTAAAACGAATATTTATGTGTATTTTGGGTTTACTTAGGTATGCAAAATGTAAATGTATAAAAAAATTTAGGCACAGATCTTACTTTCAAATATTGGAATTAAGAACTTTATTGGAAAAAGACTAATATTGTACCGGTACCTAAGTTAGACAGAATTGATGCAATTTAAAATGTCATCAAAACAAGATTGTAAAATAGCTAAGTATAGCAATGTGCTAAGTTATGATAGGGCTGACATATCCTTATTGGATAAATGCTCCAAAAAAAATCGACAAAATGAGCATATGGCACGGTAGACATATCGTTGTTTGGTCATTTACGATGTAGAGGATGTATTTATATATTATGCATAGACTGCAGCCGACAGGTAAGTAAAACGATCACGTTTCGGAACGACTGACTGCGCTCGCGCGAGTCTGCACGACCAGCCTGACTGGCAAGCAGCATTGCCAACATAACAACATTTAGGTAATCCTCTTTGGAAAATAAAATGATATCGATAAAATACATATGGTGTTATTCAGTTTTATAAAATCGAATACAGTTTTATTTAACATTTACTGTAATTCCAACTTTGATGATGATGAATTTCGAATTTTCTGGATTCAATATATTCAAGATATCTCATGAAATAAAATTTATTGACCAATACCTTTCGTGTTTATTTTTGAGTCAACATTGTTGGAAACACAAACAAAGCTACTGTTAAATTATTCACAGTTCTATAAGAGGAAATTGTACCTACTCTGCAAATAATTAAAGCATTATTTATAATGCTATAATAAAACTAGTTGGTTTTAAAATAATAATGCCGAAGTAAAGAAAGTTATTAACATCAACCTACATCTTCATTTAACTCATGCTGTTGGCAGCACTGTTTATACGTAGAAACGATGTTGCTTGGCTACATTCACGTGTGAAAGAGAAAGAGTTACATTTGTAGCCAGAAGGGAAAGAGATAGCAAGGACCGGCTGAGCAGGTAAGCGACGCGGGCGCCGTCCTGCGTGCACTGATATCACAAAGCCAGATGCAACGACAGTCTGTTCAACACTCAGGTAGGTACCTATATCTATCTACAGCGAACCTACTCAACTCCATAATGCGGTGCGTGGGCTGATTGTTCTTAAGTATTTTACCTTTGTTAGCGAATTCCTTTTTATTTATTTATTTTTAATTTTCGTTCTGAAATTCGACGGTCAAATTATAATAAATCACTTTACTAAGGTATTTGTTTGTTTGATCCTTTTAAATAAGATTTACGAATATGTAGACACGAAACTATTGTAATTGTAATGTATTATGTCTATATGAACCACTGTCTAGATTCTACAACGACAATGAGGTGAATTTTTAACCACGCCATGTACAAAAATATTTCGTAATTAGCGAGATGATTTAATTTTACCAAGACAAAAAGCTGGTATGCTCACAATATTTATATTTATAGTTATTCCTTTTACATTTAAGCAACTTATGTATTCCACCTAATAAATGTCAACAGTTGCGGGGTTTGGCATATGATACGCAGTAATTTTTTTATTTTTTTACAAGAAGACAATTCTAAGGTATACATACGGTTACGGCGCACCGTATTATGATCCTTGGTTGCAATAGACGACTGAAACTGGCAGTCGCCTTATGAGCACAGTCAGCCGTAATAGCCGTTGTATTGGGCAGAAATGAAATAATAATAATTATGGTCGGTTGACAACTCTGCACTAAACCAAGAGATTTCGTGCGGAGTAGATTTTCATAAAAGTTATTTCGGTATAATTTTTTACATTTTTTTTTCTGTAGCACTCCACTGTAACTAGCCATGTTTAATACTATGTATAATATAATTTGTCAATGTAATTAATATGTATGATGTGGTTGTACTATTTAATAAATAAATAGACCAAATCTGCTGTTTGGTTTGTTTGTTTCAAGTTTGAATTACACTGGTAGTAGATTTAAAATCTTTAAGTGGTACACTTTTATTCGACACCGTTACTGTATAATGAAAGACCTTTGCTGTGGACCTTGTCATATTATCTTTCCACCACATAAGCACAATGTTCCCTTGTTTAAACACCAATCTCATTTTCGCAGTCCTTGCGTCACGAACCGAAACTATAAGACGTACTAAAAATTGTACAAATTTTAAATCTATTTCATCTTTAATACATGAATGAACTTAGTACCTACCTGAACGTTCAGAAAACTCATGTTTTAAATCGCAACAAAAACAGACCCTCCGTTTTATTATAAAATTAAAATGTTTCGTACAGTTAATGACCGTGTTCAAAACAAGAACCATTAAGATTGAGTCCATTAACTGAATACCTACTTTTTACATTGAAACTGAAATCTGTTTTATTTTGATAATTAAACGTTGCATTACAGTTAATATTCCACTTAACTCAGTTTTATTAAAGTTTTAATCAAAAGCTCGGGGCTAGGGGAAGGCAAGAAAATCGGAGCAATTGAATTGGTCGGCACCACAGCGCTTACGCGACCGGCAGGGGGAGGGTAACCTCCCTTGTTTGTGGTCTACTATAGTTTTTAAACTAATATGCATAACCAGATATTGTATATTACATAACAAAGTATTATTTTTTTTGGTTCTCTACTTTAAATTATGTGGGTGTATAAGTTTTTTTTATTAAAATACATCCTTTTTTTCCTGATTCACTAATATGTTCAAACGTATAAATTCTTTAATTGCATATAAAAAATTTATATCACGCTGTTTCTCCGCGATGAACTCCTAAACTAATGAACCGATTTTAATGAAATTTTGCACACTGTGTTAAGTTTGGTTCAACTTGAGAGATAGGATAGTTTTTATCTCAATTTATAGTCACAATATTTTTGTTTTGCAAATTACTTAGCCACAGCAAACGCATGGTCGGAAAGCTTAATAGGTTAATCAGATAAATAAAATTAGAATGGGCCGTACAAGTAAATATATTAGTAAAAAAGTAAAACACGTCTTTTCCTTTTTATTTCATAAATCATCGTCTGTTTACATGTGCACAAAATTTATTTTATTTCAGCAAAATTTTACATAACATAAATTGCACTTTTGGAACTGGACAAAAAACTGGGTTGCAAAATGCCACAACTGATAGATAGATGGTCAGGGCAAGTACAAATCGCACACCTAGATCTAAACAAGTATTTACTCAAAAAAGCACTTTTTTGAGAAAAGGCGGAATACTAATTACTGTGTGTGTAGATTTATGCTTTTTAAATGCAGCTGGAAGAAAGTTTTGTAGGAATCTTGTGTTTTAATCATGTTTTGGGGCTGAAAATTTTTGTAGTTATTTTCACATTGCTTAACAATGCATGTACTTATATTTGTTTTATTTTTTTATTCAGTTGACCCCGTGTTGGTGAATTTAGCGTTTAGTGTCGAATTTTAGTGATATTTTTAAATCTGTTTTATTGGTCGGTAGGTATTGAGATAAGGAATTCAATCGTGTGCATAACTCAAAATGTAACAATAAGTCAAAATAATGTAAAGCATAAAATACTTTAATTTAACTCAACAGTGTAAATAACGTGACATTTTCAATCTGTTGAAACAGTATTATTACTCCAATTTGTATTCGAGAATTTGGAGTTGGAGCAGTTTAATGACTGGAGCTCTAACGTTTTAACGCGCGGCGAAACCTTGTGTAATATTTAGTTCGCTAGTTGACAAATTTCCTCGTTGGCGGTTTTATTCCACTTCATATAATAAATTAATTAATTACATTGTTACTTCATATATTTTATTAATTAATCAACTAACTAACATTTTTATTAGTTTTAGTTGAAAGCGGACACTTTCTTGATTTCTCGAAATACAAAAATATACATCATAAAGATACGATGTGATATTTTATTAATCGAAACAGAATTTAATACATTAAACATGAAATGTTTTTTTCTGGGTAGAACGAGCAGAAAAAACATCTCATGTTTTAAATAAAGTAAAGGATAATCAAAAAATCATCAATTTTGGGTTATTTATAAAATAATATTAAGTATTATTTTATAAATAACTCAAAATTGATGATTTTTTCCATCTATCTATACTTTTTCTTAATCTTCCTGCAAACTAAGTTGGTTTCTGCCACTCATCTTGTGGTCGCAGTGATAACCGTCTAGGTACAAGATAGATGCAAGTGTAGGAAACAGTCTCACAACCACTGATATAAACTATGAAAATCACCAACTAACAGTAACTGCCAAGTTGTTCGTACCTCTATCCGCACTCAAGTCATCCTTCTCCACTTATTTTCCTACCATTTTATAACCCCACTATTCATTAATATTTATAACTCGACCAACAGCATTGCGTTACCGGTATAACCAGTCAAAATAATGTCTATTAACTTATCTTTATTAAATAGTGAACTGTGTTATCATCTATTATAGTTTGTCCCTATTTTTAATAAAATAAATAAGAATTTTTATTTGGCGACAACACAAGACACAACTAGGTATATTCGTAAGTATTGAATAAACATAGAATATGTCGAACTATTTTATGCTATGCATAATTCTTTAAACACAAATATTTTTAAATAAATATAAATAGATACCACTGCTTTACAGTGCAGCATACAGTTTACAGTAAATAACTCAACTTTAAAACTTCTCTTTGGGGAAAACATTTCCTATATTAAGCTAAACTTCAATAAAATTAGGAATTTCGTGTGGAAATGTGTAGAATCGTGAGAAAAATAATGTCAAGTCTTAAAAAAACGTTAATATTATTTTTTTAACTTTTTTCTTTTAATATAATAAAATCAATGCAATAAATGACACAACTTTACAAAAAAAAACAGACAATTTATAGTGAATTTGTTTTGTGTCTACCTTCCCATTACTAAATATTTATATCACGTCAAGTTTTTTAAATATACCCTCAAGTAAATTAAATTAAGTCCGAATAGCCTTTGTTATGTTTGCGGTTAAATAATCGTTACAAAAACTTGTGCCAAACTATAAAATTTTTGAGCCGCTGCCGAAAATGATGTTTGTTTTTTTTTTTAAAGCGGTGGTGCAAAATAATTAATTATGAAGAAATTGTTTCCAATTTATTGCAAAATGACTACAAAATGGGAACGAATGTGTCAATGAAATCCATTTTTGCACTCGCACTTCGATTTTTTCCTGACAACGTACGTAGCTACGAAGCGTAAGTGATGAGTATGGGGTTCCATCAAGATTTAAAGTCGTTTGAAGAGAGGTACATAGGTTTTTGGGATAATATTATGCTGGCCGATCATTGCTCGACTATTTTAAAAGATTCTAACCCAGACCAGTATAAAAGAACAAGTACTTTCAGACATTTTAATTTTTTCCTTGTGTAATTAAGCTAAAATTTATATTTCTTTTTACATAAATATTTAAAAGACTTGACGTGCTAATTTTTTTTTTCAACTTTAATGTGGAACTAAGGGTAACTTACTCTACAGATACACATTGGTTTCATGCGTGGGTATTTTTTGTTGTAATGTAGTATTCGTTATCTATTGTGAAATCTGCACATTATGTTATCGTTACCTTAATGATTACTAATAGGTACAGACCTATTATTCTGCAATACTAAGTACTGTTCTTTTGGTAATAACTACTTATGTACTCATACTGATTGAATGAAATGAAAATGTGTGTACAATGTACCAAAGAGTTCGTGAGGTTGGTAATATACGAAACACGGTCGTTAACTGTCAAATCAAATCAATCACTTTATTTTAAACGTCAAAACGGTACATTTTATTTAAATTTGTATGAAATAACAATTTTGACGTCAGTCATACTTAGCAATTGTCAAACATGTTCTTGTATGTTGTATAGTATGTTCTTGTTTGGGTTTACATTTAAAAATAATAACAAGCGTCAAAATACAAACGAATAAATTTTTTTTAATTTTCTTATAAAACTTAATGACTATGAAATAATTTATTTTAATGATAGGCATGACTTGTCAGTAAACATCTTAATAAAGGGAGAATCGCCATCTGAAATGACGGGTCCAGAGAATTTCAGCCAGTATTTTACTCCATAACCAACGTTTTAACAAATAAAGCTTATGTTAAGCCATCCAAGTAAGCGAAGAAGTAACATTGAAGTAGCAAGCCTTTAGGGCTTAGGGCTTATCCCGCACTTGGAACGATTCTGGTGCCGCGGGGGACTTTGCAAACATTCAAATAACGGAAACAAGAAATACCCACACTCGGGACAACTATTTGTGAATTACACAAATTTTTGTCCCGTGTGGGAATCGAACCCTCAATACCCGAGGCGGCATAATCGAGATGCCATCACTTCAACCACCGTCCCAACCGTCGTGTCAGTATGTCTCTTTATAATTGGAAGGCATACATGGAGTCCTACTATGAAATAAAGTTATAATGGTTTTATGTAGTAATTATAACAAAAGTTGTACGGTTTCGATAAAACCGTTCAATGCTACATCATCATCTATTTTGTTAACAGTAGATACATAATTACACCTAATAAATAAGTAATTAAACTATTGTGTATTCTGGTTAATTATACACAAAACAAGCAATTAAACAAATACCACGCACCCTGTGAAATTCACTGTGTTTTAATTCACAGAAATTGCCTAATTATGCGGATGAGTATTTCGAAATTGTGGATTTGTAGTCTATAAAAAATGTTTACCGCTAAGCGTCTGCAATATTATATGTATACTGGATTTTACACACTACTCTATAAACTTCTTCAATAAAAGTATGTACTCGCTGAGGCTAAAAGACTGAAAATCGGACTCGGTGTCACTAGCGCGTTCAACCGTACTAACTCTTCAGTTTTACAATGTTGATTTTAAATATAGATTTATACTCAAGATGGAGTAGGTGAGAGAGGATAGAACAGAGTAGACTACAATATAAATAGTAGAGGGATTATGATGTTTATGGCCTATACACATACATGCCAAGATCACGCTGAGTTTGTTTACGAACTTATTTGAATAGCAAATACTATTAATAACAGTATTATACTTTATTTCACTCTTTAATACTGTTCACTTATTTATTTTAAAAAAATATTCAAAATACTGCATTATATATTTATATCTGGAGCCATAAAATCTATATTAAAAGTAAACTCAATATTGATGTCCGATAACTTATATTCACAATTAATACAAATTTAAGTTAACTATTTACAAAAAATTTCTTATGAAATTCACAAGCATTTAATTTTTTTTCTAAAATTGTCTCATATTACTTTCCATTCCCTTTTTGGGACTATCATCTCACAAAAAAGTGGTTTCTGTAATCAATGCCGAGTGGCGGGATTTTAGGAAAAGGGCTTCTACATATTTGAAAAAAAAATATGTCCTTATTTATTTTAATTAGGTTTTATTCTTTTTTTGTTGTGGATAGGCTTAATATTTAAAACATGACAGTAAATTATTGATTTGAAAGTCAGAAACTAAAAAAATTTTGTTTTTGACCTTTAAAATAATATACCAACTGTTTACTTTTCTAAAATACGGTTTTTTTTAACTCTCCTATGTACTTCAATATATGTACTTCATTTTTCATACAAAAACGTGGCAACCCTAGTTCAACTATCCACCTCCTGGCTTCATCATCAAATCATATTTACCAAGCCCAATCTGTTGGACTCGTCAAAACGATTTATATAAAGAGAAAAAAAAGTATCTGTGTGTAATTCACACTCGGCAGAAGTGAAACTTCGGAAAAGTAGCCTACGAGAGAATGAGAAATAAAAAGTAAAATCTACACAAATAATTTATGTTAATAAATTTAATTTTAGATAATTTATATAAAAGTTATTAGTCAAATTAACACATATGTGTTAAATAATTAACATAAATTAATTAACCAACGAATTTTAATACGCAAATGCACAGAAATGATACACGTGAATGATACACCACGTTGACTATGACGCATTTTCTGAAGGCTTAGTACGCATACGCACTCACAAAGACAAAGATTATAGGAAACACTGTAAACTTGTGTTCTATCTCATTCTCTCGCAGGCTAAAGCCTATGTATGAATATGTTTGTCTCTTTTTAGTGTGACTTTTTCGTTTCATCGAATTTTCAAATCACAACGATTCTAAAGAAGTTTCACTTCAACAAATTCGAGGGGTTTACTAGTAGCCAGTGAAGAGTTCCACTATCCACCTCCTGGCTCCATCATCAGATCTGCTCCAATATGCCAAATTATAGTTTTGTCATCCAAACTACAAATACACACAGATTCGATACGACAATTAGAAGTAGGTTAAAATTGACTTCCAAGATTTGTTAATACAGATAGTTTCAAGTGAAGCTAATAAAAGCATGTTAAAAATCCTTTAAAAACTACAAAATCGCACACATATTGTCACTTTTTTTTTCTATTTTAACTACGTACTACTATTTATTATGTTCTTATTTATGTCTGGGACAAAAGAAAGAACTTAATTGGTTACAATAGCTAATGCCAGTACCGATTATTTTTGTTACCAACCACAAAAAAGGCCGTGCTTGGTTAACTAGCGATATTGATGATATTACTTTTTAGAAGCTGACTGCACTTTTTTTAGAATTATAAAAATATAATAACAATAAACTATGTACACCTACACAGTTAGTGAAGGTCTTGTAACATCCATAAAGTCAAACCAACAAAAATCTGTTTTTTTGCCACGACATGTTAAGCAAGCTTATACGCGTGAGATTGCGACAAATAGCACGACCTTAGGAGCCTCTGTCGCCGGTACTAACGCAACGCCACGAATACATAATGCGTTCCCCGTATCTTGACTTCGAGGTAGTTTTCCTAACGGACGCTTTACACGTGACACGGAACGCTAATGTGTACAAGACCCCGTATTCGCTTCTAAACTCTGATTAAGGCCCAGCTCGTTAATTTTTAAGATAATTATTATAATTTTCTTAAATGCTTTCTTCATAAAGACTATTTAGAGAAAATTACGAAACCTACCTGCTCGGATCGAAGCGTTATGAGAACGAGAAAAAAAAAAACGAAGCACTTTTAAATAATGTTAATGGTACTAAGTTGTTTCAATTTTGTGTTGTTGTTCAGTAAATACTTTTATTTTGACCTCCATTTGTTTTGCGCTTCTAAGTAGTTTAGTTGTATTTTAGTCTCATTTTAGTAAAATTTTAGGAAGGTAGTATAATAAGTACCACAGTAATTTAATATTGTTCATTGTATACAATGACTGCATACACATTTCCTAATAAATGAACACGAACATTTGGGACAATATATAATATCAACGTAATACTTTTATAATACAACATATATACATAAAGGCAAAAACGGTTTTGTAGATGTAGATACAAATTCTAACATTGTCACTAATTTGTAAAATAGTTCTGTGAAATCGAACTTGAGGCAATTGCAACTAATCTTTGTTATTAATCTAGGGCTACCAATGATAATTAATTGTATTTTGGGATTTAGTATGAACCCATAATTATTCATACTCGATTCGCAGATCCACTTCAAATTTGTGCTTAGTTTGGTACTTGATCCTGTCAGATTATTTTAGGGTGCCCTGTTAAACTCTGTTAAAATTTCCGAGAATGTTATACACATGTTTAGTATATTACAAAAAAACTTTCACTTCTGTATAGGGACCTAAAATTTCATTAAACATTCTGACCCCGAGAATCTTTTGAATACAATCTTGTTTTACGACAGTGTTTCTTACCACTCATACTTCCCTCGGAACTTTAAACAACCGTAGTTCTTCTAAGTGTTTCTTAATTGTGTTCAAGTTTGGCTCTCGAACAATTCCCGAAAGCGACATTCCACAACTTTCTAGCTGAAATAAACTCAAAGTTATTCCACTTAACAAATTTTGTAGATAACTTCACCAATGTCTTTTTAAATAAATGTCGGGACCCGCACAGTTTGCGTCCTGGTATTTTGTAATAATTGAATTTAGAAATATTTGAATGAGTCCTTTCTTCTTGTGAAATCTTTATATAACATTGCTTGGCTATAAGACGGGATGCAAAACTAATTTCTATTACTTAAACTTACTGTCAAGAAACATTAAGTTTGCAAACTCTAAATGATTTTAAAGTAAAAAAAGACAATAAATAAAAAAAAATATTAAACAGTCTTATTAATAAATCAAATCAGTTTGAACTTATTAAGGTGTACTTATTTGGCAAATTAGAAAAAAAAATACGTTTCAGTTTTCTACAAAGTTCATAGTCAGTTGTATGTAGTGTTGCAAAAAACTCGAGTCTTTGAGTCGTTTTTAAACGGACTCGGTTGATGAATTATAAGACTCGACTCATTACAACAGAACTCCAAGATTAGAGGACTAAATTCTCTACGAGCTCTTTAATGTGACACGAGAGCTCGAGTCTCTTTGTGCGCTCCAGTCCTTTTTATTCGGCGAGTCGCGCTCGAGTCCTCTTTATGTATGAGTCTAGCAATCAAATTGTTACATTTAAACGACGGGAAATGAAAGAAATGCTGACATAAAAAAAATAACAGTTTTGATTCACATCTTTATTTTCTTCGAAGTGAGTTTTAGCTGATTTATAATGATTTTGTCGTATTAGATTATTTTGTAGGCATAGTTACGTAAAAGCTAATTTAAACTCATCACCTATTCGAATCTTTTCGAATGATAAGCTTCAAGTCTTATCTGATTTTTTCTTGAAGACTCGAGTTCATTTTAAGACTCGAGCCTTTTGTAAGACTCAAGTCGCTGTTAAATGACTCGGGCTCGGTTTGACTCTAGACTTCGAGCCCTTTAAACACGCTGAGTCTTGCATGATTGAGTCGAGTCTTTCAAATTACGACTCGAGGACTCGAGTCCTTTGCAACACTAGTTGTATACCTATTCTAGAACACAATTATACCTTCATCTTTATGACGGTCAAAATTACAAGTCCACCTAGCAATACCAAACAATAAGCCAAAGCCATAGATAACACTCAATTACATGGCCTCTACTTCCTAGTGGTATTTAATCACTTTCGATCCAAGATATGTGTATTTTCAAACTGAGAACCTCTTAACAATTTCAAATGACAGTACCCACAAGACAGCAACATTAACCCCAATAAACAATATATCATAATGAAATTCTAGATTAACCTGTAGTCTTACGCACATTGACCTTATTCCGTTATAGGAAGTGCAGAGTAATGAGAAAAATTTGTGCGAATGAGATAGTGGGAACGAAGAGATAAGATTCAAATGCCTATTGTATCGGAACAGTGGTGTGCAAATAACCATACCGCTATTGTTTTGCAGACAATACGTGTACAAGAGAACCCACTTACACATGTAGTGTCGGTGCAGTTACTGGAAACTCAAATCAAATAATATGGATCACACGTATTTTGTGCAAAACCAACAACAATACTTTGGGTCCAGAATGAGATCGATTTTATTTAAGGGAATAAACAGCACATCTGGTCCAAAATGAGATAGCTAAATGTTAAAAAAAATTGTAAGGAGAAAATATATCGGTTAATATTCAGATAGACCAAACATAAGTACAATATAGGGGAACAATAAGTGTCGGATTCATTTGCTCATTCTCACAAAGCAAGATTTTTGGTTAAAGGCTGTTGTTGTTTACACATGTTTCCTACGCACTAAAGGGTACGCGATACCATGTAGCGAACGGCGAAGAATTAAATTGTGTGAGAGTATTAATTGGATTTGCTCTTAGTTGTATAATACGGATCAATGTAAAACGGTAGGCAAATATTAAAGTATTAAATATAAGGCCAACAAACGAAAAGCTTATGAGTGATACTAAGATAAAGCCCATAAACTGTAGCTCACTGTCAATATACCGAACGACAATGTTAATAATGATTTAACAAAAAATACAATGGCTACAAAGTTATTAGTTAGTTCAATATTGATACATCGTCTATCAGACTCTATCGATGGATGTCACTCAAGGTAGTATATTTATATTTATTTTATTTATATATTTTAACCTTAGCCCTGGTCAATGCATCTTAAAAGTTTTTTTTTGGGTCAAAGACCTTGTCAAGATGTGCCTAGTATTACCAATTTTGCAGTTCAATATTTTTGCAGAGCTGTCCTAAAATGTTTTTTTATGGTACATAAATGATAACCATAATGCTGCCCTTATCCCATTTTTGCCGGTAGCTCGCAATGTATTTTATTGCCTCAACACACTTCAAAGAAATTATATAATTTGTATGAAAACTTAGAAGGTTACTAAAGGATTTCTTCAAGAAAGTGGAACTGTGATTCTTTGAAGTCGAAAACGGGTCTACTATTGAAAAACATGGAGAAGCGACACCGCTAGATACACATCTAGCATCAGGAAATTAAGAGTTCACAATATGGCAACAATATTATGGTAGATAGAAAATATTTTTGTCGTACTACACAAACGTAGTATTGGGGCCGGAGTTTTACCAGCGCAGCGATGTGTACAAATGATAGATAATAATGGGGGTCGTCCAATTAATTGATATCAATGTATTGAATCATCCGATAAGGATATACATTATGTTACATTTGCATCAGGCTCATAATTGAGAGGTTAAGGGATTGAAAAGTCTACTGAATATACCTAAATGTATTGACCATTTGCCATTTATAACCAACCATTTCAGTTCTGTCTTGCTAAAAGTACCAACGAGTCAGCCCTTTTTTTTATTGAGAAGTTTTTAGTCCAATTACTTGCAATACAGTTACTTGTTTTATATATTCTCATACAGATAAATACCCGTTGCGTCAGACAGATGTGTATCACACATACATATTTTCCCAGCCTTCTGTGAGTTATCAAACAATACCGAATAACAACATGCCCAACTACAAACATGCCAATTTTAGCAACGGCGCGTCATCGTGGTAGTAAATTAGGATTCTTCTTGTTTAAGAAGTATAATTCAATCCGAAAAGAAATAGGAGCAAGAAACCTCAGAAAGTAGCTATTGTTAGTTTAGGATTATGTATTGAGAGTATTTGTTAATCAACAGGTAACAATATGCCTAAGTAATCGATTTTATGATAGTTGTTATTCCATGACTTGGAACGGTTATAAAATAAGTTATCGTGCGTCATGCAATGCCCACATAACTCAGTTTAAATGAATTCACCGCATAAGTCATCAAATATCGTTAGCTATAAATCTCTAACTAGATTCAATGTACGCTGTTTAAAAACTTGTATACGACCCAACTCTTTTAAATAAACATTCACCTGAGACCTTACCCAATCTTTTGGGAAAGGTCTCCGGTAAATGACAAAAATCAAATGTATGTAGTTACAATATAATACACGAAAGTGTACTGGGACCTACAGAAATAATAAATAGATATTTGAAGATTTATCGATGTCTAACCACTAAGCAGCTTTCCTGCAACCTTTATTTGGAACCGTTAAAGCGTATTAATTTTCGACTCCACTTTGACATTTCAAAATTGGGTTCAATTAATTATTTTCAAAAAAAAACAATTGAATATTGAAAATATTTATCGTTTTAGGCTCAGAATTTCACGTTATTAAAGGCCAATCTTGTAAGTAGCAGATAAAATTGTATTAATGATTTCGTTTGATGGAATCTAACCTACTCTTACAAGGTCTCTACTTTTAGTTTGTAAGAATGTCTATATAAAGTTTTGTATCATTTTGTATGTTTTGTACAATAAATAGTTTATCTATCTATCTCTTTATTGTATCAAAATGGATATTACCTTTAATTGACGTATAAGTATTTTCAAATGTCTTGTCCAATGTCAAATATTTCATGAAGCAAAAGTTGTCTTGTAAATTAACAATATTTACAATGTTATTTTGATCCTGTCGACCAAAATTCATGCAAGAATTATTTAATTGTATTTGAAGAACTTTCTTAATCAAGACCAGTAGAAGTTGGATAAATAAAATATAAATATATTATACTATTTGTTACAAATCTGATAGAATAATAAAACTATTGTGACAATAAGTGTAGACAATGGACTCATTTTGTTGGACTTACGAGGGCACGTTTCAAAATAACTGTAGTATAGTGCAACAACGAACGTACAACGTATTTGCCGCGTGGCTAAAATCGGCATGAGGGTTACCATAAGCGAAGTCACTACTGCGTTGTTAATTAAATAAATCCATTCCTTAATTTTTACCCTGCCATTTTGTCTCCCTTTTCATCAGTGGAAGTATTACCTACTTAATATGATATTGTTACCATATAATGATAAGCATAAAAAATTATTAACATTTCCAAATAGTCTGAAGTGTAACGTAAGAAAAGGAATTTCGTTTCAAAACATGACACTTTTAGTGAACACTTCATGATCCCTAAAAGTAACAGTGCTATTAACTGTTAAATATACTGTTATAATAAATAATACTAAAACAATATCACACAGGTTTATTAAACTTTACTTTGGTCATTTACAAGAAAAAAAGCAAAAGAAAACAAATGACCGACTTTTCCAATTCCCGCCTGTCCTCTAAATATCAACTCACTTTACGAAATCGCTTAATAAGTTTTAATAAAACCTTAAAGTGTAAAGATAATAATCCGACTTCTTATATATGCAATTGTGAAAAGTCAGGAAAAATCACAAAAATGTAACATAAAAGCACAAGAAAATGAAAACATGACACATTCGTGTTAGAATCAACGAAACCACCTAAACAGTTTTAAACGTTCATTCCAACTGTATTGTCTTGTAGACGGTAGTATTTACGGTCTGTGACTGGTTCTATTCAAGGCTAAACTGTCCAATTGTATAATTATACAGTTAGAGTGTAAAAACACCTATTTCACGTCATTGACTACCGTTTAAATAGCAGAAAGCGGTACAAATTTCTACGCGAAGAGTAAATTAGGTGTACTTGCCATAGCACGTCTCTGAAATAAAATAGTTAGATGTTGTAGTGTACTATTTTTCGTGGCAAAAATTAAAAAATATTTTCCTTCTGTCTTTTTTACAACAATACAAATGGATGTGGATTGAAAGTAAATAAAGAAAGAGGGGTCAAAAAAACCTGGTAGAGAATTTATTCGATACGTACATACGAGTAGGTATTTTATGTATCAACTGATATTATTGGTCATTGTTACGCGCTCGGTGTGCGCACCTTTGGGAGAGACTTATCACTAGTATTGGACGTCCATGGTTGAGATTCCGCAGGGCTGTAAAAACCAATGACCTGTAACTTTTTCATTCAAGCCATTGATTGATCACGAAAAAATAAAAAAAGATGTTCCACAATCTGAAATTCTGGATATCATACAGATATAGATCTATTTTGTTGTTCATATTGTTTTACTGTCCGCCTTTACGCTCTAAAATATATAGCTTACGAAAATTTATTTACAAGTTCGACTTTACTTTTGCCTGTCTTATGCGAAAACAAGAACCAAGGGAATTTTTATAAAGGTCTGCTTCCTCTATATTTCAGTTGTCTGCTATTGAATTTATTTATTCAGCCAGAATATAGAAATACTACGGTCACTTGAAGTCTCTAAATTTTTTGGAATATATGACTTATTCAGAGAATTGTCAAAATTCCGAAATACATACCAACAAATTGGGATTCCGTAAAACCGCAACGTTTTGGTGAACGTCCCATTTTGTAACAGTTGAATCGTGTATTTGTTCTGTTGAATTTATGCCTTGTGAAATTTTGAAAGCAAATAAAAAACCCAGAGTCACATTTAATAAACCTCCAGGAGCAAAGTCGTTTCGACTTTTACAATCGGAGAAGCGAAATATATATTTAAAACATTGAAATTATAAAATCCGCCAAAAGCGAGTTAAGCCTCACACAACCAATCTTTACCATACACAATTTTACCTTTTCATTCGTTTTTTTAGCCATTGTTACAATTATTAGGATTGATGAATATTCAGTAATAATCTACATTTAAATTATTCTTAAATGTCTTCTACAATCGGAAGAGAGATAGTCGGTAGTTTACAATACAATTACAACTGAAAACTGAAATATGCGCAACAGGTTGGCTAATATTTATCAAATTCAAGAGCAACTCTATGCTACCTTCCCTTTCTAATTAAACCAGAACATTAGTGAGTAGTGACAATAGAAATAAATAGATGCCTAGAAAAAAAAATGTACAAGCTGGATACAACCTGGTCCAATTTCAGAAAACTGCTTCGACTACCATTTTTTTTTTTGCATAGGATGTATGGAATACAAAAAACAAATAAGGAAACCTAAAAGTATGGAACTCTGTAACTTGTCAAAAGCAATTTCACCGTTTTGTTGTTAATAATTATACCTTAGACCTTCCAGGAATAAATTCAACAGGGAATTACGAATAACTAAGCATATAGTACATTATATGCTTAGTTAATTGAACGTACTCTAGGACATATTGTTATTGATGATGGCAAACAATAGGAGGTGGAACAGACTGCGAATATAGCAGGAAGCTAAGTAGGTAAATAAGATAGTGAGTTCTTGTTACCTCTGAAACTGTGTCTTTTGAGTTGCTATTTTTTGACTTGGGCAATTAATTAATGTTAACTAAAAAATCGAATTCGAAATTTCAGATTTTGATAAAATAAATTATATATAATATAGTAGGACCACAGCTGATATTGAAGTCCTATGTGAATTTAATTTACTGCGTGTGTCCAAGATAAACTACGAAAAACCTAAAATTAAATAAAAAATAAACCATTTTTACCTTATTCATTTAAATGATTACACCACTTATCTTTAATATTGTACCTAATTTATAAAAATTAGCTCTTTCCCTTAAACATTCTAAGGCCCAGATGTCCAAATATATTTTGGCATTTATATCTTTTGAAACTAGGGATCCAGTGACGTATCATTTTGACAAAGACACAACTAACCCTTTCGAGCACACTGCCATCTTACCGAAGGGTATAATCAGGCCAATGATATATTTACTTTTGATATTATGCGTACATAAAATCATATTGGTAATGTTTGTTAGGAATGTAAGAAGCTGTTATATAATTCTAAATATAACGTGAAAAATGTGGGATAGGTTTTGAAAAAACCAACAACACAAAACAAAACAACAACTTTTTCGTCATTTATATAAAAACAAATATGTAGCCAAAAAGTGCAGACATTACCGGTTTTAGATTATTTCAAAATATCTCTCAATTTAATACTTTTAGTGAAATAAGTCTACACATTTAAGTAATTATGTTATTATTCATTGCGTAAGATCATCGAATGATACCTTTCAAATCTATACTAATATTATAAAGCTGAAGAGTTTGTTTGTTTGGTTGAACGCGCTAATCTCATCTCTCAGCGTCAATGAAAAATGTTGCAAAAGCGGGGCAAATTTACAAATGCAGACGAAGTTGCGCGGGTCTGCTAGTATTTCTATAAAATTGTAGCATTTTGCTCTTATAGCTCCAAGACTGGTAACCGCTCAATAATTCGTTTGCCAAATTAGTTGTGGAGAAAATAAAGAAATACGATAACTATATGATCCTTCCACAACAAAATAAAAAGCGTTTTTAAAAATGTAACTCCTATCTTGGTAGCGTGATTAACAGGGAGCGGTTTCATTTTGTGGTTTAGGCATTGGTAACTATGTGTGTATATTTCAGATTAGATCGTGTCTTCTGATTAGATCGTATCGCCTTCAGGCGACTTGAAATTTATAAATCTATCCTAATCTTGGGACATGTTAATACTCCATTCATTTGATGGTAATTCATATTGGACGGCGGCTAATTTTCTATTTTGTCTGGTTTCTGAACCAGATTGCTGCTGCAGAGTTCTTTAGAAATTAATATTGGTTTTTTAATAAACCTACAACCTTAGGGCATATAATATGGTGTAGGTACTCAGGGTAATCAAATTAACTATATTTTATATGATATTGTCATGTCAATCGAATATGAGGACAGGTGTTTTAATGTGATGATTATCAATAAGGTAGCCATCACCAGCCAGCTGTCTATTTGTTTACACAGCCTATGAATGCGGGCGACGGGTAAGCGCGACCCTGGTTTTTTGTATATCAGTACACAACCGCAGCATTGAACTAACAAATTACTATTTCCCTTATACATTTTACTTACTTATGAGTATGGTCAACCGAGCTCCATCAAGAGAAGGGCAGAGTTGGCGGTTGGTGAAAAAGGGGGGTGGGGTTGAAAGGTGATCGAGAGCGGTCTTAACTATAATTTAAAAAAATCTCTTTAGTCGCTTTTTTTTGGTATCTTTGAAGGGAGTTTTGAGTCGGGATATTTTTAATTTATACCTGTTATTCATGGGTAACCTGTTATTACCGGGTAGAAAACTTGATAATCACCTTACTTTAAAAAAAAATTAAGTCGTTAGTCGTGTCTACGTTAAATTATTGCAAATGACTAATTAATGGTCTTTCATAATTATCACAAGAATTCAATGATTCATCGACGAATTGATAGTATGATTCAAAGGTGAGATATGTTAGTCAAGTCTACGCATGTAATAAGATTTAGCTTTTCGGATTATAACCAATATTGTAGAGGGCGCTAATACTGCTGGTGGGGAAGTATTCAATAAAAAACGACATCTGATTCAACTGGTATGTATTACATGCGCAACACACAGACCATCAGTCTGTTACACAAATTGATGTTTTTCATCCTACCGCCAGTTAGAAATGCAAAATGTTTCGCACCTACCTTAGAATAATAATGATAATTTATTTCGTTAGTAAAAAAAGTTTATAAAATAGTAATGGGGAGTATATGTGTTCTGTAGGTGCAACACTAGTGAATTAATATTTTTTTTTTATATTATAGGGGGCAAACGAGCAGACGGGTCACCTGATGGTAAGTGACTACCGTCGTCCATGGACACCTGCAACTCAAGAGTCACAAGTGCGTTGCCGGCCTTTGAGATAGGAGTACGCTCTTTTCTTGAAGGTTTGAAGGTCGTATCGGTCCGGAAATACCGCAGGCGACAATTTGTTCCAGAGATTGGTTGTGCGCGGCAAAAAATTTCTGGAGAACCGCACAGTGGTGGATTGCTAATTATCCAGGTGATGGGGATGAAATAGTAGTATAAGTATAACTAAAACAGCACAACGAAAAAAAAATCAAGATGTGTATACCACAACTGCATCTATTATTATCTATTCAATCAAATACTATGATATTGTCGAAAGTTACCCGTACCAGTCTACCCGTGACCATGGCTGCTGAAAAGCAACTGAAACGTCGGGATCAGTATAGATAGTAAAATAACACCAAATAAATCGCGATAGAATCCGTGAAAATAGTTTTATTTCAATCAAATACTAGCTTAAACCGGCTTCCCGTTTTCTTTTTGTTTGATTAATAATTTTTTGTTTTATGTTGAAATTGTATATTTTCATTTAATTTCATAAAATGACAGGTTCGTGTTATATTTCTAAAGAATTGACAATGATTATAGATAGATGATGATATTTAAGATAAGCGGGACATGATTCTAATGTATTAATTCATCTCAAAGAAATAAGAGTTCGCATAATTTACCCTTAACCCGAAGCACATTGCATTAAGCAAGTTGCGAGTGTCACAAACATTTCATTTAATATACACCTGAACCATAATTTCGCCTCGAGCACAGTCGTTGAACGTATTAATAATAACATTAAATCAGCAACGTGGAAGATGTCGGCATGTTTATTGAATATCAAAACTTTGCTTGTTATGGCAAACACTAAAAGCTATTAATTTTCTATCAGATAAGTAGTAGTAGTTTTATTTCATTTCAAAAATATACTATATGTATATCTAAAAAACGTAATATCGACGTTATCTAAGGTACACATACATTAACATAAATAATACTACCTAACCGCTGAAAATTACTATTCTATAGTAGGAAGTTCCTGAAGAGTTGATTTCGAGGTGAATCTCTAAACGTTTCCTTAACCACTCGGGGATAATGCTATTATCCATCTCAGTTAGGTACTTCGTGTTATTTTCTCTAATCTCAAACATAAGTGCAGAATTTGACGTGAGAGTGTTGGATAAGTTTCTTGTATTAAAATAAAATAGAGAATTATATAATATATTATACCTACATATAGATTAGTATACCAAACTTGAATTTGATTGTCAATAAATTATTCTTCTCTTTTATTGAATGAAATGAAAACTTAGAGGAGTGAAGGTTCGGATTTCCCGGCAACAGCCAGTTCGAGTTACACTCCAAAATCCATCCTTATAAGCAATATCGTTCTCCTATCATTACCTTTCCTTCTTAGCTGCCTTTCCCTAACAATACTTTCACTTGAAATTTTCCCATCTTTGATTCCTAAAGTGCCCGAAGACTACGGGTTTACCCCCTATAACGTGAGTGGAACCAAATTATGTATTGGCAAAATGTGAGTGTTTAATAAGTCTCTGCATACCCCCCTTCAGGGATATAGGCGTGAGTGTAGATATATGGAAAACTACAAATGAAAACGGTGTCATGACAACTACCCATTGTATTTTTAAGGTCTTTATTTTTTATGTTAGAATTGATGATTGAAAAATATTTAAAAAAAAACGATATATTCAAAAAGATTTTACCAACCTCACCCAACAAATGGTCATAATTAAATTGTATACCAATTATTTAAAAATGTTTGTTTTATGTTCCTACTACGAGCACACATTGTTTCGTTCAGGGTATTTCAATAGATGGCGACGCAGGCGTTCACTTGAAGCACCAAGACAAAGGATATTAGGGGACTTGGGCGTACCTCCCGAAAGCTTTATGTGTATATGTATATTGCGACTGCATGTTAAAGCTTCCTTATCCAAATGTTTTTTAATACTAAAAGTTGCTGAAAAAAAAACTTAAACTTGAATAGAATAAATCCTACTAATATTATAAACGTGAAAGTCTGTGAGAATGTATGGATGTATGAATGTTTGTTACTCTTTCACGCCAGAACTATTGAACAGATTTTAATGAAACTTGGTATGTAGAATGTAGATAGCTGGAGATCTGGATTAAGATATAGGCTACTTTTTATCCCGATATTCAAACGGGATCGGGACTTACGCGGGTGAAACCGCGGGGCGCTGCTAGTATGCCTATATATTTCAAATTACGCCTACTTACCGCTTTTGGTCCCAAAACCTTTAGTTATATTAAAATAATTACTTCCTTGGGCATTATTCATAATTATTAAAGATACAGATGTACATAATTAAGTGTTTTGAGGAATCGCCCCATAGAGGCCTTAATCAAGGGGTAAAACGACCTGTCACTTCGGTGTCAAGCGCCACACCTGTGTTTCCACCAAATAAACTTTTAGTTAATTTATACAGGATCGATCTCTCAAAACAGCTCCTTCAAAAGTTCTCCACTAAGTAATTAATTTCGCGCTGTGGTAAAAGTGAAACAAGCATTTAATAAAGATATAACGCAAAGATTTATCACGTTATCAATTAAGTAATTGTACGATAAATCCTGTGACGGTTAAATTTAACAATTTATATGATCGTATTGAATCATTGAGTAATTATCTGATGTGATTAATGATCCCACGAGTTAATTAAGTGCTCACAATTTCAATATAACGACTTATTTTCTTTTATTATAAATCAATTTCCTGGTTAAAATAGAATATCTATGTTTCAATGTCTCAAAATAGTGGCAATATATGTACGTTATGAGGAATATACATAAGTTATGACTAGAGAATTCGGTTCACTCAACTACTGTACGGTAGTACTGATGGCTGGACACACTTTTAGGGCGAAATTAGAAAAACCGTCCAATTGCGAGTTAAACTTGAGTGGAGAAGGGAGAGGGTTCCGTAAAATCTTAACTATGAGACGTAGAACACTACGTCTCATAGTTAAGATTTTACGGAACCCTCTCTTCAACAGAAGAGAGGCTTCACTCAAAGAGTTTTCCAAATGAAAATCGGGCGCTGTTTTGATCCAATAAATAGCCCCGAGTCCCACTGATCAGTCCCATACTCTCACGCAGCCTGTCCATTGCTATTCTAACTTGCTAATAGAAAGAGCATTATCGGTTACTTTAGTTCTCCCACGGATTTCCTCAACCTTTAAACTTAACCTAACCAATGTCCCGTGGAGAAACCCCATTGCCCGTTACGTGTAAAGGTTTTTTTTATGCTCATAAAATTGCAACTAGGTATTTTGGACTACCTGGTAAAAGTCAGTTCGACTTACAGGTATGCGGTCCTAACCTTTCAAGCTACTCTACCCAATCCATATAAGCAATGTCCTTTTACTCCGGCGTGTTTTCCACAATTGTGGCGGTAAGACCCATAATTGAGGATTGGCCCTCCACAAACTCACAACAGAACTATATATATTACAAGCAAATTTCAATCTTATAGTTCGAAATTGCCGGTTTGAGCTACAGTCGTATTGAAACAATTTGGCTTTAGCGTGATAGAATATAATTACATGATATTATGGGCTTGTGAGTTTAGGGATAAATTATGAAAGCCGCCTTTGTAGATCTAGATTGAAACAACACGGTTTTAAATTTACCTTCCTAAGTACAAGGCAACAAACGCAATAACTCTCGCAGTTAAATATATGAGTAATTTAATTTAATATAAGAATAACTAAATATAAGAGTTAATTTGGTATATTTGGTTTAAATTTGAATAGAACTGGTACTGCACTAAATCCAGGCCACCTGAAAACGAATGCACGAAGAATACTAATATTGTCAAGCAACATAATATATCAAGGTCACAGAAATAAAGTAATTTTGTTTTTATACAACAAAGTTGTCAGACAAAAAAAAAAAGCCGGCTTGATGGTAAGCCGTTACCGATGCATATCCCATCAATAACATAACATGTAAAAAACGCAAGTCTCGCAACACAGTTTTTCTACCGCAAAAAGTGGTGAGATCTACTTGTAACCGAATTAGTTAAGTAAAAACGTTTTGTACTGAACTAGCGGACCTGACAGACGTTGTCCTGCCGGAACGTAAAAAATATTATTCCTGGAATCCTATTGCAGCGCCATCTACCGGGTCCAATTGTAAATCTAAACCATTCTCGAATCCACCTGAAGACACACAAAAAATTTCATCAAAATCGGTCCAGCCGTTTAGGAGGAGTTCAGTGACATACACACGTACAGAAGTTAATGGTCCCTGAACTTCGGTTTCTAACTTTACCTACAACGAAGTGACAGGGTATCGAAAACGTCCTGAATGTTTCGAGAAAAAGATGGTACCTACCTACGGCTGTACCTGTTTTTTTTGTTCGACTGGGCAGGGACATTGCCGTGGCCTCAGATATACACTCGCAAGAAATGTGGAATAGGACTTTCAATTTCCCAGTATTTCTCTCCCATCCTTGAAGCTCTGAGGATTTTACTCAATGTGAGAGGCACGATCGGTGTCGCGAAGTTCTAATCCTGCTGTCTCCTATCTCCTATCATTGCTTATATTATACTAGAGTATTAAACTAGCAGATGTCCTCTTAATTATGGACATTTATATATAAAGAACCCGTAAGTATTGGTACAATATGGAATATTGGTCAATAATGGTTGGATAGTATAGAGTGGACCTGAACTGTCCAACTATTCCTAAAGACCTTTAGCGGCCTGAGTGATTCATAAATTTAAAAAAAATATTCATTTCGTAATCCATTAGAAATTTCAGATCCTTCATAACAGAAAGATAACATCGATATCATTTATAGTTTTATTTAACGCAGAAGTGAGGACATGTCAACATATCCTGCTGGAGATGGTTTTGGTTCATCTCACACTGTCATAAAATATACGTCACAGGATTGTATATCGCTCAGTAAATCTGCCATGTTTCCGGATCTTATAAATCTGAAGAGCCTTATTGTTTGTCATGTACCGCTTCATAGATCAATGTTATTATAGTACAAAATTAATAACACAACGTGGAAATACAAATCGGTGCTACATAATAATTATAGGACTGAGCTTAGTTATTTACTAATGATAAACTTCGTTTTAGTTTTTTTGGTTATAAAACAATAATTTTACGTAACCTTATCTAATGTTTACCTAATAATATGACTATATAATCACTAAAATTATTTTCTTTTTGTACAAATAATTAGGTAATTTATTCATTTTGATAACATATTTTTTACCGCTGAGTTACAAACAATATGAAAAAAGGTATTCACTTAACTTTTCATAATTTGAAAACTATTATAGTTCTTTTATCAACAATTTATTTAATGACTCCAAAAAACAATAACTTGTTACTGTAATAACTATTTAAGTGTACATAATTCGTCGATTAATTTATTTAGGACTAGCTGCGCCCCGCGGTTTCACCCGCGTAAGTCCCGATGCTGTGGGAATATCGGGATAAAAAGTAGCCTATGTATTAATCCAGGTGTCCAGCTATATACATACCAAGTTTAATCGCAATCGGTTCAGAAGTTTTTGGGTGAAAGACCAACAAACATCCATACATCCTCACAAACTTTCACGTTTATAATAGGAAGTAGGATAGGGGATGATGCTGTTAAATGGTTTACCGGGAAATAAAAATATTGTTTTAAACCAATATAGAAAAAAACTGCATGCACTGTAAGTGTATAGAATACAAATTTAAATAAATAGATACATTGGGATTCACGTTCAATGGGACTAAACTCTAGTCAGTATTTAGAACTACATCTGATTAGCAGAGCAGAGTTCTTTAAGAGCTGTTATAATAATAAACATAGCAGTTGAGAAAGACTTACGTAAAATTACACTTGCATGAAATAACTATTCAAATATGCTCAAAAAACTATTGCAGTTTAAATAATTAAGCGCAGTATTTATGCACTACAAAAGTAATAATGTTATCTACTAGTTACGATAACGAAAACAAATATTTTACACCTGGAAAGCGTTCAATTTGAGGCTCAAGATAAATATAATATGATCGTAGTTGATTGGTGTACATCTTATCCTATTTTTTTTTTCCTAGACATTTGGTGGATTAAATTCATGATGCAGTTTGAGAAAATTACAGCAAAGCTTGGGGACAAAGAAAGGTACAAATACTTGAGATTATTTTCATTATGAGGTTACCTTGTGTATATATTCTCCTAACGTTATGGGTAAATAAGATGCAGCTTGAATTGGCAGACAATGCAAAACTACAACATAATTTTGGACAGATCAATCGTCAGGCATACTTAATGTACTTACTATTCAAATGCATAATGTAGGAATGGGGACATAAATAAATAAAAAAAAAATGTGAGCCGTCACGGGACGCCTGGCAGATGTGAAACATCGACATTATTTTGTAAAAGTCGAATCAAAAGAGAGAATCGCACAGTCGATTGCGCATGGCGACGCGTCGCCACACCGTACACACTACTGCATATAGACTGTATATATATACCATCATATAGCGTGGCGACGCGACGCCACGCCAGAAATCAGTTTTACGTGCGGCTATAGATGTTTCACATCAAATCCACTATTGCCCACATTCGCACACACAGCTCCGAAGCGTCGACCGAGGGACAGCACTAAAGAATTAATAAACGATGAAGAAAAGTTTCATTCCTGTTATCGAATACCTAAAACTAGTTTCAAATAATTGTTTGGAAGTTTAATCACACTCGTTTCAACGAAGCAAAATTGCAGTAATATTCAAGTTTATAGTCATAAAGTCAAGAGTCTCATAGCTATCAAAATATTTCTAGTCAGTAAAATACCTGTAAGTAGGTACGGGAAGTATTTACAGGTTGTATTTCCAGGAAGTGTTTTACTAGAAAAACAAACAAGTTTATTTACAAACAAGCAGGTGGTTTAACGTATGTAAACAGATAGCAATAATATAAATAGCGTCTTTATATACTTTCTTTTTTATTTGAGAAAAATATTCTTAATCACGTATACGTTTTCCGGTTGCTAATGTTACACACGGGAACACTAGACGGCACTTTTAGACCCAAATCAGTAAGCTTGTACTTGTACTAACAGTTCCAGAACACGGATACTTGTTTTTTTTTAGTATAGTTGTAAAAACTGTAGGTAAAATTTACGTTATCTATTTCTAAATTGCCAGCATCATTTATATAAATAGCCCAGTGAAGGAACTGAAATACCTAAATTTTGGATTACCACGATTGTCCAGAGTGCGGGTATTGAAACTCTTAATCAGCGCATTTTTTTTATTTTTATCCAAAAATAAAAATGCGTGGTGATCGAAATGTCCATTTTTGATCATAAAACAGCTAGGTTGACTGGGCTAAGCCTTTGTGAAAATTTCAAGACAAACGATTTCAAATAAAATTTATCAAACACGTAATTTAGTACAGTGGGTATAAATTTTTAGTAAGCGAATCGCCACGTTAAAAGAACGCGAGATATTATTTTATGCAATTGGTTAACTGTGTCATATTTATAAGGCGGCTAAATTGAATGAGGATTACGTGTTGTACCATGTGCTACAAATATAGAAGAAAATAATATATAAGCAATTTATGGGAAAAGAAGTTATGGATAGAAGTAAGTCGTTAGACAACATATCTTGTAAAGCTGGAGGCTGTAGCAGGGTAGTTTTGTTTTAGCTAGTTACTGTTGTCTGGTAAAAGATCACTTCTAATTAGGAAATAACGAGTAAGAAGTACGAGAATTTTACCTAAGACTTACAATACGTGATGTACCTTTATTACAATGATAAAATAAAATATAACTACCTAAAATATAAGGTTTATTTAAAAGCTTTGCATACAGTTATGTCTCTTTAAGCACGCTTAGATAACTTAAAGGGTGACCTCACCCCTATTGCATTAGAACTTAATATCACCCTCATCGAACGACTGGAGTGTTGGTTTATGATAAGTAATAACCTATTATTCTACGATAGCATCTCCATTCGTGGATTACAAATGTGTTTGAGCGATTAAATAAAAGTACCGAAATAATTAAAAGAAAACAAAAACTAAGAGAAAACAAGATGATATCAGGATTATTGATAGACACAAATAAAATATCAATAAATAGAGAGCTAGCTTGTTAACAAATTTGTAACATTTAAATTTAATGACAATACATTATGAAAATTATGAAAAAAAAGCTATATTTAAAACAACCAAAAAAATAACATTGATAGATGAAAAATTGAGGAGGCACACATTGACAGATTCAAATATAAGAGCAATGTAAGAGTGTGTCACGTAAGAGATGGATACAAATGAATCCAACGTTCCTCATTGATAAATGATCGAACAAACCTAACTCACTGGTCGTAATGAATTTCTTCCAAATTTAACTAATCAAGATAACACGTATGCGAATTTCTAGAGTAAATGTTTTGCAAAGTCACTGACTGATATGATATGATACATTAGCTACAAGAGAAGAATTTATCAGTTCACGAGGCGAAGAAGTATTAAACATTGGCTACAAAATAACAAACCATTAAATTGAGTAAATTGAGTAAAAAGCTGAACGCAAAAGTGTACTTGCATCTGAAATATTCCTTAATTTTTTATGTACTCATACAAATTCGACGTTCTTCGATGGTGGTATTTATGAAAATTGTAACGTGTGTGTAGTTACTACGTCTATGTAGAATCATAATCCACTTCAATTTAGAAAAAAAATTGAAACAATTTGGTCATCTAAATGAATATTTTACATTCAAAAGTATTTCTATTTTGTAATGCTTTTCAAATGAATGAATCACATAGTAGCAAATATAGAAATAAGTAATAGGTATAGGTAATATAATTCATTTGGTACATGCTTTGGTACATATTTGTTTCACGCGTGACGACTGATGGGGTCACTTAATAGCGACAGAGGACTGGTAGACAATCAGTCTCAGGCAAACGGAAGCCCTCGTTCGCCTGTGAACCTCTAATAAAAGAAAACGAGCTTCTTGTGAACTGAACTATGACGGCGAAACCAACCGTTGGGAATGAATATATTAGACGTAGGTACTAATAAAGAACATAAAATTTGAATGATATCAATTTGATTCGTTTTAATCAATCGTAAATATAACTTATTATATTGAAACAAAGAAAACCGAAAGCTATTAATTTTTCTCATGAAAAAGTTATTTTCTCTATTTTTTTATCAGTTTTTAATAAATAAGTAGTAATCAATAAACACAATAATACATTTATTTTCCATTTTTAGGGTTCCGTACCTCAAAAGGTAAAAAAAGGAACCCTTATAAGATCACTCTCTGTCCGTCTGTCTGTCCGTGTGTCACCACCGATTTTCTTAAGAACGGGTGGACCTAGCAAGTTGAAATTTATACCAGATACTGAGGTTTATAGTCCCTATTAGGTGTATAAAAATCAAGGTCCTGAGTCAACACGATAAAAAGATATAGGCAAACTTGTAAGTACCAAAATTTACCTTAATAATCAACTTTTTTTTATTTTTCGGAATTTTTCCTTTACTTGTGCTGTAAGTAGTCAAAACGATAACATCGGATTTTCGTACCGTGAGGCGAAACGACGAAGTACAAAATAGACATTTGTCGATTCACACCACTGGTCCGAAACGACGAATTCAAAAAGGGGCCTTGTGCGATTCACACCGTGATCCGAACAGCTTGTGGTATGAATCGACGAAGTACCCCACGAAACCCTCGGTGCGCGAGTCAGACTCGCACTTGTCCGGTTTTTTTTTCTGAAATACATATTATTACATACAAATGAAATGAGCCAATCTTGTTACTGAGGCATTTCATGAAATGGGAATTGTCAAGTACAAAAATAGAAATCTAAATCCAAGTCTGGACAAAAGTAAAGTAACAAAGCATGCAGTCTGTGTATTTTGCAGATAGAAATTATTGGCGTGTTAATTTTAGTTTGGTGTATTCACGTCGAAAAAAAGGAAAATTATTCTTTGTCATTTTGGTCCACCACAGAAAAGCATGAGAGAGTTTAAAGGAGTTTTACAAAGTGTAGTGATTGCCGAGCACAAAGTTCAGTAATAAAAGTTATTTGTTGTTGTACAGGACGTACGTAAAAAGCTACTTTAATAATCTAAGAAGTCAACTGGTAGTATTTTTAGGGAAACAGCAAATTGTTTGGCCACGCTTTCGGGCAGTTTCAGGACAATTCGAAAAGTTTGTTGGCATAATTCGTGGCGCCTTTTGTTTTTTCATTAGAGTATTTCTGTCTGATATCTGGGCCAAATTTGGAAGCTTCCAGGACATGAGACAACAAATATTAGGTTTCGACTTAAAAATATATCAGAGCCAAGTATTGACGGCTGGAATGTTACCTAATTATAAACCTACAATTAAAATTTAATCTTAACTATTTAGCTCATGCATCCACGTGGTAGGCTTGCATCAAAATTTACTGCCCTACCCAAAACTTTAGGTATCAACTATACATTCTATCTTTAACTTCAAGTTTACAACAGTAAACCTGTTAAAAATGTTACTTGATTGCAATTGAATTGACAAAGTCATACTTGATGAACAGCATACCTGAGCTAAAGTGGATTAATTGCACACAAAGTAGTCTCCAAGTTGATATTTTAAGATCAAGTAAAATAAATTGGAGAGACAAGACCACTGGACCTACTCTGGGTCGAACAGCGCGGCCCGCGCCGCACACCTGCATCAAAACCGGTTTCTATAAACATGATTTCACTCTCTCAGCACCACAGGCACAGTATAATGTATATAGGCGTTGCCTAATTTACGCATTCAAGCTTGAGCCAAACACGTACCAATTTTTCTCTAAAATATTACATCAATGTTTTTCTAAAATACGAAAAAACGGTACGGTTATACTATGGGATAATGTAATGTTTTAGCATTCGATTTAGAATGATGTATTGGTGTATGTAAGAAATTACATTTGTTACAGTAAAGTAATATATTAAATATTACTTTACTGTAACAAATGTTCTATACTTCCTTGTGGAACACACAAATTGTGATTAAGCTTTATTCAATTTCATTCACTTTGTTTGTCAAAATTAAGTTCATTAAACTGGTTTTCTAATATCTAAAACCTATTCATATTTAATGTTTTAGTATTATTCTATAAGAGTTAGTTTGTGGCTATTGTTATTAGATTTAGCTTGGTTGTTTCGCCGGCGAGTTATTTTACTTATAATGGCAAATAGCAATAGCTTGAAAGAATCGCTGCGGAACAACTGCCAAAGCTATTAATGACAATATAATTGTAGTTTCACAATGGTTTATATGTTTACGGAAGGATACCGCATTGCGTGTCTTTTTTATTCTTTCGGAAATCTCGGCTTTTACTATAATTTTTCTCCCATAACAAATAGCAATAAGGTTTAAATATGATTAAATGTCGAATACCTAAGTTCTTATTACTATTATTATATACCGCCAGTAATTTGTAAAACAACTTACAGCACATCGGCGGTATGTAAACGTGGACCGCACAATAGTTCATTTTACCCTATACATATAGCTGAGGCAGCTTCCCTTGCATATGGTTAAAAGAGTCAACAAACGCACACATAGGTGTTCTGTTACACCTCAACAGACGACACGCAGGCACCGTGTGCCTCGCTTGTTTATACAGCAACGCAGTGTCGAACGTCGACCGTGCTGAGCTAAGGTGAGTCAGAAATAAGTAGGTAGCTCCGCTTACCTGTACAAATCAGCAGCAATGTTAATGGTGAAAGCAGCCGATTGGTCCCCATGTTGGCGCTCCGGTTACTTTCTATCAATTATGCACTAAGAAACAATCTTATGCGCCCATCTTGCAGCACATTTTTATAACGTGCTTAACTCCAACTTAACTGTTATGCATCGCACACACTTATTAAAACGTTTACACCACAGGAAGCTCAAACACTTTTGTCTAAAAATTGACTAGAACAGGCAATATCCACACTTTTCAACTTGATGCACTTCAAAAAACGTTCTCATTTTCCAATCTTCAATGTAAACTTTGGCGCGAAATTTCCGTTACAAGCGGACATGGGCACGTTGTACGCGGGCGACGGTTAGCCCAAGGCTGAATAAATTTCAAATCACAAAGCGGCGCGCGCGAATGAGACGGCACCTACACACAGAGAGAGACAGACAGATAATAAAGTTTGTGTGTGTGCCTTGTCTTCTCCGGGAATGAAGTGGCAACCAAGCGCCGTTTTTAATGTCTTGTATCTTGCGAGTTTTCCACTAGATGGCGGCTCAGAATTAAAATGCTGAGCTGGTTATGTCAGACTTACGCACATAAAATTATAAAGATAGTAGGTTTATTCTTACTTTAATTTACGGGCATTGAAATTTTTTGTGAATCGTTGGTAATTGTCTTAAAACACTATATAATTGAAATCAAGCACGTGACGTAATGATAAGGATTGAAATATTTCCAGTTTATAATTATGCATACGTACGGGAATTAACGAAACGTCAGGCAATTCAAGGGTATAATACCTATAATAATTAATTCCATTGAACGTAAAGTTTAAAAGTTAGTAGGTATTTGCCGTTTATTTTAAGAGATAAATAAATTTTTAAAGATTTTTTTTGTGCCAACACGGAAGTAAAAAGAACAAAGAATCATCCAAAAAAGCTAATTCAAACCCCAAGACTCTTACTGTCAACTGTTTTAAAAATAAAGTAACCTTTGATACTGAACTCTCAATTCGGAGTGAATTGAGAGTTCTTGTTTAATAAAATATTTATAATAAAGTTATTCAATTTTTAATTGTGAATAGTATACTACTAGTAAAGTATAGGTACTAGGCAACTTCATTGATTACAAGACTGAACGACAACAAAGGTTTGGGAAACCTGGCTTGGTTTCTTGGCGCAACTCGTATTGTTAATATTATAATTTATGTATTGATTCTTCGCAGCAAATGTTATTAACAAAAATAGGTTTACATTAAATACAAAATTTTTTGTTAACCTTAGTTAAATATGTCAAACTTTGGAGGATGGTGGAGTATTGTTTTTATGTACCAATAAACTATTTAGACAAAAAAAAACCTGAAAAATATTATAAATTATTGAAATTTGAAAGTGTGTGTATTGATTTGTGGCGCTAAAGTATAAACTGTCGTGACCGAAATCTTGCTTTAAATATTACCATTAAAGATAATAACGTTATTAAACACTGATGTATACGCAATATCTAATATAAAGATGGGTGTAACAAAATTTTATGTAAACAAAATAAATAGAACAAAATCAATTTCATTAAAACATACCAGACTTAACTGAAAAAAAATGATAAGATTTTACTAAGCCGATACTTGTTAGGTATTGTCCAATTTTCACTGGGTCAAGATATTCCCTCCCTCTGTCGACTCACTTTCGTAATCATTCAGGCCCTCTCAGCCTCACTTCATTTTTAATAAACTCTTTCAGAATCCTTTCGCTTCTGTTTCGGGAATAAATTTCTCTTTCTAGGTTATTATTATGTTAGCTACCTACCTACCTACCTACTAGCTAATATTTGTATATGCAAAATTTCAAAGTACAAAACGATTTAACTGTCAAATAACAATGGAGGCCTGTTGAAAATGGAGGCTATTACTTGCGGCTTCACCTAAACTGTAAAAATATAACGTACACATATAATAATAATGCATTCCGCTCAAACAGTACAAACAGAGACCTATCATCTAAAATGTTTTTATAGGCATGTCATTGCCTACCATTACCTTCTAAATAGAAATGTATTTTTTAGGTTTAGGTCGAAGTAAATTTTTCCACTATATTAAGTCAAACCCTTGATGTTACTACGTACGATATTACAAAAAAAAAATCCCATATGCTTGGGTAAAGTTTTAATGAATTCTAATAGAAATAAGTCTTCTCAGTGAAGCACCACTTCATTCGGCTTGATACTTCGGACATTAAATCATGTTTTAGAGTAAAAATACTGCCTCAAGAGTTGGTACTTATGACTAATTCATTAAAATTAATAAGGGATTTATTGGTTTTCTAAGAACAGTTACGTCAGCATTTTAGATAACGCGAAACGCGACAGTCATTGATTTGTGAATAAGTATGAATTACACAAAAAGGAATTTGAGTTAGTTGCTATCGTCTTGCTTGATAGTTGTATTGTTTTTAATGATGAAATGAAATTTTATTACAATACTTGTAAACAATTAGTCGAATTAGTAGTAATTTAATATAAATGCGATATTAAAATGTTAATTTTGAGTTAAAAAATGTTCATAATTGGGCATTTTGTATTACTCTTAAATAGCTAAAAGTACTAATAATACTGTTAACGTAAATGTTACCAATATATCAACACCCTTCGCTTCCCAACTCTCACCAGCAGGAAAACAGTAAGTATCGTTAGTAATGCTGGTAACTCTGTACGGTGGAGGTATTTCGTCAGTGTGGACACACTTTTTTCTTTGTAAATATATAATAAAGCGAATAAACGCAATTATAAATGGCTTTAAGCTAGTAACATACATATTTCCGGTAACGTATTGTCACTGATAAGAGAGAGCCTCGAGATCGGTGGTTGAAATTAGGCCATAATTCATATCGCGGGCTTCAAACCATAGAGACGTATAATGCAAAAATACACTTTTCTTTTTTTAATGCTATTCGCCTCCAGTTATACACCATCCTCTATTTTTTCGTTATTTTGTGTAAATAATTCGCATTATTAAGAAAATTATGAAATACTTTTTGGCATATGATTTAACGTTAGATTTTATTTTCAAACTAGAAAGTCGTACAACGGCAGTACGAACAATTATTCAGGCAATTATGCAATTTTTGTGTTGTAAGCGTAAAAATATACATTTAAATACGTTTAGCAACTTTTGAATAAAACATTGTACATGTTATGTTATTTGAGTTTTTTTTATGTAACGATTACTAACAAACTTCATAATTTCGCCAAGCCAAATGGATGTACAGTGATGTAAACTTCTTAAAACCATAGAAATAGTGAATGTAGAGACTGGTAATACTTACTGTAAATTATTATGTCGCGCTATATGAACAGAATTCCGGATATGTTTTCATTTAGATATCAAATACAAGAAGTTTTATATTATACGTCCTTCAGTCAAAAGCATTTGTCGCGAATGTTTAAATAGGTTTTGCCCTAATATTGTTGATCCAAAGAGACTTAAGTACTTAATTAAATAGTTTTACAATACCTATGCAAGAATGGAGTATTCTAAATCATCAAGGTCACATGGAAATTTATGTCTAACTTGCAGTGCCCCAGTGTTTTACCCACGTAAGTCCCGAACCCGTGGGATTATCGGGATAAAAAGTAGCCTATGTGCTAATCCAAGTCTCCAGCTATGTACATACCAAGTTTTATCGCAATCGGTCTAGTCGTTTGCGCGTGAAGAAGTAAGAAACATACACACACACTCACAAACTTTCGCCTTTATGATACTAGTGTGATTTGGTAAAACGCTAAAAAACTTATTAAGTTTTTTGTGTGTGTGACCGATTTTGTGGGTGCGCCCCATTTCTGAAAAAGCCCGCGATATATTTATCACATACTTATTTTCAGTATAAGTTTAACTGTCATTGTTAGACTTTCCGTACGACCTGTAATATACCATATAGTCCAATCAATCTACGAATGTTAATTTCAGTGTTAATTTCCAGACAATTGAAGGCAGGAAAAAAAATATAAACGTGTAGAACAATGAATTCTAAGGAAGATAGTGTTTTTCCGGAATTTTAAGGGCGAACCTAACCTAAAAAAATCGCGAAAGTCAAAAAAACGGTTTTTTGCTATTAAAACAAAAGTTGATCCCAAATCCGAAGAAGTTAAATTAGAAAGTTGTAGGTATTAAAACTATCTTTCGATTGATATATTATGAAATTTTGATTGGTGAATAATGCAAAAAAACCGTAAAAAATCGCGTTTTTTCATTTATTTTTAACTCCTAATAAAGCAACCTAGAAACTTGTTACTTGGTAAAAATATTGCTTTTGGCTATCTGAAAATTCACATTCTTTTTTGGCGCGAAATTTTTATTTCTAACTGTAAAATTTCGATTTTCATAAAAAATAGCGTTTTCGTAAAATCGTTCGTGTACAGCTCCCCGACATCGTACAGCAGTAGCTTTATTTCTTCGTTATGAGTTATACTATCATGCACTATGACTTTAAATTTGAATTTTTAAATTTTAAATACACAAAATGCCCCCGCAAAAAAAGACAAAATTTTGTTTTTGACAAGGATTTTTTGCTGTAATTTTTTTATTTCATTATTTTTGCCATATTTGCTTGAATCAGTTGACTACCGCGCTATCGCTGGATTGATTGAATAATTGTAAAAGATAGAAAATAAGCACAAAAGACAAAAAGAAAATAAAAAAAAAGAAAAGTCGAGTGTTCGAATAGTACAAGAATAACAGTACAAATGGGTTATGTAACAGTACCAATACCGCTCGCTCAACAATATGAAAAAACCGATAATAACTTGCGTCTGAAATCGAAACGATTCATGCAAATCAGTAATAGTCAGGATACTGGATTTTTTTTCAACATAAAATATATTTGAACACTTATAGCTCAGAATACATAATAGTACCAGTTTTATAGTAAGTAGTAATCAGAACAAAGAAAAAAATATAGCGAAATTAAATACGTGGGGACAGTGGGGTACACTGAAAGTTTTGCGTAACCCATTAATAAAACAATTTACATGTAAAGTAATATATTTACTGCTTTTCTAAGCATTCTCCATTATATTTTAAACACTTTTTCGTTCGATCAAATCATTTTTGAAAACATGAGGACCATTTCACTAAGACCATTCACCATTGGTCTAAGGGCATGTTTTTCAACGTGCTAGTTAAGAGCGAGCTATAACGGCCTCTTCCGGCCCCGTAAATATCATACCTCTCATTAAATCTTTGATTTTTTCGGAAATAAAGAAATCGCATGATGCCAGGTCTGGACTATGTGCGGGATGAGTCACTAGCTCTACGTTTTCAGAAGCCAAAAATAACTTTATCTTGTTCGCGGTGTGCGCCGAAGCATTCTCATGGTGCAATAGACTTCTTGGTCATTTTTCCCTAACTTTTTCAAAGACACTGGGCAAACAAATGTTGGTATACCACTCAGCATTAACTGTCTTTTGTTCTTCAAGTGGGATCGTGCCAACAGAACCCGTCCAGGAGAAAACGTAATTATTTTTTTGCCTACGTTTCTCGCTTGCCTCAATTTTATTGGTTTGCGAACGAAAACCCTTGAACACCCGTACAGAAGACTTGCTTTCTTTCCGGCATGTAACTGTCACAATGTCATACACAGCATTTGAACGTCCGTGATCGTACTTTAACAACATTTTTTACACCAATCAGCACGAGTCCGTTTTTATTCTAGGGTGAGTTCATGAATCCAGCGGCAATAAAGTTTTCTAACTTTTAAATGTTGATGTAAGAGTTTTTGAATTTGGCTTTCTTGCCGATTTTCTTCAATTAGTTTGCCTGACAGTAGATACATAGTACATTTTCCTCAGTGATCGTAGTTGAGGGCCAACCTTCACGAATTTCATCATGGAGAGAAACACGGCCACGATCAAATTCTGCGTACCAACGCTCAAAGTGCTTAAATGAGGTGTTTCCCGCCCAAAAGCATGTTGAAGACGAGCAGTGCAGTCTTGCGGAGTCAGTGAACTTTTAAAATCATAACAAATCATCGCACATGTCGCCCTAAAATCTTTTCGCGTTAATTCAATTTTTTCTACGGACGACGAACTTCAATTTGTGATAAAAAACAATTGACACACGATTTCCCGACAATTTTTTTTTATCAATGTATCACTTTCTTATGTTTAAAAAAATATGACATTCGAAATTCAAATATTTATGAGCGGCCAGGCGCGTAGAACTTTCTGTGTGCCCTATGTTTATAGATATGTACTTAATTTATATGTTAATTAAATGTTAGTGTTTCAAAACTCGATAGTTTAATATTAGTTTTCTAAATAATCGGGGTTAAGGTAATGACGACTGGAGGCTTTTAAAAAACCTGTATCTGGGTGTGAATATTAAATACTAGCTTTTGCTTAAGTTATTTTCTCTCCCTTAGGAACAGTATTTTTTTTCGGGATAACTGTTTATCGTGGGAGAGCCGTGGTAAGGCACGTTTAGGCTGGCTCGGCCGGAGTGATACCATGGCCTCACAGAAAACCGATGTGAAGCAATGCTTGCATTGTGTTTGTGGTAAGTGAGGTTACTGGCGGCCCTATTCCCGTTCCTTCCCTTCCCCTACTCCCACCTTTAAGGCCGGTAAAAGTAGTTTAAAATTATTATTTTTATGACAGCGAATAATTTAAACATTAAATGTATTATTCTTTAGTTAATTATTCAACGAACGTAGGTATACATTTTCGAGAAATATAAAAAATGCAAAGTACAAAAGTATATTACGCTTATGATAGACAAAGAATAACAGCATTTATTACTTACACTTTGTTTGCCACATTATTTTGTTTCATTAAATAATAAATATATTGGGAACTGAAAAAATATTAAAAGAAGTAAACCAAAGTGCTGACCCACATTTCAGAATCCTTTTAGGGTCTGATATGCCTGGCGTGATTGCCTATCGGCATTTATCGACACCGGTTCCAATCTCGGGCCATAACCAAGAAACCGCCTAGTTAAACCACAGCCACAGAAAATATTCCGCCAAGGGAATCAGAACTAAGATCTTTGGAACCTAATGAAATGTTCAATACAGTAAAATGTATTTCACAAGTGATTGTTTTGCTTTTTTTATGTAAGTGACTGTTGAAGGCATCAACAATGACGCAGTAGGAACCATATGGAGGTATATTTAAAGTAAAATAAGTTATGCCAAGACCATCTTCATTATCATTTAAAAAAGAAAAAAGAGAGCATTGCAACTTATTAGGTGACAGGCTCCAAGCAGTACTTTAATATAACACATTATCATAACTACAGTGATGACAATATTGGACATTTAGAGTTATTACTAAATATCATGTTTCAGAATTTCAATTATAATAGATTTGTCAAACTTTTAGAAACATTATCTGACGTAGATAAAGAAATGAAAAGGACTTTGTCCCTGTTTGAGAAATGAAATAGGCCACGCATCGGGATTACTCTCTTTTGTGAAATCGACAATAATTTGACGAATCAGTATTGATTCGTATTGATTGCATATTCGTCAAACTACCTTCAACCCATTAAAGATAATCCATTAGAAATAATAAGACACATCAGTAAACTTCAATCTATTCTCCTTTTTTACACCAAAAAGATTTTATCTACTTAATTATGTTTAATTGTAGCTAATTTTCTGTCAGCATTTGCTTTGCATTATACTATGCCAAACACTATGTAAATTGCTAGTCTTACCATGCATGAAATACTGCTGTGGAGGATCAGGTGAACGGGTTAACCCCTGCTTTATTTATAACCTTCTGTGTGTATCACAAAATTGTAAGTCCCAATACGATGATTTGTCTTTTAAAATTGGTCGGATAATGATCCGAACAATTTTAAAAGACAAATCATCTCACAAAACCATAATGATTTCCTGCTCTCTCCCCTAGCATTGACCCAGTCGTTAAATGTTTACCTTTATGTGCAAAGTTTCAATACAATCTGTCCAGTAGTTTTTACGTAAAGCTAAACAAAAAAATCATCGACCGATTTTTATTCTGTACGACAAGATTTAGGAAAGCCCTCAGCTGTGGTCACTAGGGATAAAAATATTTTTAACAAAAAAATTAAACCGACGAAAAGAGCAAAAAAGCAAAAAATAAATAACTATAAAATTTTTATAATCTTATTTTGAGTCGGCGCATAACAACTAACTGTACGTAGATATGATTAATCATTTTATTATTTGGCGCCAAGGTGGGTTTTTAAGGTGAAAGAGGCAGAAGAGGGGGAGAGGGAAGGGTTATTGCCTCCAGTAACCTAAATCACTTGGCGAAAAACAATGCAAGCAGCAATGCTTGCATTGTTTTTCTACTACCAGTTTTCTGTGAGGCCGTCATATCACTCCGGTCGAACCGGGAGAGATTTGAAGACAATCGGGAATTGAAATGCTTGGTAAAAAACAGTACTAAAAAGCCGCGCATCTTTGTGGTCGATCAATGAGAATGGAAATAGTACTTTACGATATGTAGTTAGTAGTAGTAGTAGTCCACTACACCAAAGTGGAAGCACATATCGTACTAGTAACTCCTTGTTGTCGATTGATCGACGTAAACGATCATGTACTCTTAAATGCTATTTATAGCGTGGTGACTGGAAACTAAACGTATATTTATTGTTACGATTGAAAAGAAAGAAGCAACCTATCCAAACATATCAAAGCCAATCCTCGTCTTGTCTCCGAGTGTATTTTTATGTTCCAAAAAGTGACATCGCCTTTTATGTCTTAAATTTATTATGTTGAAACATGTGACTAAAACTCCTGTCAGTGAATGTTTTTTTTTAGTATAAAAGCTTGAGTAACATTAAAGAAAAAAAAACTGGAATAAAACCTAAAAATCTATTGTCACAGAACTACTTTATTTACTGAGCCAGGTAATGATATCAGGTCGTCCGGTGGCCAGGGTAGGCCGGGGGTTGGTTTCTCGCTACTTGGTCGCGACACAAGTGAAACACGTGTCCCCGCTGTTGCTAGATTTACCTATCACGCACGTCTGTCCTGTAATAAACCGTAATAGATTTATGACTTCTCGTTTTCTCGTAGTAAGTAACGAAGGACACAAACTAAAATTAATATATCTACTAGACAGTGGAAACTGTAATTTCCGAAGTTTGTAGGTCGGTATAATTGATGTTGACACATTCATTATATCGACCTCTGCAGGCTATCTGTTAAGAACCTGATGTTCTTTCCATAATATCCAATATTTGTATAAAAAGAAGTTACAAGAATATATGTACATATTAATTAAGGAAAAAATTACCTACCTACATTATGCACCTACGTACATTTCTTAAGAATAGGTAACATTCCATAACAGTATGGAGCAGTAACAGTATTGTATTGTGACGCGAACTAGTGTCATCGTAAACAAGGAAATCTTTAGGTAGAGTGTAACTTTGAGAGAATTCGAAATATGATTAGAAGCAATTTAGCTAAGATCTGATACATGTGTGGTCAATATTCTATATCTGTATACGGCCCTTGAAATCTTTTTTTAATTCTTCAATGAGTCGCCGTATCTGTGGTGTTGATATTCGTTCAAGCTTGGGTGACATCTTGCCAGTATGCAGTCTTAACAATTATTTATCAATATTATGTCTAGTCTAGCTAATCTTAAATTTGTCTAGTCTAGCTTTCAGAAAATCAGGATAGAATAATATTTCAGGTATAAATATATAAATATATATATGTTCAGGAGGTACTCAAAAGTAACGGATATCAGGTGAATGGAACACGGAAGCAACCGATAATGAGACGCAAGCATCCGGAGGTGAACAGACAACCAGCCTACATGCCATCTGTCAAAGGAGTAACGGATAAGATGGGCACCGTATCAAAGAAATACTCCATTCCGACAGTGTACACACCAAGCATAAAAGTTCAAAACATCGTGGGCACACCAAAGGATGTCTTGCCCTTACAAACTCCAGGTGTCTACAAAATAAACTGCAGCTGCGGTAGTTTGCTGAAAGGGTCAAAGAACACATCGCTGCTGTGAACAACCGACAGATTAGCAAATCAGCGATTGCAGAACATGCACTCGAAGAGGGTACCTATCACTGGATTGAATTTCACCGTACGCAAGTCCTTTCCACGGAACGTCACTTTTACTCAAGAGTTGTACGTGAAGCGAATGAAATTAAAAAGCACAAAACTTTCAATCGGGAAGATGGTTTCAAATTATCAACAGCGTAGAATCCAGTGATAAAAAACATACCACCTCGCTTTTATGCGCAGTCGGGTGAACACCAGAATAGGGGCACATCGGTTTGCTCAGAGAATAGAGACACTGTTAGTATAGTATGTGACGGTACATGGCGAAACCAAAATATCAAAAATGTGCGGGTGAATGAAGAACCTACCTCACGATGTCGACGACGGAGGGCGTGCTCCGCTGAGCCAGTCAGCCTGTGACCACGGCCAGTGCAACCTGGTCGAAACGTCAGGCAATTCAGAGGTATGTAATACCTTTTCGTGATCGCGTTAATTCTCGTATAAATACATAATTATAACACAACTTTACTTTGAAAGGATACATCGATCCCAGTATGTAATTGTATTACAATAACTGCAACGATATATTATTAATACAACGTCAATACTTAAATACTGTTAATTTAAGTATGTCGGGTGCCATTAACATATCATCTATTGTCTAAAAGGTCACTGCGTTTGCAGTGACCTACATACCCTTTATCTTCGTCATTTACTATAGTTATAACTTGACAAAAGTTATTAAGACTATTCGTTATTTGGGAATGCAGGAATCAAAATTCGTCAGAAATTTTAATTTCAAAATTAGCTAAGAAAGCAAAACCAGTAGAACTCAAACTCTCACGGTTCGGTACTAACTTAATTTTATAGATGGTACCTAGATAGTTCATACATCCCAGGAATCGTGAGTCTATGTAACTTATCACTAGGCAGACAACTGAAACGTCGGGGCAGTCTAATGCCGTGCTACAAAGCTCGTCGAAAATAAATAGTTACTATATAATAACTTAAATAACTTCACACATCTCACACACGGCCGACTGATCCTAAACTAGGCAGAGCCTGTACTATGGCAACCAGACTGCTGATAAGCATACTTAAATATTTCTAAATACACACATATTATAGATAAGTTACACCCACAAACAGAACAAATGATCATGCTCATCACACAATTATTTGTCCTGGGTGGGAATCGAACCCACGACCTCTGGCTTAGCAGTCAGGATCACTTACCACTAACAGGCCAGTCATAATATTCTACAATTTATTTTTTAGCCGCCGATAAGCGGTTATGGGCTGCCTCCGACTATATACACCCTGCCACTTACCGGCTGCTAATTTACTAACAAATTATTTAGTCCATTATAGGTATGACTTTAATTTATGATCCGAAGTTAATAGGGCCTGCAAATCCTTGAATGGCGATGTCAGCATCGCCATTCAAGTTATGTAAGAATTTATGCCTCTAAATCCTATAAGCGTAAAATTATTTAGATAGAAAGCCATTACTCTTATATTCATCATATCAACACACTTGATTAAAAATCGCATTTTTCAAACAGTTTACTAGCTAGTTTTTTTTAATCAAGTTATCGATCATAAGTAATCCATCACACTATAAATAGTTCAGGCGGCTGCCTGCACTATTTATATAGTGTGAACTATTTATGTATTTGAAATATTAAATGATGTTGACAGCTACTATAAATGGTTATTTATAGTAGCTGTCAACATAATTTAATATTTCAACTCGCCCATGCACCAATTAGCACAATAATTCGAGATCCAATGTAAAAAAAAAAACTCCATCTACATAATAAAAATATTTTTTATAGGTAACAAAAAAGTTGTATGAACCGTGCAAACTGCCTGATGCAAACAAAAATAGACATGATTTCTTTTATAAATTAAAATCAAATTTAAATAAAAACTTACATTTTCTAAATATCTTTAACTAGTTTTTGTCCGCGTAAATGTTCTTTTTTCTATCTCTCTGGGAATAGTACTTTTTTTTCTGAAGGGAAGGTACCTTTTATTATTTTCTCTACACCTGGCTATATGTGATCATGTGATCAACAAAACAATCATCAAGATCATCATGAAGCAAACATACACATTTTTACGCCTTAACTACTCAAGTGAGTAGTTAAGGCAGGCCTATGTCACTCGATGTACCTACATGCGCGCGCAAAGTACCTACCGGCCGCTATTCCGTCGGCGGACCTTATACATACGCAGTTTCACGCAGTGGGTTGCCGACAGCTTCATTGCACGCACATGCTTTTATTTTTAAAGTACAAAAAATGTTATTCCATATCGTATTGATATTTTCTTTAAATACTATAAAATTCATAGTCAAAATTGACATGGTTGTTTATGTGCAGTATAAGAATGAAGATAAAGTAAGAGAAAAAAGCCCGGCAGCGCTATTTATGTAAAAATTAACCTTTTAGGTTTTAATAGAGCAAGATCCCTGAAATTGCATTTTTAATTTTTTTTAATTATTACATGTCAATTTTTTTTTTCTTACTTTTTTTGCCATATTTTATTTGTTTTAAAAATTATCAAATATCTGCTAAATTAATTTTCATGGCCTTAACAGCGCAATCGGTCTCACTCAGTCTCATGCGAGTGGATAATGCTCTCGCGCTCCTACCCACAGAGGAATTAAAATTGAGTTTAGGGGATGATCGGCCCCTTGGATCGGTCTGTCTTCTTGTAAAAGGTTTTAAAATAGGTGTCTGAAGTTGGAGTCATTTCCGAAAAACAAGTCAGCAGGACCATTGTTTTTCGGAAGTGGCTATGGTAAAAAAATCAATTCTCAAAAAAATAGCAAATAATTAGCAAAAAAATATAGTGTAAGTTTTATTACGGCCCTATTACTTGGCTACGCTAGCTTGATAGACACTTAAAATGGTAGGTATCGATATTTTTGAAGGGAGTGATTTACCTGTTACGTAGGAACTACTTAGTAATCTGTGGTTCAGAAGTGAAAACGTAACGAACAAATAAACTCACATTCACATTAATAATATTATCTTTAATAATATAATAATAAATAATAATTAATTTACAAATTTGAAGCCTAACTCTGTGTTATTCAACCTTCAACGACATGGTTTTTTTTTAATTATATTATGAATGGAGGAAAAATGTCTTTCGGTTTATCTAAAATATAGCCGCAAGCATTTTGTTCTTGTATACGCTTTGATAAAAAAATTTACTTATTTGATAATTTAATTGATTAATGTCAGCCCAGATGTTTTGATTTTGTCGATTTTTTTCCTTTGTTAATTAACATTTTTTATTGAAATATGTACCTTGTGAATCGTCAATATGAAGAAAATAAGAAGAGGCAAGTTAAGGAAAACACACGAAAAGGCTTTTCTTACCAAAATAATACAATATCTTACAATATTTTATTCATTTATTTATTCAAATTTTTTGCACATTAGTACATAGGTGGACTTAATGCCTAAGGCATTCTCTACCAGTCAACCTTTGGGTGATGCAGAGAAAAGAAGAAGTAGGTACAATTAAAAATCTTGTAAAAATTTACAAAAACAAAGATTTTGTATGTACCCCATGTACATACAAAATTTGATACGAATATATACACACATTTAATCGTAACTTTAATCTAACATATATTTACATATATACACATGCACAGATACATATACAAACACATACATAGCTATATAATACATATACTATTATAAATGGAAATTGCTTACAGTCTGCTAAATTACACTGCTTCGCTGATGATATGAAGGTTTTTAAACCTATCTCATCACAGACAGACGTTCAAGCCCTGCAAAGCGACCTGCTGCGTATAGATCACTATTGCACTAGAAACAAGCTAGACCTAAACCCATCAAAGTGTTCTGTTGTTACATATGCAAGAAAATACACCACTGTTGAGTCAGAATACACTTTGAAGGGACAAAGGCTACATAAAAATCGTAGCGTTCGTGATCTTGGTGTAGTGTACGATTCGAAGCTACTCTTTGATGAGCATGTGGATAGTATAGTAAAGGAGGCGTCCCAGTCACTAGGATTTGCGATGCGATGCTGTTTTAAAGATGTGAAAACATTCAAAATAGTATACTGTATATATGTACGTAACATATTGGACTACGGTTCACAGGTCTGGAACCCCAGGTACAAGAAATATATTTTTAGATTAGAATCTATTCAGAAAAGATTTGTGTTACAGAGTAAAAATTAATAACAAAGGTACAGATTATCATAAATTGTGCGCAAAATATCACCTTCTTCCTCTCACTGAGCGGCGGGCAATAGCATACGTTGACTACTTACTTAAAATAATTACTAATGAGGTTGATTGCCCCGAACTTCTTGGGCAAATTGGGTTTAACGCACCTGTAAAGACCATGAGACATCACGTACCTATTCACCTGCCCACTGCACCATCAAATTACCGACAGAATACATTTCTACGGAGAGCTAGCAAGACCTTAAATGGTATCTGCAAGTCACACGATATTGACATTTTTAACACCAAAATAACCACAGTACGACGGGTGCTAAGCCGAGATTTCTTTTTTCCTTTTTTTTGTAGACAAATAGCACATGTAAAACTAATGTGATACACATCTAAATTGTCCATACGTTTTTTTTTATATTAATATAAAATAGTGCTTATTTGTGAAGATCTTTAATTGGCTAAATGTAGTATATCACTGCTACTATTTCGATGTTGAAGCTGTTGGTTTTCCTTCAAATAAATAAATAAATACAGCTTACGACATTAATGATTCGAACTATTGACGAGTTGATTCTGCCAATTCTCGGAATAAGAGCTCCTTTACTTTTACCTTAAAAGTGTAATGATTTGAAGCCGTCCTGACTTTGAGAGGAAGCGCATTCCACAGAAGAATCGATTGAACCGGGAAAGAAGAGCCGACGAACCCAGTAGTGTGAGACGGATAAAGTAGTAGAAGGCTGCTTGATGACCGAAGATCCCTGTCGTGGTTATTGCATAAGAGTTGAAAGTATAGTGTCAAATAAGTAGGGTGAAATGGGGAATTGAGGATAGAGAATAGGGTAGTGAGAGCGCGCATTTCTCGGCGTTTACGAATAGGCAACCATCTGAGCTGAGAACGAAAAGTGGAAATATGAACATATTTACGAAGATTAAAGATAAATCGAATGCAGTTATTAAGAAGACGGTCTAACTTATCGAGAAGATCTGCATTCAGGTCATAACAGCACATATCACCATAGTCGATTAAAGGAAAGATAAGAGTTTGCACGAGCGTAGTCTTGAATTTTTTAGGCGGTATAAAGCTCTGAGGGTTCCGGTAACCCTCTGACACATGTTGGTTACTTGATCGCGCCAGTTTAACGTGGAGTTAAGATGTAGGCCCAGATCTTTCACCGATCAACAGATAGGTATAGCAGTACCGTTAAAAGTCACAGCTGGAAGCGTCTCGAAGTCGACTCTGCTCATCGATCGGTGACTACCGATTATAATGGCCTGGCACTTTGTCGGGTTGACTGATAACCCAAACCTATTAGACCAGTTTTCAATAGCTTCCAGGTCTCTATTAATCGCGTCAATAGCTGTAGTTAAGTCGTCAACCTTCGCTTGGGAGTACAGCTGCAGGTCATCGGCATACAGATGATACGTACATTTAAGTTCAAGGGTTAAGAGATTAATGAACACAGAAAAAAGCAAAGGAGAAAGAATACCGCCTTGAGGCCGGTGTCCCTCAAGGCGGTATTCTTTCTTTTCAGTTCACATCACACCAGCTCGAACAGAGGTCATCGACACGAACGAACTGCTGGCGTCCTTGAAGATAAGATAAGAACCATTCCAGCGCTTCAGGCCAGATTTTAAGATAGGAGAGGATGGATAAGAATATATCGTGACTGATGGTATTGAAGGCGTTTGAGAAATCAATTAGAACTAAGACTGTAAGTTTGGTATCCTCCATGCCAGCCCTAATATCACCAGTCACTTTAAGGCGAGCGGTGGTAGTGCTATAGCCAGACCTGAACCCAGATTGTAGTGGGCTTAACAAGTTTTATTAATGAAATTAGATAACTGCTTGTGCACACAGGATTCTAGCACTTTAGAGAGGAAGGGAAGAATTGATATAGGTCTAAAGTGGTTAGGAAGTGAAGGGTTTGTGATTTTAGGTAAGGGGATGATATAGGCTTTACGCCAGAGCGAAGGGAAGTTCCGGAATCTAGGGAGAAATTGATGATGTGGGAGATTGCAGGTAATAGTTGATCAAGGATGGTTATGACCATGCGTCAGCTGATTTGATCTTGCCTGCGTGCGTTAGATTTGATTGAGAGTATTATCTTTTTGATCTCACCCTGCGCAACTAGAGAAAAGTGGAAAGAGCAATATCATTCCGTTCAAATCCCACTAATATCATAAATGTGAAAGTTTGGATGGATAGATGGATGGATGTTTGTTTGTTACTCTTTCACGCCACTGAACGCGATGAACCTTGATATGTAGATAGCTGGAGACCTGGATTAACGCATAGGCCACTTTATATCCCAATATTCCCATGGGATTGGGACTTACGCGGGTGAAACCGCGGGGCGCTGCTATTATTTAATAAATTCCCACTGCAATTAAATGGGATCCTATCATTCAGAACAAGGTTTTTAATAATTTTATAGATGAACTAGCAGTTCCCAATTTTTTTTACAGGCTAAAAATAGTCTAAGTTACTCCTTATAACACCAGCTATCTGCCTGTGAAAGTCCCGTGGAAATCGGTCCACCCGTTCCGGAGAGTAGCCGAAACAAACAGACACACAGACAGACAGACAAAAATTGAAAAAACTAATTTTTACTCATAGCTATCGTGCAAATAACTGCATGAGCTTAAAAAAACCTACTATTTTGACATAACAAACAGACACTTCAACTTTATTTATTTGTATGGATGTATGGATTATCTGAATGACCTATTTCGAAACTGACTATGTTTTTGTAATCGTATTATTTTAAGGTGTTATTTAATTAAATTATAATTCAATAATATTTCTTTATTCATAATTACATTGTTATTATAAACTAAGTTAAAGTTTGTTGTTCTGTGTGTGTGTTAAGGTTTGTTGTGTGGGTTTATTTTATATTCATACACATAACGACCATTAACAAAGAACCGAGACGAATACTTTTAAAGGCACTATAGGATGTACAGGATTCTACAAAAAAGTTTTAAAGGAGGTAGGACTAGGAGATTTCATCTGATGTATATAACACCACGGTAAAATGCAGTACTACCATAGTCTTTGTATTCCTCCTGCTCGGCTCCGGAGGTCTATTGACAGTAGACCATAATAGGTATGTGAGCAACACTACATAGTAAGTAAACACTAACTATCATGTTAAATTATGTAAGTGGGCGAGCCATGTTTCGGCACGTATAGGCCGGCCTATTCACAGAAAACCGGCCGTGCAGCAATGCTCGTTGTTTTTCGCCGAGTGAGTGAGGTTGCCGGAGGCCCAAACCATCTTGTTCCGGATGTCTTAATAAAGCAGTTCCCAGATCCCTCCTACTTAAGGCGCAGTACTGCACACCGTGTGGTTTTAGTCGGTTCGATTCCGACACACCGCCCCACCGAAAACCCCGGTGGAGTGACGGCCCGAGGGGGTTTCCACACGCACAAAAAAGAAAAAAAAAAGGCCCAAACCATCCTCCCCTTCTTCCCCTACTCCCACCCTTCCCCTACTCTCACCTTAAAGCGAAGCAAAGTTGCAAGTGTATTTGAAGGTAGTCACTTAGCATCAGGTGACCCGTCTGCTCGTTTGCCCCCTTTTCCATAAAAAAAACTGTGTAGTGTCGTGGGACACCAGATAGGAACGAAGTTCCTTATTATAAAAATAATAATAATAGCATACTGCAATAATAAAAACATTAACAGGTTGGTGACATTAATTAATAAAAAGCTCTAGTGGATCTATATATGTATTATTAGCGTGACGGTCACGAGTTCAGTTCTCTCTCTCTCTGTCCCTCTCCCTGTCAATGTCCCTGTCCCTGTCCCTGTCCCTGTCCCTGTCAATGTCCCTGTCACTGCCCCTGTCCCTGTCCCTGTCCCTGCCCCTGTCAATGTACCTGTCCCTGTCCCTGCCCCTGCCCCTGCTCCTGCTCCTGCCCCTGTCCCTGTCCCTGTCCCTGTCAATGTCCCTGTCCCTGCCCCTGTCCCTGTCATTGTCCCTGTCCCTGTCAATGTCCCTGTCAATGTCCCTGTCCCTGTCCCTGTCAATGTCCCTGTCCCTGTCCCTGCCCCTGCCCCTGCCCCTGTCCCCGTCCCTGTCCCTGTCCCTGTCCCTGTAACTGCCCCTGCCCCTGTCCCTGCCCCTGTCCCTGTCCCTGTCCCTGTCCCTGTCCCTGTCCCTGTCAATGTCCCTGTCCCTGTCCTTGTCAATGTCCCTGTCCCTGTCAATGTCCCTGCCCCTGTCCCTGTCAATGTCCCTGTCCCTGCCCCTGCCCCTGTCTCTGTCAACGTCCCTGTCCCTGTCAATGTCCCTGTCCCTATCCCTGTCCCTGCCCCGTAAATGTCCCTGCCCCTGCCCCTGCCCCTGTCCCTGTCCCTGTCCCTGTCCATGTCCCTGTGCCTGTCCCTGTCCCGGTCTCTGTCCCGGTCCCTGTCCTTTTCCCTGTCCCTGTCAATGTCCCTGTCCCTGTCCCTGTCAATGTCCCTGTCCCTGTCAATGTCCCTGTCCCTGTCCCTGCCCCTGTCCCTGTCCCTGTCAATGTCCCTGTCCCTGTCCCTGCCCCTGCCCCTGTCCCTGTCCCTGTCCCTGTCAATGTCCCTGTCCCTGCCCCTGTCCCTGTCCCTGTCCCTGTCCCTGTCCCTGTAAATGTCCCTGCCCCTGCTCCTGCCCCTGTCCCTGCCCCTGCTCCTGCCCCTGCCCCTGTCTCTGTCCCTGTCCCTGTCCCTGTCCATGTCCCTGTGCCTATCCCTGTCCCGGTCCCTGTCCTTTTCCCTGTCCCTGTCCCTGTCCCTGTCAATGTCCCTGTCCCAGTCCCTGACAATGTCCCTGTCCCTGTCAATGTCCCTGTCCCTATCCCTATCCCTACCCTATCCCTGTCCCTGTCCCTGTCCCTGTAAATGTCCCTGCCCCTGCTCCTGCCCCTGTCCCTGCCCCTGCTCCTGCCCCTGCCCCTGTCTCTGTCCCTGCCCCTGTCCCTGTCCATGTCCCTGTGCCTATCCCTGTCCCGGTCCCTGTCCTTTTCCCTGTCCCTGTCCCTGTCCCTGTCAATGTCCCTGTCCCAGTCCCTGACAATGTCCCTGTCCCTGTCAATGTCCCTGTCCCTGTCCCTATCCCTGCCCCTGTCCCTGTCCCAGCCCCTGTCAATGTCCCTGTCCCTGTCCCTGCCCCTGCACCTGTCCCTGTCAATGTCCCTGTCCCTGCCCCTGCCCCTGTCCCTGACGTTTTTTGCCGGTTAGGCTACCTCTCCGCAACGCCCCATAAGGAACTTCGTTGCAAAACTAAATCCTTATAAGCAAAAAAAAAATACCAATCGAATTTTGAACCTTCTCCTTTTTGAAGTCGGTTAAAAAAGTGTCGTTACAACTTTTTGGTCTTCATTTTTCGCCTAGCCCTCTTTCGCAACGCGCCATAAGGAACTTCGTTCCAATAATTACCTGAAGGTAAGTAGGTAGCACTTTATTTATTTTTTAATTGCCTAAGTATTTTATTTTATCTTACGGTTTTCCTTAAGAAAAAATCTCTTAGTTTTGTTTAATTTAAAAGGTGAGATATATTTATACACATACTCAATTAAATTAAATATGTAATCGCAGTCGCTTTGGTTCACTTACTCTAATTACTTCGTTCCGAATCATATCTCGTTTATAAGACGTGACTTTCAATAAAAAAAAGTTATCATTGTTGACTCGAAATAACTTGCTATGTCCTCAAATATTATTATTCATTTAAATTCAACAAAAATAAAAGCACAGTATAAAATAAAGGTACAAATAATTAAAAACATTTATTAGCAACTTATTCTCTAATCTTATTTGTTTAAAAAGAAAGAATGTTAAAAATCGTTAACCATAGAACAGTCATAGAGGCTTCAAAAAAATAAACAAAAATTTCCTTGATAAATTAAAATTATTCCCGTAAGTGGCACATTTTAATATGGTATCTGACAAAATACAAATATTATAAACTGTCTCCGCGTAGTGCGGCAGCATAATTATGATGTTTTGATGCTCTAAAACATTATTTGGTGGAACAAAATAATGTTTTAAAAGCATCAAAACATTTACGGCATAATTTTGAAACGACGATCAAACCATTCTCGATCGCTGACATTTTAACATTATTTCTTCTACGATTGGTCATACAGAAAATATATATTTTTATTGTATAATAGAATCGGCGTTTGTCTTCCAACTCACCTGACGGAAAGTGACGATGAAGACGAAGATGGTACACGCCTACTCTTCACTCCACTCTTGAACGTTCCAAGATCATTTCCATCGGTGCCAATTCTGTTGTTACAAACCTCACCAAACTAGACTAAAAATCACTAAAACCTTGTTTAGTCTTGTCAAATGACGTTTCGTATTCTGAAAACGTAAGACTAGACTAATTTTAGTTTGACAGCACTAAAATTGGTTAAGTTACTCAACTTGGTCCAAATTTACTGATTTGCTATTCTGTTGTACGTTCTAAAAGTCTAAAATTGACAAAAATTAGACACATTACACTAAAATTAGGCGTCATATAAATACATGCCGTCTAAATTTTAGTGATATAAAAACCTTCGAATTTTTATAATATATTTTTTTACATGATGAATACCGAATTTTAGCTTTGGTTATCTATGGCTTCGGTTCGCTTTGGCGGAAAAGTATGTATATTTTAAATTCATTATTTATTAAGAGTGCTTACTGTTTGGTTCTAAATAATCATCAAATCATGACCGTTTAATCTGATATAAAAAATATATTATTTTTAGATTTCTAAGCTATCAAGAGAGAATAAGCTTGGAAAACATACGAGACAATTCCAATCCGTTTGTAATGGCACAGGAAAACTAACAGAAACTTTTAGGCTCTACATCTAGGGCTTTCATTTACTAAATTATCTCGATAAAGGCTTCGTCCCCTATACATCTAAAGGTTTGCTTGATTTTTAATGATTTTTATGCAATAGCACTTTCCCCATAATACAAACTTGGTGTACCTACTCATATGTAAGTAGATAGAGGTGTAATTATATAATCTATTTAAGTAAACCTATATAATATTTTTCAAGTTTTATTTGCACTTCCTTTTTTTACCCAAGGAAGTTATCAAGCTCCTGTAGGGCAGGACAATTTCATTGCACTCAGTCAACCTTTTGTAAGCAGGTGCATTGAGAAAACATCAGATGTAATAGTGGAAAAGTTAACACAAAACGATATTGTATTTTTTTTTCTTATAATCCTGCTCATCAATTTTAACCATAGGTTTAGATTTATATAAAAATTTTAAATATTGGTGAAATTTTCATTTTTCAAGAATTGGACACTATGCCCAACACCATAGGTGCAGTAGATGGGACACATATTGCAATAGCAAATCCACCAATAACTCGTTTTACTGTACCTGGAAATGTTTTATAATAGAAAAGGATTTTACAGTATTAACTGTCACATTTATAATAATCACTTCAATAAACTGTAATAATAACAAGGCAGCTGGGATAGACTGGATGCGGGTGAGAGGCCTATATCCAAAAGTGGACTGCAATAGGCTAATTGCTTGATTAACTGTAATTAACATACCTAAATAATAAACTACCTATGTAAATAATAAATTTAAATTTACTGCAACCTATAATCTTACCTGTACCTAAATTGAGTGAGATTAATGTTGATTTTTATTATACTAGCTGTTGGCCGTGGCTACACTTACTTCGATTTTGAAAATTACTTCAGAAGGGCACGCTAGCACAGTCCATCTTAGGGCATAGCTTCAGTACTGGCAGTATCTGGGTAATTACTTCATGAGGAACGGTAGCACAGTCCATCTTTGGGCATAGCTTCTGTACTAGCAGTATCTGGGTAATTACTTCAGAAGGCACGATAGCACAGTCCATCTTTGAGCATAGCTTCAGTACGAGCAGTATCTGGGTAAACTTCTGTTGTTTGTTTTTTGAGTAGTTTTATGGCGTTACATACAACCTTGCCTTCAATAATTGTTATGCTAGAGTCAGAAATAATTTGGAAATGTGTAATGGACGGTTCAAAAATAAAGTTAATTGTCTACATTGTCATCGCTGCTTTCATTACCAACCAGAGCAAACTGTAATAATCATTTTAGGATGTTGCACCCTCTTTACCATATTTTTGATGACTTCAATGGAAAAATAAAACTCTAATTAAATAATTTTTTCAAAACAAAATTATAATTATTGTATTTCTACATTTCCAGATGATAATGAAAATGATGTGAATGAGGAGAATCATGATTCTAATATTTTGCAAAGAGGACCAAGGTTTCTTGATACAATCATGTCATATTCAGGAAGAACTGATTCAAACACATTTAAATGAAACTGCTAGTAATGTTATTTTAATTAAAGCTTTGTTTTTTATTACTAATATAGTCAACAACTAACATTAACAAATAATAATTTAAAATTTTTAACATGATATAATCAACTCAACAAGAAGTCCTGGAATGGAGGCAGTCCCTATGATATCTAGTATCTTTCACTCTATCTGTAAGCTCAGATCCAGTTAATCCTTCTTCTGTTGCCCTTATTGAATCACATATGTTACCCCCCTTTGTCTTCACTTTGGCCACACTCCAAATTTAGACAAAAATAAATCACAAAATATTAGTATAAGCATATTATGATATGAGGAAGTACTAGAGTTGGCTTGAAGTAGCAGTATGATACATTTAGAAAAAAAATCGAGAATCCTTTTTTTATGGCATTATGCAAGCTTACATTGATGGTAAGTACCATAAGTACCAAGTTTATTATCAGGTAGCCTGTGTAATTGTTTGTTATATCAATCTTATAAATACACTAGCTGTCCCGCGCAACTTCGTCTGCATTTGTAAATTTTCCTATTTATCCCTATCGCAGCGCCATCTACCGGGTCCAATTGTAAATCTAAACCATTCTCGAATCTACCTGAAGACACACAAAAAATGTCATTAAAATCGGTCCAGCCGAGGAGTTCAGGACATACACACGTACAGAAGAAATATATATATATAAAGATAAGAGACCTTTCACATACTTGAACCATATCATGTATTTTGTATAAATTCTGATTTTAATTGATTTTTAATATTTACTTATTACTTCGTGAACGTGAAGATATATCTTCAAACGCTCTTCACGACATTTACAAGAAAGTATGAACAAATGATTATGCTCAAATTATTGAAAATTACTTATGGTTTTAACAAACAACATTTACATGCTGCCATTGCTGTACAGTGGTTACAACAGTCACTACATTACACAGCTTAGTTTGTAGCGATAGCTCGATAAACATGCTTGAAATTCCTTTACGTTTTGATTTGTCCGATTACCTGAAAAAATGAAATTGACATGGTGAAAAATGTGATTAAAGCGAGTACAAAACAGTATTGTAACTAATAAAACCAAATTGTCTTAATGTTAAATACAATAAAAGCAAGAATAAAACAATTTTACAAATAATATTACTTGGTAAATAAAACAATGAATAATATCTTACCTCTCGCAATTTCTAGGTTATTGTTGAAGCGTTTCACAAGTTACTCTTTTTTCTATTATTATCCTTTATCTTGATTGATTTATTATTTATAACGAGACTTATTTTTAAAAATAAACAAGTAAATAGAATATATTTATTTTGGATACGTCAACTTGACTTGCACAGATTCATTATTAGCTGTTAATTACACAGATAACAAAAAAGAATTTACGGTGGGTTGCCAGCTATGTGAACTCAGTAAAACAGTATTTACTAAGCAATGAGCGGGAAATATGATACTTTGTTTGGTACATAAGTTATAATGTTCGTAAACAAATATTTACAGGCATTCAAATACCTAAAAATGTTGTTTCAGAAGATTTTATTCTATTACTCATTGTCATTAATTCTTTACTTTTGAGTAGCAGCAACACTCTCGTACTTACCTTTTAGTCATGTCAGAATCAAATTTAGTGCTGTCATAGTAAGAACTAAATTTAATTCAACGAAACAACAGAATAGCATGTTCGATATCTCTTGACTAAAAGAAGATATTTTTAGTGAAGTTTTAGTTTAGTATAGGGAACAACAGAATTGCCACCAATATGTATTAAATTTTTTTTAGTGCTCTTTAAATAATTATACATGCTCTAAGTTCATGTCATAGGAAAGAAATGTATCCAATTGCTTCACGAACGCTTTCTTATCGTCAGCGACGTCTTTGCTCTGTATTTGGGTCTGAGTCAAAGGTTATCTTATCCCATTAACTTTTTATGTTTATTTTATTAGGCTTACACAATCTCTCATGATGGTTAATCGAATAAACGTTCACTCATTTGTTGTTTGACCACACAATTGTCTATTTTCATTTTATGTTATCGACAATCAAGATAATCCGACTTTCAAATAAAACTTTAATAAGCTAAATATAAAAATAATTAAGGAAGTAGGGCATAGAAAATTTATATGGAACTTGAATTACTCGACGCGGGGCCAATACTTTCAGCTAACGGAACAGGATAGTACCATCCTTTTCCGTTCTCGAGTAGGGTCACTAGAGCTTATAAGAGGGTGGGAGAGGGCTGATCACGCACAAATAACAAAAGGCACATGTGGAGAAACAGAGTAACCAAAATGTGTTCCTTAATGCCTCGGCATAACAATAGCCGGACAGAACAGACTTGTAATCTAATATTTAGTTTATGGGTGATCTAGTAGACAAGCTAGATAAGGAATTGCAATAAACTGAAGTGCCCTAAGTTTTTAAGTAGAATATAAGCTTGTTGCAGGGAAAGAAAATTGAAGTACGAAACGAAAAGATTTTTGTAGTTTAAGACTGTAATCCCAATTCATATCCTTTTGAATGAACATTATAATCCTCAATGAAGTTGGAAGTAGACAGAAATTAAGTTTATAGACCGTCAATAATCCTCTGAACTGAGTAAATTAATTAGAATCTTGACGTAGGCCGCCGCTGACAGTCGTAGAGAGTAGAGTGCCGCATCTCTGTACAGGAATACTAATCTTCTAACCAAGGCGTGTGAAAATCGTCCCAACTTAATTAAATTTATACCCGACAGTCTTAACATTTAATTTAGATATTCGGGAAGCATCAAAAGTTTTTACATCGTATGAGCCGCAAGATGATCGTAAATGAACTTTGTCAAAATAATTATGGAAGTATTATATTTATGCTGGCTGGATTAGTTCTCAGGTTTGCGTTCTTATTAACTTTTCCGGAAATTGAATGTTTATCTTGATATAAATTCATTGTTATTTTATTACAACTCTATCTAACCAGCGAGACTTCTGTTATGTTTATACAACATTATACTTTCTGTACATAAGAGTTATTAAGCAAACAGAGTTTGTACCACAGATCAAGAGAGATTTGTTAAGTAGACGTGGCGCGTATCTGGCTTAAATTGCGCTTGTTATTCTTTTCTGTCTTTAATCGAGTGTCAATCAGCGACCGCGTCATTTCTCGAATAGTACGAAATGCCGCGTTGTTCAATGGTTGTTTGCGGAAATAACAGCTTTAAATTGAATTATATGAAAGATGACATCTTATTTTATACGTAACTACAATAATTAAACTATATTTTGCCATAATAATCAATAAGCAAATATGATACACTGATATTTATGATGATATAATATTAAATTCACCATATTATTAAAACAAAACCATTGCTGGCCTAGTACAGCTTACATAATAAATAATAATGTTAGCGACCCAATGTATGAGTTTGTTTGTTGATTCTCTCACCAGCACGATAAGCTCGTAATGCAGCCGCAGCTGGCTCCCGTAAACTAGGAATGTACACATGATATGTTGCTTTTATTTCCTAAGATTTTTTTATTATGCCTGAAAGTTGAGTCAAGTACACATTTTAGCTTATGCTTATCTAATGAACTTTAAAATATATGAATATAAATGTATTGTGTCAAATTATGCAGATATAGTTTTAGTGTTGTGTTATTGTTATTTTAGATTTCCAACTGACCTAAAAAAAAAGAAAGTGGATAAATGCTACATATTATGTTAGGCATAATTATGTTAAACAAGTATTAGCATTTTAGTGGTCACTAAAGTCATTTGCTTACTAGTAGGTTTCCCTAAACGGTAATAGCGCTGATTTATCTCAAACATATTTTTTTTTAAACTAAATGTGCCGTTTTATTTAATTGTATATTATCTTGACTAACAAAAAACAACGAAAAGTTTCACATTAAAAAAAAGCATCAAGAAGTTCCATAGACCTTTCCTAAGATAGAATTTCGATAACTTTATACTTTATTTTTGTAATTAAAATCACTAGTGTATATCACTACATAGTATAAAACAAAGTCGCTTCCTGCTGTCCGTCTGTCCCTATGTATGCTTAGATTTTTAAAACTACGCAACGGAATTTGATGCGGTTTTTTTTAATAGATAGAGCGATTCAAGAGGAAGGTTTATATGCATAATACATGCATAATATAGTAGAGAAACACTGATAACTTTAGAGGTTATATATATATAGGTAAATAAACACATTTTTTTTACGTTTACATTGCAAACGCTGGCTGAACCCTACGAGATAGATCAAAATAATGTACCACAGTATTGTACACCTGAAAAAGGTCTACAAAAAAGTTCGCAATAGTATATGTCTATCTCTTAGGGATAACCCACAATAACCATTTTTTATCCTTTACTTTTTACGATAAATAATGGCTTATTTACGAAGCGATTTTAAGCAATACAGCATTAATCCTTATCCAATTAAGTACCTTAAATACATTGTGCATTTAATATAGATCAAAATAGCCTTTTACAGCATGTAATTTCAATGAATATTTTAGAAGATATTACAGATTTAAAATGCCGGACAATTTCCGGTAAAGATATCTTTTGCAATGACCATTAAAAAATCGCAGGGTCAAACTTTCAATGTAGCAGGCTTAGGTTTGAGCGTTGAGTGTTTTTCACATGGCCATATATGTCGCTCTTTTAAGAGTAACCTCTGAAGAATACATGTTTGTATTGTCTAATGACAAAAACGCTGTGAACGTTGTATATAAAGACATTCTGTAGTATATTTAGGATCATCATTGTACCCGTGCGAAGCCGGGGCGGGTCGCTAGTGAAATATAAATTGCTTTTGCACAGCACAACGATAATTATTGATATATGTGAGTTTAAGGCGGACGGTAACTCTAAATAAACGCTATTTCTTACACGCTAATGTGTTTATTCGATTGTCAAGCAGTCATTGACTTGTTGATATTGTATACACTTAAGTGTGTGAGTCTACGCATCTATTGGTTTTGTTGAATTGTATATGTAGTTGTAAGCTAATGGAAGGGACAATTTGGAGACAGCGGTTTTCATACATTTCGACCTAAAAGGCATATCTATTTGATTCTATGATCTGAGGTGTGTACTCAGTTTTTTTCATGGGATAGGGGGCAAACAAACAGACGGGCACCTGATGGTAAGTGACAACCACCGCCTATGGATATCTGCAACTCAAGAGTCACAAGTGTGTTGCCGGCCTTTAAAGTGGTAGTAGAAGAACGGGGAAGAGGGGTTAGGGCAAACATTGTTTCAAGCCGGTTTTCTGTAAGGCCGTGGTATCACTCCAGTCAACCCGACCCACATTCATAACAGAATATAAAATACCCGTGACAAAATAATTAATTCGATATCATACGTGTTTTTCTCTTATCGGAGGCGCTGAGGATGCAGTTTTGTGAAAACATACTACCTTTGTCTTACTGGCATTAAGTGATAAGAGATTATTGTTTAACCAGTTAACCACTCGATTAAAACAATTCTGAGCAACATTGAACAACTTGTTCCACGTCCTCCCATGGAACATAATAACGGTGTCATCGGTATAGTTAATTATTTCTGCATAGCCTATATGTTCTTTTGCCGACAGACTGTTAATATAAACCAGAAAGAGGGTCGGACCAGTGGCGCAACAATAGGGTGGCAGAGCGGGCAAAATGCCACGGGCCAATGACTCTAAGGGGCCCCCGGCCCCGACCCCAGGCCCTAAGCACACGAGGCAACAAGAGTGAACTTGTGCCCCATCCGATGGATTCAGAGCCACGGGCCTCAGATGGTATAGTTACGCCACTGGGTCGGACCGAAAATACTATCTTGCGGTATTCCATAGGTTACTTCCTGGGTGTTACTAATCAAACCATCAGCCTTCAAACACTGTCACCGAGACGTGAGATAACTTCGGAAGAAATCTAGACTAATTCCTCTGACTCCAATGCTTTCCAATTTCTTCAGTAAAATGCTTTTGCTTTTTAGATCCTTTTCGTCGGTTTAATTTTTTGTTAAAAAGTTCTTTATTTTCCCTTTTTTTTTCGTGGCTCGCGTCATCTTTTAATACTCTGACTACTACTATCTTTTAATACACTTAATACTAAATACTTTAAACGCTACCAAATGTTTTCAAAGTATATTAAATGGTTTCTGTCACTGAAACCACAGTTTTTATATCTTACTTATAATTGCTTAGGAAAGGAATGGTTTGCAGCATCAGCTCGGTTTCATGATATGATGATTCTTAAACGCTGATAAAGTTACGAAAACTAAACAACAAAAAACACCATTCGTGCCTATAAATTTCGAGGGTTTCCCTCAATTTTACCAGGATCCCATCATCAAATATCAAATCCTGACTTTCTTAACATGGGATCACCCTTGAGGTATACCCTATCTAACAAAACAAGGATCATCAAAATCGGTTTATAAATTACGGAGTGAGGGCTGAACATACATAAAAAAAAGATATATATATATCTTGGTCGAATTGTGAACCTCCTCCTTTTTTTTCGTATGCTAGCCAAAAGGAATTGCATTCTATTTCGTACAATTAGAAAAAAGGAGAAGTCCTTTTTTTCTGGATTTGCTGTTACGTTTGTGGATCTTGGTTGGTTTCTCAGAAATAGTGTGAATCGATGTATAGGGCCACAGGCGTACTCAGCTTTGGCCCAGAGGATGGTTTTTTTTTGACTGTCAGAGGGGGACAAGTCCAAAATGTACCTTAAACATTACTTTAATAAACTTAATACTACGTAAACATACAAAACCCGGGGTGGCAGCTGCCCTCGCCTGCCCCCCTTGGGTCTGCCATGTCTAGGGCTACTATCGGTAATCCATATGATCGCCATCGACAGGAAGGTCCAATTCACTCTTTTAAACCAAAAGTCAGAAACAGAAGTTATTTATTTCTGCTCAGTAGCAGTAGCGAAGAATTAATATGAAGTATTCAAACATATTACAGTAATATGTTTGAATACTTTATATTAATTCTGCACATTTAAGGTGGTCTAGTCTTGCGCTGATCCATTCCTGTACGGAAACTTAACGGTTCATATAGAATCTCTCCAGGTGTTGCAATTATTTACAGCCTATAGCGATCCTCGGCCCTCAGATGGACAGTAGGAATCCTTTATTGCTAGCTTCAAAATCTACTGATACATTGTAAATCTAGCTTTCAAAGTGAACAACTTAGGTGCCGTCTTTATTACAGGTAATCTTTAATTTTCAACTTTATATCAATATTCAGCGCCATAAATACTTTATGTCCTTGTTACTGATCCGTCATAAAATAAAAAAGGCATATAACAAAAAGTTACGATGTAGGCAAGAAATCAAATCGGATACTGTAAAAGAAAAGATTTAACAATAATCTTCATGATTTAGCCATATTGAGTATATAGTCTACTAATTTAATTTTATCAACTTATCGTAGATAATCAGCAGTCTATCACTTTTGTAACAGACTTGGCTATTGCAAACGGGACTTATACAAAAATAGATGCAGGTTTTCTAGATTCTTTACTATTGACATTGATAAATATTGTGATCTTACAGATAGGACTACCACAAGAAAAAACTTCATTTATTATACAATAAATACGTGAAAAGAATTCTGTGCCCAAACGAGGACACCTAAACAAGTACCATGAATTCTTTAATGTATCTGCTTTTTATTCTTTCAACTGTAGATATTCGATAGTTAAAAAGCTATCGACTCGTTATTGGATAACGTAGTGTTCAGAAATAAATAAAAGTGATTTTACCGCCCGTCTCGTGGAGCTCTTTCAGGCATCATTGATTACGAAGAATAAGTATTTTTTGTTATTTCCTTTAAATCTCTTGTTTTTCTTAGATTAAATACATAAATAAATTATGTAAAACCACGTAAAATTTAATTATAGTTGAATGGTTGAGTATTCATTGTAGTAGGATTGTTTCACAATGGTGTCCTCAATAGGAGCCAATGAATTGATTTGTCAAAAATCCAATGATGCAGGTTTAGTTTTTATCAAAATTGGGCCATGAGACTCCGTTGAGTACTTTTCGCTATTCCTCATAATTTCGGATTTAGCCATGCACACCCACTTGAAAAATTCACTCTGTATATGTTGACCTGTCATAGTTCGGAAAGTCTAACAACAGTAATTCAACTTATAATGGAAATAGATAGGTAAAAAATATATGAATTATGGTGAAATTTCGGTCACCAGTCGATCTCTGGTTAAAATAAATTGTTACTTTAGTTTATCCGTACAAAACTCCTTCGTAATCCTTATAATTTCTAAGGACCGGAAATGCCTATATTATGTATAATTATTGAGATACATATACAAGCGGCGGTAGCAAATTGACTACTTGTGATCGAGTGGTTACCAGTTCGAACCCCATATAGGGCGGGAAAAAAATAAAGTTTTGACGTGTTGAACGATGGCGCAACATTGCGGCCGATATAAGTCCGAACAATTCCTCGAAGCACCACCCATGATACATGCGAAAGAGAATGCAGAGTGAAGCTACATCTCTACGCAACGCCAAGGGGTCAAGCTGATCTGAAATATCCTGGTAATCGATGATTCGAGTCGCTCTCTGTTGAAAGCGGTCAAGAGGGAAAAGCTGGTACTGGTGACATTAATTAATAAAAAGCTCTAGTGGATCTATATATGTATTATTAGCGTGACGGTCACGAGTTCAGTTCTCTCTCTCTCTCCGTCCCTCTCCCTGTCAATGTCCCTGTCCCTCCCCCTGTCCCTGTCCCTGCCCCTGTCCCTGCCCCTGCCCGTCCCTGTCCCCGTCCCTGTCCCTGTCCCTGCCCCTGTCCCTGTCCCTGTCCCTGTCCATGTCCCTGTCCCTGTCCCTGTCCCTGTCCCTGTCACTGCCCCTGCCCCTGTCCCTGTCCCTGTCCCTGCCCCTGTCAATGTCCCTGCCCCTGTCAATGTCAATGTCCCTGTCCCTGTCCCTGTCCCTGTCCCTGTCCCTGCCCCTGTCCCTGTCCCTGTCCATGTCCCTGTCAATGTCCCTGTCAATGTCACTGTCCCTGCCTCTGTCCCTGTCCATGTCCCTGTCAATGTCCCTGTCCCTGTCCCTGCCCCTGTCCCTGTCCCTGTCCCTGTCCCTGTCCCTGTCCCTGTCCCTGTCCCTGTCCCTGTCCCTGTCCCTGTCCCTGTCCCTGTCCCTGTCCCTGTCCCTGTCCCTGCCCCTGCCCCTGCCCCTGCCCCTGTCCCTGTCCCTGTCCCTGTTAATGTCCCTGTCAATGTCCCTGGTCTCTATCTCTGTCCCTGCCCCTGCCCCTGTCCCTGTCCCTGTCCATGTCCTTGTCCCTGTCCCTGCCCCTGCCCTTGTCAATGTCCCTGTCCCTGTCCCTGCCCCTGTCCCTGTCCCTGTCAATGTCCCTGTCAAAGTCCCTGTCCCTGTCGCTGTCCCTGTCCCTGTCAATGTCCCTGTCCCTGTCAATGTCCCTGTCCCTTTCCCTGCCCCTGTCCCTGTCCCTGTCCCTGTCAATGTCCCTGTCCCTGTCAATGTCCCTGTCCCTGTCAATGTCCCTGTCCCTGTCCCTGTCCCTGTCCCTGTCCCCGTCCCTGTCCCTGTCAATATCCCTGTCCCTTTCCCTGTCCCTGTCCCTGCCCCTGTCCCTGTCAATGTCCCTGTTAATATCCCTGTCCCTGTCTCTGTCCCTGCCCCTGTCCCTGTCCCTGTCCCTGTCAATGTCCCTGTTAATATCCCTGTCCCTGTCTCTGTCCCTGCCCCTGTCCCTGTCCCTGTCAATGTCCCTGTCCCTGTCCCTGTCAATGTCCCTGTTCCTGTCAATGTCCCTGTCCCTGTCAATATCCCTGTCCCTGTCAATGTTCCTGTCCCTGTCCCTGTCCCTGCCCCTGTCAATGTCCTGTCCCTGACCCTGCCCCTTCGTTCTAAAAAGAAAAACAAATCCAGTGCACTACCGATTTCTAACATTAATATTTAGTTGTAGGGGTTCAAAACAAAAAAGTAGTTGTTGGTGACCCACGTAATTAGAATTCGTTTTACATGAAATTATGTTGGTCAACAAAACAGAAATCCCCTTCCTATTAGTAATTATCTGTATTCTCTATTCCCCTTTCAGAAGGACAACGACCCTGCTCTCATGTAGGAAGTCTGTTTGTAAAGGCTTGGAGGGCTGAAAATTTATATGATAAATTCTTCATATCTTTTAATCGGATCGGAACACTCACTAGAACATTTGGACCACACATTATGTACAAATAAAAAAAAATCCTATCTGTAATTGGGAACGAATATTTGTCATCTTATTACCATTATGTTTAACAACTCAATGTTTTGCAGGGGTCTAGTGCTAGCCTTCCTATTAGATTGATATCAGGGGTATCCGAACTTCGTTTCGATAAGTTCCATTTGTAACGCTCTACTTAATTTAAAAGTTGTTGAGTGGTCAAAAATCAAGTTTCGGTGTTGCATATGCATCGAGATATTGTTAGTCCAGTCAATCTACGGAAATACTCCAGACAAGTGAGGCAGGAAAAAAAAGATAAGCGTGTAGAACAATTAATTCTAAGGAAGATGGCGTTTTTATTCCGGAATTTTAATGGCCAACCTCACCTAAAAAATTCGCGTATGTCAAAAAAACGGTTTGTCGCTAATAAAACAAAGAGTCGAGCTCGAGTCCGAAAAAGTTTAATTAAAAAGTTGTAGGTGTTAAAATTATCTTTCGATTGATATGTTATGTAATATTAATTAGTACCTTACACATGATGAAACCGTAAAAAACCGTAAAAAATTGCGTTTTTGCATTTATTTTTAACTTTTTATTAAAGCGGTACACGGTATTCCGTCACAAGTAGGTCTATTGCAAGGCACCCGGGAACAACCTAGAAACTTTTGGCTTGGTAAAAATATTGCTTTTGGCTATCTAAAAATTCTAGCTAAATTTTTAAATATAACCGTGAAATTTTGATTTTTATGTAAAAATTGTTTTCGTAAAATCGTTCGTATACAGCTAGCTCCCCGACATCGTACAGCATGTTTTCAAAGTTCAATTTCTTCTAAGAGTTATACTATCATGCACAATTATTTAAAATTTGGATTTGTTAATTTTACAAACAAATAATGCCACTGCAAAAAATACAAAATTTTGTTTTTGACAAGGTTTTTTGCTGTAATTATTTTATTTCGTAAGTTTTCGACACTTTAAATTTTATATACAAAAAATACCACCACAAACAAAGACCAAATACTCCTATTGTGATCGTGTAACTCATGCGTTATCTTGTTACAGGTGTCCTAAGAAGGTACAAACCCGGTGTCAGCTCTGCGTGCATTTTTTGTTGATCTATGATGTGCTTAGAAAATGGCTGCACCGCCAAGCCAAAATTATGATTTTAATTTATTATTTTGTGTTGGTTTTAGTAAAAGTTGGTACACTTACCAATGAAATATTACATCACATCTTTATTTTTCGCTCTTGAATGGTTTGTACACGTTTTTAAAAAACAACTCGGAATTTTTTTTGGTAATTAAAAGTCAGGTGAATACGCTCGAATGCTGCTGAGCGTAAACTGCGACTGATGTCGTTGCGGTCCATGGACCGCAATTCGCGTTATAAACTATTGCTTTTAAGTGTCTACTCTATACGTTAGTAATAATAACTTAGTGTGTATATGTGTTAAAACTGTAGTGAAACCGACATTCTAACACTAAGTGAATTAATCGTTATAAAAGTGAAGTGGTTTTCTAGACCTAAATTAAACTAAACAATCTCGTGAACTTAAATACTTTTAAATTATATACCCACACGACAGTTGTATCAAAGCTATTTAACGCGTAAGCGACGCCGTTTACCGCGGACTTACGATCTCTTTCTGTATTTCTCCCTTTTGAAGATTGAATGAGTAATTCACTTTAATAAAAGTGTGCTGCTGTGCGAAAGTATATATAGTTGCCATAAATATAGGAGTAAGCTTCGACGGTGGGAAACCTGAACACGCCGATGTACAACCTTAAGGATAATAATATAATTATCTCTAGAAATGAGAACGGGATACTGGATTGGGTAACGTTACCTTTAGGAGGAAACAAAGTGACTGCAATAAAAAAACAAAGACTAGTCAGGAACTAGCTAGCTCACCACAAAAAATTGATGACTCACTTGTATCGGCAGTTAGCGAACATATAACACATAAAGTGATTCTTTCAGAATCGCCTGGAATTATCTCAAATGTCATGAAGGCTAAACTGTCTTCTATAAAAGAGGATCTGCAGGATTTCCGGAAGTTCATCGACTATATTAGTACGGACTATAATGAAATGAATGAAGACCACGGTTGATAAATTAGCCAAAGATAACTTAACACTGTCAAAAGAAAATGATGCACTCAAATACATCGTGTCGAAACAATGTTTCCGTGTAGTGGATCGCAATTTCAAGGAGGATGATGTTGTAAAATGCACCAGAGTAGCTAAGTTGAAAAAAAAAAAAGAGGCAGTCATGGGACTGCCGACAGAAGTGCAAACTTAAACGATACGACGAAGTTAAAACGTCACATTAACAGGTGGGTGACATTAATTAATAAGGAGCTGACAGAACTCAATGTTTAGATTAACGCTCTCTAGTGGATGTAGGTATGTATTAGTAGCGTGACGGGCACGAATTCAGCAATCAGCAAAAGTGCACAAACGTGGCTAAAGAAGTTTACACTTCAAAAAAAAGTGTGTGTCAGCTCTGACGCACTCTCCCCACTCTCTCCACTCTCCCCGCTGTCCCCACTGTCCCCACTCTCCCATGTCTCCACTCTCTCCAATCTCCCCACTCGCCCCACTGGCCCCACTCTACCCACTCGCCCCCCTCTCCCCACTCTCCCGAATATCTCCAATCTCTCCACTCTCCCCACTCGCTCCATTCTCCCCACTATCTCCACTCTCCCGACTTTCCCCACTCGCCCCACTCTCCCCACTCTCCCACTCTTCCTTCTTAGATTTCCTCCCTCCCTTTCCATGTCTCTCTGACGCTGTACATGTAAATCTAAGAAACTCACCTCCGTCTTAAGAATTTTCGATCTCGTCATAAAAATATTTTTTTTAAATATATTACACTCGGACACATTTTCCGTACATTTTCGATCAGGGTCTACGTGACCCTGAATTCTGACGCGAGTTTAACATTTTTTACCCACCTTAAAAAGTGCCCAACGCCGCTAAAGAAGTTTTCACTTCAACAAGGAAAGCAAGCTTTCTCGTAGTATTATTGTTAAGTTTAGAAGTATGAGAAAGCGAGATGATTTTACTCCGCGGTATATCGGTACAATAAATCAAACCCAAATAACAAACTTAAGACCTCGTTATTAGTAATTGGTGACGATAAGAAACCTGTGTTTGCGTCAGAGCACCTATCTCCAGCTAACAAGATTCTACATGCAGCAGCGTGTCAGAAGGCTAAAGAGCTAGGCTGTAAGTTTGTTTGGGTAAGGAATAGCCGCATATATGTTAGAAAGTTAGTAGCCTCTCGGTACATAATTATTAAAAATAAAGACAGAACAAGAAAGACAAGTCTTGGTCTCATTTGTTAATATGTTTAGCAATTGTAAAATTAGTAAAGTCAATGGTGATTATAAAAAAAAATTAAAATGTATTTGTCAATATATTACCAGAATGTTAGAGCTATAAAAACCAAGACTCTCGATATTTATAATAGAGTATCAGTTAATAACTATGATATCATTTATTTAACCGAGACGTGGCTTGACGACACTGTTATATCTTCTGAGTCTGAGTCTTCTTATTTGACGACAGTTATTGTGTATTACGTAGAGATCGAGACGTTAGATTTCGAGTTTGGTACAAAAAGAGTCATGGTAGGAGTATGTTGGTTGCTTATTCAAAAAACTCAAATTTGGTTTAGAAGGGACTGGGAGTCTCAATATTTAGTTTGCAAGAGCTATGGCTGCAGATCAAAGTGAATGAATCCCTAACTATCAGCTTATGTGTTGCATACCTTACGGATAATTTACCTACGAATGTTATAAATGAATTTTTGAAGAGCTGCAATGAAAGACTTTATACTACATCAAGACACTTGACTTAAATTGAAAAGAAAAAGGTAATTTTAGCACATGTAGCCATTATACACGAACATATTTTACTATTATGCTTCGGATACTTCGGTCGTGTGGTACTTCCAACATTTTTGATTGGATAAAGTTCTGTACTTCTGTCACATAGTCGAATCTAGCAGAAAATACCTTTTTAATTGGAAAAATTATACTAAATAATGTACTTAAATATTATAAAATGACGAGAAGAATGTTACAGAAAACAATAGTTTTCAATCATCAGTAGAAACAACAACATCACTCTTAGAAAAGATTACTGTCAAAGAATTATAAATACAGAAAATAAAGAATGTAATTTTTAATCAAAATAAAAGTAAGTAATACTAACATAATATATCATTCTTAAAATTTAAATGAAAGCTTAGACATAATCAGTCTCCGCAACAATCACTAATATTAATAAAATCAATATTTATTTCTTATTTATCAAAGTAATTAAATTTATAGTAACTATTATTAAAACGTAATATATTAACACGTAAGAATATAATATAAATAATAACGATTACCAAACATAAACTCTTAAATGTTAATGACTTGAGTACATAGTTATCAAATCAATCTAAATCGTTAATTAAAAAAATCAACGATTCTTCCGAATCACTGAAACCACTTTGGTGTTATTCTTCATTAAGAAGGTTACCGTGCCAAAGACTAAAAAACATATGATATCGCACCGGAATAATACCAGCTTCACATAAGAAAACTAAATCTTTATGTTTGATGTTTTGTATAAAAAAAGGACCATGGTTTTAAGTCAAAATTTCTAACTGGGCGCTGTTTGTTCCATGTATTTGCCCTTAAAACCACAATAGTTTGCAAATCTGCATCAAGATCATAACGAAATTTAAGCCTATCGTAAACGTTTGCAGCTACTTTTACCTCACAAATTGCAGTCCACCTAACCTTTTCATTGTCATAAAAAAGCGTAACATATACAACAGTGCAAATATTTGTATGCATGAACATGTCTTTTTGACTTATGTCTGATTTAAGATTGTTTGACTTAAGATAATATATATAGGTGTTTACAGAAGGTACATATGTTAATCCGATATTTAGGGCATACAGTACAAGCTATGCTTAGGTCTCGGTACCGTTGTGTAACAATGTCCTAGAATATGATAATTTTATATTGAGACTGTCCTACCTCGGGTCACGGACATCCTCTCATTATGCGAGACTATAATACGCAATTCGCCACGCTGTCCGTATCAATAAATCTCTTATCTCCGAAATCTTAAGGAAGTTTATTTTTGATCTTGAACTTTGTCAGTCATCCGCGTGACGCCTGTTTTAATAAATCAAACTCCACACTCAAGACCACTCTTTGGATGATACTCAAATCCTTATTTGTTAAGTGCAGTCAGACGGAGTCAGACCGAGACTGGAGGGCAAGTGATTGTAAACATGATTTTTTTCAAAATATTATAAACGAAGTTATTCATTTTGACGTTTTGATTACGAAGACATTTTAATCAAAACCTTATATCCTTTGTGATATAAGCCACCATAAAATATACCAATTCTACCAATACTCTGTCCTATACTAGGGCACTACATAAGTTTTTTTGTACTTTGTGAAAAGAAATTAAATAGTCTCCACTGACAGTAATATGTTTAAACATAACACTCATTCCTAAACAGTGGTGACAACGACGGGATTGGAAGCACCCTTAAAGAACCAGATCAGCAGCATTCTCGCCACCTTCGTTGTACACTTTTACAGCAAGGAGCGGTAATCAAGTCTCAGCCAGCCGGCATCCTCGGCCTCAACAGGGATACCACATGCCTGCAGTGACTGCTCTAGCTTGGTTACCCCTACGGCCTCATTAGCTTCTAGGCAGAGTATACTGCACCTACGGTCCTTGTAAGAAGAGCATCTCCCTCCCGTCTACACAGCAGCCAGCCACTAGGCAGCAACCACCCCGACTCACTGGGGACTTCACCAGAGCACCACACACAGTCCTGACTCACTTGGACCAGCGGACTTCAGCCCCTACTCAGTGGAATTAGCGAAATACAGTTCCTACTCACTGGAACTAGCGGCATTCAGCTCCCGACTCACTGAAACTTGTAGGAACGTTGAAATAATACAGCTAGGTGTACATGTAACAATTAAATTCACGTCTCCCACAGCGCATCAGTCTGATGACTGATGCGTTGCGGGGCGGTAGCCAAAGTGAATATAGGTTCCGTACTTTCAAATGGTCATGAAGAATCTGATGAACAGTTTGTACACTTAACTTAAGGGTTTCCTCGATCTGTCGATATGTCACACGTCGGTCTTCCTCTAATAATTTTCGTGCAGTTTCAATGTTCTTATCGATAGTCACTTCTATCAGCCTGCCGGACCTTGCATCACCCTCCAAGTTAAAGTTACCGCGATTCAATTGAATATACCACCGATACGACGAATTTAAAACGTCACATTAACAGGTTGGTGACATAAATTAATAAAGAGACACAACTCAATGTTTAGATTAGCGCCCTCTAGTGGATCTATATATGTATTATTAGTCTCTCTCTCTCTCTCCCACTCGTCCCATTCGCCCCACTCGCCCCACTCTTCCCACTCGCCCCACTCTCCCCACTCGCCACCCTCGCCCCACTCTTTTTATCTTATCGCAGTCTGCGATCTCTTACAGACAATCTTTGGATGGACTACTCATGGTGCACACAACTTAAAATTATTGGAAAAAAATTACAATTTTGTATCGAACACTTTGTGTAAGTAAACTACAGTTTCTATTATTATCTAAACAATACACATACATACATTCCTACATACAATACATATATAAAATGTATAGTTATTATGGAGATAGGTATTGATCCTTGACGAGTTCCTGAATAACAGTTAGTGACTGTGTTCGTTGCTTCTGGCAATGCGTGCAGCGTGCACTAAGATCGATTTGTCGTTCCAACGTTAGATTTTCCGACGATCTCAAGTATCTATTGTGTGTGTCGTGAATAAATGCGTAATGTTTCTTGATATAGACAGAAGTAGTGTAGTTAAACAAGATATTACACAGTAAATAGAAGGTAAGAGTATTCTGGCGATGACGAATCGGAAGCCACTTCAGTTGAGTACGAAATTCGGAGATATGATATATTTTCGTAAACCAAAAATGAATCTTATGCAAAAATTCTGAAGTCTCTCAAGTTTATCAAGTTGTTACTCAAGGCATAGGGTCAAGAATAATCTGCGAGATTCAATTTTAGTAAGAGTTGGAGTTGGTAGTATTCTTAAAGAAGTCGCAGATGCAAATATTTTGATACTGAATTTTTTTATCTGGACACTCTATGTAGGGGTTTTGTCCATATGTATCAGTAAGTTCTTCACGTTATTGCTTATAGGAATAGTAATACCTTTTAAAGACACTTGTAGAAGTGCCGAACAGTCAATTTTAGCAAGGAGTCTGGAGCTACGGACGATTATAGTTTGCGCCTTACTAGGGTTAACCCTGAGCCCATACATGGTGGTCCATTTACTTATACTAGCCAGATTTTTATTGTTGGTGTCAATAGCACGGGACAGCTCGTTAAAGTTTGCTTGGCAGTAGATTTGTGACTTGTAGGTTGTGTTGGACCATGTGGGATAGTTATCCTCCAGTCGGATCAAACAGCTAACTACGAAATCAGTTAATAGCCGTTTAAAATATGTTGAGAGATATGGTTGATGAGATATGGTAAGGCAAGAAGAATGTTGTAGTATTAAAAGTATTGCTACATAGAACTGTGAGGTTTCAAAGGTGTGATTGGGATGGGTTAAGTAGCTTATTTCTGCAAAGGGATGTATTAAGCTGATAATGGAATTGGCGTTCAAGAACCTAAAGAGTAAAATTGAGATAGGCCGATTTTCGGAGTAGAATACAGGTTTGGGATTCTTTGATAAAGGAATGAGATGGGCGTCTTTCCATGCTTTTGAATCAGTGCCAATGAAGTGTAATGGACCGAATATTCTTCTTGACATCAAAATCAGACAGTTGACTAAGAACAAATAGAAAATAATCAGGAGTTGGAATTATTGAAAGATAATTTAATGTATTCATTAGATATAAAACCATGACAGTGCAGTAAAACTTGAATGAAAAAACTAGTTTGTTTTTACAGACACACACACCGGATAAATGTGGCCTAAACCCAAATTGGGCGTCGTGTATAGTTAGATGACTATCCAGCTGCTGATCAATCAGACCATCCAGGACCTTAGCAGCTATGGTGGCCAAGGAAATAGGTCTGTAGTTACTCTTGTCACTCGAATCTCCAGTCTTATTTTTTACTATATGTACAATTGTAGTATTTACTAAATTATCTTGAAGATACGAGTGACAAGTACATAAATTAAATAGCATTGTTATTACTCCCGGTAAGTGCTTTCCTGCATACCTTAGATGTTCTACGCTAAAACTATCATGACCCGGTGATTTTCCTTCCTTCATACGTTTTATAGCATTGCGAATTAAAATATACACATCATAAACATACAAAAAAAATATTTACACACACATAATATATACAAATATACACATAAATACATATAAAAACATATAACATCTTTACATTCTGCTTCTCTTGAAATTTTTTTTCACTTGAGGATTAGTTTTTATCTGACATGTATCTATTTATTGATATTTTTTATTATTATTAGTGACATTATGTTGCTTGGCAGTTCTGAGCATGTCATGCTCGCTTAGAAGGTCTGCCGATGGTAGCGTATGTGTCAGGTCGTTCGGCTCCTTTCAATATGATTGATCTGTAACTATACGTGTGCGTTATGCTTGTAAACGGGTGCAGTTGTTTGGGGCTGGTCATCTCCGGACTAACGACGGCTATTACTAAAGTAGTAATATGCGTGTCTGTTTATATTTTAGAACAATATGTTGGACCAAGGACACTCTTTTTCAAACATGAAATTCGAGGACATACATTGTCCTCGAATTTCATGTCCGCTTATAAGCAATGTAACCAGAAAATTTAAAAAAATACGTTGAAAAAGAGTGTCCTTGGAGTTTATTGCCTGTTCTTCTCCATAGGATCTACGTATTGGAAGAGGCAAGTAACTTCACGACTGACTTAGTCCTATTATTCCTGACAATTCAAAAATACCTATGATTGGTTTAATTGGAATAAATAGATTTGATTTGATTGAGATACATAATTATTTTACTTAAGTCTGTCTCATTTTCATTAATCATAAGTAGCTAACTGTAAACCTTGAAGGTATACCATACCTATATGTTATTTATACTATGTTAAAAAAAACGTATTAATTTACCACAATCTTACAATAACCACATTACAATTATTATTGGTATTCTTATTAAGTTTATCTAATTATGTTTTAAGTAAAAAAAAATGTTTTACTTTTGTCCCCATAAGTATGTACGTGAATTATATTAGCTCAATTTATTAGCACAAGAATTGAGGTGGTAATAATAAGTAGTACATTTGAGGTATGACGTAAACTAAAACAAATCGGATCGATCAATCGACTCTCTGAAGTAACCTTTGTATTGAACTAAATGTTCGTACAACTTTTGGTGTATGTCACCGCTTGTGGCCACCTTATATTTAAAAGATGATCCTGTAGTGTTGTATGTAGTTAAGGACGCATTGATATTATTTTCCTAATTTGACTGTAAAAACAATAAGTGCGATTGCTTTTAATGTAGTATAAGTTCGATAATAAAAAATAAATTTTAAAGTTTTTATCATAAATGCACAAACAGAAAAAAATTTGCGAAACATTTTCTTCTGTTCATAATATCTAGTTAACCCTTTCTAATTATTTAATTTTTTTTTACAATTCAGCGTGTTTGAATCCATATGATCGAAAAGGCTTATAAAGACTTTCTATAGAATTTGGTAAAATAAAGTTGAACCGTTTCCCAACGTTTACAGAAATATAATAAAAGCCATGAAACATTATTAATTATATTTATGCTTGCTGTTCAAAGTAACATTTTAAGTATCAGTTTAAGTAAAATACAAGATAGTGAACTGTCATAAATCTTCGTCCGAGTAGTCGTTCGTCGTCCACAAATAGTTGTCCTGAGTCTGGTTGTTCTTTGTGTCCGTTGTTTGAATGGTTTTAAAAATCCCCCACGATATAGAAATTACTACTGAAACCATAAACTATGGTTGTTAAACAAATCGTTACCACCAACTTGGTTGTTGTTAAATAAATCGTTTCTTTTTTTTTAAACAAAAGACAACTCTCGCATCAGGAATTACAAATCGTTATAAAATCGGTTCAAACATTTTTTTCATTCCAACGGGATATGCACATCAATGAACCTATTTCTGCAGAGAAACTGGATCTGACGCCTAGGCTATATAGTTGAGCATCGTGAGAAGAAATCGGGGAAACAAATTCACGTCATTCAATTCAATTCACTACTCTTTTAAATAACCAAATAGTTTTACAATATTTGGTCAAATGCTTACAGCACTGTTTTGTTGTGCGTTATTATGTTGTTAACATTCAAAGTAAGCAAGCTTAAATTAAGCTATAAAAGTATGGATACCGAAAACTAAACAAGATAAAATGAAAATAAGAAAAGAAAAACATAAAAGGCTACATTTCTATTAAGTATTTGAAATAGTTTGTGAATCTAAGACCAATTTATTCCCAAGCGTTTTTATCCTCTATTCCATGTAATCCACCATAGAGTAATAATTATTTAGGCATAGTTGTCGTTTTACTATAGATTTTAATTTGTTCAGACTTAAAGTTTATACATTATTTTTGATTTTATTAACGTTTTGGAGCTTAAGTTGATGCTTATGACTTGGTGTTAAAAGAGTATATATCACTTTTTTTAAACTGGCCTTTATTTTTATGAACATAAATCAAGTTTTCATACATGTACTGACATGTCACCGTCACCGTCATTATGATATTATTTCTTTAAATGATGAATCCTTAATGAATCACGCTTGCCTAAATTATAAATTACTCGGATAGCCTTCTGAAGCACAAAGATAGATCGAATATCGGCAATAATCCCCCACGGTAGAAAACCATACAACATAATACTATAAAAATAACTAAAATAGACTAATATGACTGTCCCAATTTCAGTCAATTTTTCTAATTGTAGTTACAGTTTGTATTTGATTATTTATCAAAATGTGGGCCCCACTGAAGCTTAGTATCTAGAGTACTGCCTTACAATTTCGTGGTATCCACTCGTCTTACCACTATAGTGATTTTCACCTGTGTTAGATAGATTAAAATAAAACAGACTATGATAGAATTATGTGTAAATTGATTTACATTTTAGTGGTTGAAAGCAGTAAATATTTAAAATATTACGAATCTGTTCAATTTCCAATTTCTCTTAAACATTTCTAGCTAAATTGAACTCAAAAGCAGAGAGTAACGCTATTTGATGTTTTATACGCACTCTGTTCCTTTATTCTATTCGTTCAGTAAGCCTTTTGCTTTTGTTTACTCGCTCAACGTCATAGAGGAAACGATTCAATCCATTCAGCCGGACGTTAGATTAAATCTTTGCTCCCAAGCCAAATACTTCACATCGGTAAATACCAAACCAATTGAAGATATCCGCCTTAGATTGGATGGCACCTGTAAAAGTATATAGAGAATAATAGGGATAACGAATGATAACGGTATTCTCTCATTCATGGCAATCTTAAATGGTGACTATAAAGCTCTTACAACTATAGAGCTTTTGACAAAATAATTTATTTTATTTTGATTTTCAAAAACTTTAGTCAGCGAATCTACCATAAAAGACAAAACTAACTTGTTAGTCAATTTTTCGAAGCAATTTAATAACTTGTTTTAGAGTATTTATGTTTAGCTGATTAGCAAGAAATCGCAGCGAAAGTAAAAAGAAGAAGTTAAAAGAGTAACAAAAAAATGCGACAGTGGAGACTAATGAGTAATACTGCGTTATTATATAAACCAAAACTGGGAAAAACATTTTTCTAAAGGGAAACAAGAAAAACATCTGCAATCAGTTTCGAAAATTAAAAAAAAAATGCTTTTATGTAAGGTATCATCTACAATATTTATTGTTTCCTCAGGTTTTTCTTAAGGATCCATGTATGTACTTTTCGAATTTCAGTGTAATTATTCGATCGCCAATAGACTAATCTCCTAACTAAAACAATATACCAACTGCAACATCAGTCCACGACATAACTGCAAAGCTGTTAGTATAAAACAGTATATTTCGGCTACTATGCAAATAAATATATCTTTATCTTCACACTAGCAACCCGCCCCGGCTTCGCACGGGTAACAGAGACATCTTCAACCATCATTATCATATTTCAACTAATTTACACAAAACCTGAATAAAATGATATACCTAAACCTTCCTCATAAATCGCTCTATCTGTAAGTGAAAACCGCATGAAAATCCATTAGTAGTTTTTGAGTTTATCGCGAACAGACAGACAGACGCGGCGTGGGACTTTGTTTTATAATATGTAGTGATTAATGGTGGCCGTGATAGTCTTAAGAAACGAAAGAAATAATCGAGGAATTCAAATATTTTAATAGAGCAAAAACTATTACAGAAAGATGTGGTAAAATTTTTGGAGACAAATAGTTACTTATATCTATATATATAAAAATGAATCCATATTTCCTTTGGTCACGCTATAACTTGAGAACGACTTAACCGATGTCATTCATCTTTTTTTGTTTTGTCTAATACTTTGTAGAAGGTCGAGGGACTCGTGGCTAAGTGGTAACCGAGTAGGTTAGCACATTACAAAGTTAGTAATTCTAGTCAGGTCAGTCTAGGATGCCGGTCCCGGTTCCCATACGATTATCTGTGGCATTTGTTACTAGTAGTTGGAGCCCTAAAAAGTTCGACAACCTGGCCTAACTACAGAACTAGTATTAGGATTGTGGAGTGCTGATGGCAGTCGTTTTACGTAAAATATCGTAGTTAGACTGAAACCCGACTACAACTTAGTCCAGCAAAGGTGCGGAGGATGATGAATAATAATATCAGAACCTTTACTTACCATTATTGTATGTCCTCATACAAAATTAAGCATTATTATGTATGATTTAATACATGGAATATTTTAATTGTAGATACATAATTTTAGTTCAGTTCAGTTATCTAATAGTAGAAGAGCTCGAAGAGCTCGACTTTATTATTCAGGGGTCTTTCGAGGACTATTATAAGTTTTTTAATAGTGCCTTAAAAACCTACCCTAAATTGTTCACCAGCTCTCGGACTATAAAGATAGAAGAGAAACATTGTTTAATTTGATATATTTAGGAAGTCATTAATAAAACACTTTAATATCACACCGGCGGCTTTAGAACACTTTATTTACCTTACCCTTGTAAAACTAATTTAAACTTGCGGAACTAATTTCGTTTCCTAATTCGGAATTTCATTAAACTGTTTCGTTCGTTCGGTTTCTCAGTCCTGGACGAAAACTACTGGATGGATTACATTTGCAGACCAAGTATAGCCAGTTTTGACTCAAATTGCAGCCGCTTCACTGAGAATGTATGTAACCTCTCAGAGAAGACCGCGGTGGACAGGACAGGACTCCTTCAAGTCCTGGCGGTTACCAGCCAGGACTTGAAGGAGTAAAGTATAGCAGATTTCCTGATTGAGTAGCACATTAGTTCTAAAGAAATAAACCAGCACTATTATCATTTCCTAAGCTATTCTTTTTTGTCTGCGGATTAGTTAGATCGTCACAGGTAGGGATTAAGTACCTATAACATTTTGTCAGGCGGATTGCATGCAAATGCTTTTTTTTAAGCAATCTTAATTTTTTCAGCTACGATTATGGAGAGTAGATATGCTCAATTAGCACGGGCAGATTGCGCCGTGATGGCTAGTGTGTAGTATACTTTTCTACATGAACATGAACAGCGATCCCGGTCTGCTGCGACTTCAAGTACCTCGGTTTCCTTCCTCAAAGCTATGGAAAAATAAAATAGATTGGACTGTACAGCATCGAATCAATACAGGGTGGATGAAGTGGTGGCAGGTAACAGGAACAATTTGTGATCCCAAGTTTTCTATTAAGTTAAAGAGACAGGTGGATAAGACTATCATCAGACCTGCCGTCCTGTACGGATCTGAAAGTTGGATCAAAGAGAACGGATGAGAGAAGCCTCCACGTAACTGAAATGCGAATGTTGAGATGGATTGGTGGTGTGATTAAGATGGATAAGGCTAGAAATGAATATATTAGAGGGAGCCTGAAAGTAGCACCAGTGAATGGAAAGCTGAGGAGCAATAGGTTATCGTGGTATGGACATGTGATGCAGAGGGATGAGGAAAACGTGGTGAAAAGAGTTTTATGTATGGATGTTGACGGGTACAGGAGAAGAGGACGACCAAAGAAAAGATGGATGGATTTTCTGAAAGAAGATATGGCTAGAAAGGGAGTTAGCCGTGAAATGATGAATAATAAAAGAAGAAATGATGACTGGCCTGTTGGTCTAGTGGTTAGTGACCCTGACCGCTATGCTTATAGGTCGTGGGTTCGATTCCCACCTGAGTCTGGGTGTTCTTTGTGTCCGTTGTTTCTATGTTTGTAAAGTCCCCCGCGACACAGGAGTAATTCCTAATGCGGGAGTTGTCTTTAAAAAAAAAAAAAAAAAAAAAAAAAAAAAAATAGAGCAGAATGGAAGAATAAAACATATTGCACTGACCCCAAATAAAATTTTAACGCCAAATACCTCACTTGTCGCGTGATTGACGTCTTGACTTTTATTGTCAACTTGAAGTTGATCAGGCGAAGCAAACACGTGTTCCCATATTAACTTTGCCACTCCTTTTCAACCCCTTGGCGGTGGAATTTTCTCAAAATCCTTTCTCATCGGATGTTTACATAATATAAGGAATACGTTGTCTAAATTATACGTCTCTTCGACCAGTGGTTTAGGCTGTGCGTTGATCCGTCAGTCAGTCAGTCATGCAGGACAAAGCATTTTATATGTACAGGTTACACGTGTTACGTCATTTTGCGGTTCGCCAGATGGCCAATGACGTCACAAACTACAAACATAATTAAAGATATTGTTATCAGGTGGATAGTAATGTGGCCTAATATTTGGAAGTTTATTGGCAATAAAATGAAAGGCCAGTTCGTCATTACAGCGTATCTCTCCGGTGACACGGTCTAATGAAAAATGTAAGTAGTCAAGTCTTGAATCATCTTTGCAATTTTTTTTCAGTTCGTAGTATTTGATGTTTCCTAGTAAAATAAAGTATATCGATAGGAAGATGGTCTATATTTTCTTACGTACACGTTTGTTTTTTCTGCCATTGTTACTTAACAGTAGAAATACGAACAAGGTAAGAGAAAACTGCCTACGTCTCTCAGTACGCCACCTAAAATTTTTGCGTCTAATGGTGTATGGAAGAATTATTGTAATAATTTCTAAAGAAAAAACGATAGATATATTGTTGGAGCGGCGATATACCAAATGATTTATTTGCTAGATGGATTGCAACAAAAGCACGATTCTTGAGAAAATAATGAATTGGAACAGTTTATTCAAACGTATTTGCGGCGTGACCTAGTTAATTAATAGTGATAGAATGTGATGATGTATTAAATTCGATCAAAGCGTGAAATAATGATGATGCATTCAAGTTTCTGGACCGATCAGTGTATTCCTTTATTGGGATAAATTTAGTCCTTTCGCGTAGACAGTAATATTATAACTAATAGCAAAAAGTTATTTAGAAGATTTTAACTTTAAAAAATCTGCAAGTAAATTAGGATACACACAAGACTGGCATTTATTTCCATATACATATTTCTTATTATTATCCAACATTTTAATGAATGTGCATCAATGATATTGAATGATAGATTAATACTTGAATCTTTATCACAATATATATGAATGAATAATTAATTTTAATAAATATTCTTTAAAACATACAGATGTTACAAACGAAGAGTATGTATTATGAAAAAAATCACTGAAGTGTCTCTTTCAAGTCACTATATTTGTGTAAAACCGTGAATTTTTTATTTGATTGCGTATAGAAATTATCCATTTTTGTTTTTATTCTTATATCTTAAGTAGTTCATCAACAAATTTATGTCTCCGATATGGTCGCCAGGCCTAGTTCTTAAATTCTGGCCAGTGGTGCCCTATCTATCACTTTAAATTGTACTAAATATAGTCAACGCCCTCCTTAGATGAATTAGAAAATATGAACGAAATATATTGAGTAGTTTAGCAACAGGACATTTTTTTGTGTTTTAAAAAAAATATATAAATTTATATACATATATACACATTCAAAAATTGCTCGTTTAAAGGTATGTATAGAAGAAGAATAGAAGAGATTGAACGGATATCACTACATCCGCCATGGATCGGCGCTGGAAAATATGGAGAAAGAAACAGAAATATCATAAAGGCCACTAAAATTCGACTTTTCAGGATATTAGTGTTTTCCATATTTCTTTACCGTGCTATGACGTGGACTTTAAGAGAAAGCGAGAAAAAGAAGATAGACGCTTTAGAAATATGGGGCTGGAGAAGAATATTTGGCATAACCTGCACACAGTTCCGAACCAACGTCTCAATCCTCCAATAACTCGGTATCAAACAGCGTCTTTCTTGCATCGTCCAATGTCGTAATCTCCCTTTCTTTGGACATATCAGACGTCGAGAAAAAGCATCTGAGGAACAAGTAGTAGTGCAAGGAAAAGCTTTTTCCGCTGCAAATGATACTTCCTATCACTAGCGAGGGCGCAAAGCGTCTGATAGCACAACTGTGCATATAACTGCATTTAAGCACACTTTAGTTGTGCCATTTTTCGAGTGCCATCAAACATCTATGGTACAGATGATCAAAGGTTAGGAGTGTGGTCACGTCGCCAATGTGAAATGTGTACTGGGTCAGGATTACATCATTCGCTCACGGTCACGTTTTGTATACCTTCCGTCACGGTAATGTGATACATCCATCCATGAATGCGCCGCAGTGAAAAACGTAAGTAAGCGTGCGATTTGTGTATTTGAATGAAATAAGTACAAGTATATACTTACTTAATAATTGGCAATTAATGGCAATTTTAATACTATTCTATACAACAATAAAGCTTTTCGTACGTCTCGGTCGATATATATAATATTTATTTAGAATATTTTTCGGTTTCAAATTTATAAGGGTCGTTTTTTTATTCAATCTACTAATCAAAAAACACAACATGTATTTTTATTGAACACTTCCTATTTCATTCATATCGAATTTTATTTTTTGATAAAAAAAATATATTATAAAATTTACAATCATAAAACTAGAAAGAAACTCAAGATTTATGAAATTAAAATACTGTAGGCGGGCAGCCCTTTCGCGTGTTTACGTACCGCACGGCTGTAGGTAATTACTTCAAGCACAATACTGGATAGATAAAATTACCGTGCTTCCGTTTAGCATTCCGCCGGATTCACAAGTGGCCGGTAGGGGCGTCACTCGCTTAGCCTAAGTGCTCGCTAGAAAGGTATCACAACATATTATAAAACAAAGTCCCCCGCCGCGTCTGTCTGTTCGCGATAAACTGAAAAACTACTGAACGGATTTCCATGCGGTTTTCACTAATAGACAAAGTGATTTATGAGGAAGATTTAGGTGTATAATTTGTACATGTGCGAAGCCGGGTGGGTTGCTATAGTATATATTATAAACGAAATGCCGAAGTATGTAGGTAATATGTCATTACCTACTTTTATTTTTAACCTAATTATATATATACAGATTTGCGTGTGTATGTATACTATATATATATATGTGTGTGTGTATGTATACTTATATGCAAAAACATTGTGAAACATAACGTTTTCACTTCTGACGTGCAGTCCTACGACTGACTGTTTTTTTATTCTCAATAGAAGAAGAAATGTAAGTTATTAGTAAATGATTTATTATCTTATATATATTACGTTTTTACTACATGTATGTTATTAATCTGTTAAATCCTTTTAAATTTAGTCTCAGAAATTATTTTAGTAATTAGTTTTTCCCTACTGTAACTAAAAATGCTGTAGCCCTGTAGGTTTTTATTCTTACCTCGCCATTACCGCGTAATTATAATAATACTCACCTACTTAATAAATAAATATTGCTTACATACTAATAATAATAAACTGAGCTTAAGTAATAGTACAAATAATCATAATTATTTATATTTCTAGCCAACAGTACGATATATTCTTTATGGCCGTCACTCTTTTTTTGGTTACCCTATGAATGTTAACTTTTTTCAGACGCCACTGTATCCGTAGGTATTTGTATTAACAAATCTGTTATAAGCAACACACCATAGCTAAATTTTAATATTGCACACATTACTTTCAAAAGGCTTCAGAATATTTTCACGACTTATTAAAATTTAAAATATAAATTTCAGAGAGGGTAATAAAGCAATTTATAATTTTATTGAACTTAACATATTCGATTATCAAGTAAATAAACTATTTTACTATTTCTAGTCTTTCCTTTATATCATAATCATCATCTTTGTACAACCTTAGAGCGTCGGCTATTGCGCAAGACGCATACACACAACCATCGCGCGATGGGCAAAGCGTTCTCAACTTTCAACAAGTACGCACAAGATATATTTTTGGTTGTAGGTTATTACAACGTAGTTATTTTTGCTTTTATACGGGAGCGATGTATCTGTTACGAAGTAACTATTTTTCTTATATGTGACTGGGTGAGGTTCAAACCACACGATTTCCATTCGATCGCCAATGGAACCATTATTTCATAATTATAATCATATTGTGTTCACTGACTAAATTAATAATAATTTATGCTATGATACGGATTTAAATAGGTTTATACTGCTGAGTTAAGCTAATATTGAAGTTTCACTTAACTAAAATTTCCGTTAATCTAATAGCCTAACCTACCCTAATAACCTAATAATACTAATTCTAAATGGCATTCTGACCCGTTATGCTAGGTAATTAAAGTGAAAACAAGAATGCCGAAGGTGCTTAAGGAATGTGGATAAATTGCCTAAATCCCTGAATGCCAATCAGGTTTTGTTCAGAATCCAGAACATGGTTTGGGGTGAATCAACCTTAGTAGCAAACTTAACTGTATTAATTTAAAATAGTTAAACCACCACATGGCACATCTGAGCCTAGTAGCCTATCTAGTTACAATTGGAAACATTTATTTCTGGAGTGTATTGGTTAAATAACAACTAAAAAGTGGATAAAATAGACTGAATATTTGAAAAACGACAGCTGGAGTGGTATACTATGACGAATCATCAATTACAAAGTTATTAAAATTACACAATGCAGAAAATATTTAGTCTCCATCGATAGGCATGATAACTGACGCAGACATCTTGGATCTATGTATGTTCGATGTTGATAAGTACTCTTTATTGCACGAATATAATCGAAATACAGAAGTAGATACTTAATACAGGCAACATTTTGTGGCGCTACAAGCAATTTCAATGCTAGAATCTGGATTGTGTGTGGGTGTAGTTTTGGACTTAAGGGGTTACAATGTGTACAGCAGCGTGTGGAGCTTCTGAACTGCGAGAACCTGCGTGTAACGACTACTTTTTTTTTTTGCAAATCGATAGAAAACAATATTTTCCATATTCCACAATCTTAAAATAAATTGGAAACTTTCTTTAAGAACTTTTAATCATGTTTAGGAAAGATTCACTTTAAAAGTTTAGAGTTAATACAATGTAAGATTGCCAAAGTATCATATATAGTGATAACATACAATTTGTTATCCATAGATTAGAGAAAATCATTACTGAAAGAATGATTAAAATATAGCTTTTAGTTAATCCAATAGTCCGTGTGCCTCTTCGGTAACATTATTTAGCTATAAAAACTTCCGGTAAAATCGGTTTTGATCCACGCAAGTTAAAATAATAAATTAAATCCAGAGGTGTACAGGACTGCAAACTGTTATCAGATCCCTCCATTATAGATAACACTTCAGTGGAGTAAATAAAATACCCCCGGTTTATTGCTATGTCAACGATGTTAAAAAAAGGGGAGGAGTCGAGGAAAGCCAAAGTCATTGCTGTTTTGACACTGAAAGGCCGTAGATGTGGACGGCCCAAAGATTTTCAGAGCTATTTCTATCACTTTTTATTCACACCTAATCTGCTTAAAGGGCTTCTGAACCATGCTTTTACTAGACTGACTAGTCAGTGCCAGCCGGTTCAAGTAAAGAAGAAGAAAAATACAAGTTAAAAAGTAACGAACTAACGATATAATTATTAATTTATATATGCTCATGTGTTCATTGTTTTATTACACAATATATCTGTAAAGAATATAACAAACGTGAATAAAGTTTTCTATTCGTACTCATATTTTCGAATACAACATCCGACTAATACCAATCTCTTTTTTCTCTGTAGGAAATTATATGGCCATATTGTAATATACAGCTTTGGCATTACAAGATAATAAATGATCTTTAATTTTTTATCTTGTGTAATTGTAACAATCTGCAAATATACAATCTGCTGCAAAGAACTAATCGGCAGGCTCATTAATGACTGTGTGTGTGCGTCTTAGTACATCAAGTGGCTCAGTTCTTAGGTCTCACTACACAGCCACAGCGTGACAGCAGTTGTGGTCTTTCTATAATAATGTGTTTTGAATAGGCAACTAGATAAATGAAAAGAAAAAAATACAAGCAGAAAAAACACATTCAATACCGTAGACAGAGACGTATTATGCTATGCTTATATTTGTAAATTTACTCACCTTTTTTTGATATTGTATTCTGTAAAGAGCCTATCGGCCAGTTTGCATACAAATGTTGATTCTTCTTAGCCGTATTACGACCTGTATATATTACCGAGCCATTGTTCCGACCATTCAATTTGATGTTTCAATTTTGTGACAAGGTTCACGGTACACGCCTGCTAAGTAGGTTCCGAGTGCTTACATTGTCATTAGATCAAACTGCGCTTGTAGCGCACACAATATGGCTCCATTAACGCGTCATCTGTATAAGTATTAATTGAATATGTATGAGAAACAAGAAGCTATTGCCTATCCCTGTGCCAAATTCGATAAAAAATACACAACACTAATCAATAGGATCTTTTCACTTTCAAGTTTCGTAATTGAGAATGAGAGAATATGAGAATGTATTAAAATTTCCGCTAAGACACTCGCATCTGTCAATTTATCGGTAAGTAACGTAATCAAACTCATATGAGTTTGATTACGTTACTTACCGATAAATTGACAGTGCTCCATAGATATTATACAAATATAATCTAGTATACATTCATCTAGTCTTCAAGGGAGGTTGCGGGGACCCTAACAGTATATATCATGCTATAGCAGTACTCACACCACTATCGAAGGTTCTTTAAGGCCTGGTTAGCAAAAGATTAGTTGGTTGAAAAACTTACTTTGCTCTCTCTAAAATATAATGTTTCAGGAAAACAAAATCAGCTTCTGATGCAATACTTGACCTAAAAAGCTATATCATCCAAAATCTCAATAGCTTAGGAAGGTACTTACCATATTTCTAGATCTTGCCAAACGAAGACTTTAAGAAAATCTAGAAATATAAAACACGGTTCTCATTCCTCCTCTTTTACTTAAACTTGACAGGATGTCATGGATTCACAACTAAATTTATTTAGAACCTAACTCTACAACTTTTAAAGTTTCGCGTTCCATAATAATAAAATTATGTTGACTGAAACTAACACGATCACGTATTTAAAATACCTTGGATTTCCCTGACGATTCGACCAGGTTGCACTGGCCATGATCAAAGGCTGACCACGAGTCAGTCTGTGACGTGTTTCAAAGCAACCTCATAAAAGAATCTCAAATTGTTAAGATAGGCGATTATACCAATAAGGAATTATAAACAGAATACGGTGTACCACAAGGAAGTATTCTAGGTCCATTTTTGTTCTTTGTTTATATTAACGACCTCTGCGATCTCAATATAGCAAATATAAAAATGGTATCCCTCGCCGATGAGACTGCACTTACTTTTTGCTTGCAAGAGGAGAGGTTGAAGGCGCGGCTTAAACCCGTTTCAGTTCTGTCTATAATTGGCTAAATGCACACATATATAGCCATAATGACATTCTCTATTTACCTAAAACGCACAATACGTTAAAAGCTCATTCTTGTCAGTCACACATATGTCTCTCTCCATTAAATATTTAGGAGTAACTCCAGACAAGAATTTAAATTATGCAACTCACATTAACCTACTCACAGCTAGGGTCAGAAAATTAGTATACATCTTTAAAATACTTCATCACGTTGCCAACCATTCGGTTATTCGTAATGTCTATTACACTTGGTGTCAGTCCATGATGACTTATTGTATACACTGCTAGGGCGAAACCACAAAAACCAGCGCTCCTTTACCCAACTGAAAAATTGTACCCAAAATGGAACGTTCTGAATGTTAGGTAACATTTCATTTTAAGATGAATACACTACAACACTTGAAGACCATAGGGTCTTCAAGTGTTGTGGCATAAGCCACAACACGCAAGCGACGGAAAGACAAGACATGCATAATCCTCCATCCTTACTTTACTTTGACCAAAAAAGACAAAGACAAGTCAAAAGACTAGACTACTTAGAACCATATCAGTACAACAACAAAAAAATAACTATCTACCTATTTATCATCTACTAAAAATATCATAACATTGGGGGGTTGGCACCGTTTTTCGTTAATACAGACATCCGTAGTACAGTGAAGTGAACAGCTGTATAATTATATAATATGTATACCAGAGTAAAAAAAATAGACAGTCATGGGACTGCCGACAGAAGTGAAAACTTAAATGAAACAACGAACTTAAAACGCCACATTAACAGGTTGGTTGGAGTTGGAGACTCTCTCTCTCTCCCTCTCCCTCTCTCCCTCCCTGTCTCTCCCTCCCACTTCCCACTTGCTTCTATCCTCACGAGCTTCCTCTACTGTCATTAAACCTTCCCTACAAGCTCACCAGTTACAGTTTTCTTTCTATATAATATAACTTAGGGGTAATGTTTGAAGAGGGAATAGGGTTGGTAACGCGTTGACTACGTGCGTGTGTTTAAATATACATATATTATAATTTTTTTAATAAGAATACAAGCAACGTTGGTCACACTAGTATTCTTGTTAACCTTTCCAGCTAGGCGAAATGTACGTGTTAGTGGTGGGTTCGGCGTAGGCGTCGGTAGTGTACTGGGTGGTAATAAAATAACGTAATAATATTTAAAAACAAAAAAAATAAAATGGCGATAAATGGCGGTTGACATGCACGCATAAACAGATATGTGAAACTGTAAGTAATTTACATAGGATCAATATATAACAATACATATTTGGGAGGAAAATCAAACATAAGGCGTACTTTGCTTCCAGAAATACCGTTTTTGTGTACAGGCGTTCAAAAAGTATTCCTAAGACCCTATAACCCCCCTTAAACCCCCAAATTTTTACAATTAATTACAGAATATATAGAAGTGCAATAAATTATTTTTATTTAAGTATTTCCTTTGTAACGAATACAATTTTTCAGCAATTTCCAGTTGAATTACAAATAGAACACTGTTAAATACACGCCACCTACATAGGATTTCGTTGTGAAATCAATTTCCTCCGAGCTTCCTACTACAACAATTCACAAATGCCAGATGTCGATTCTAACAACAAACAATCCACACGCACTGTGAGAACACAGCTTGAGTTTGTTTCTAAAGTGAAGCCAACTACGAAGAACTTTAACATTTTGTGTTTTTGCCACACGTCTATTGCTGGGTGCACTTTCACATCATAAAGACTCCTTTTAAGGTGACAACTTGTTTCTTCCTATAACAAACATCTGTTATCGAGGTTATTAACCCCTAGGAAAGAGTATTATTGTGTATAGAAACGTCGCTCGTTCAGTCCTTACTTACACACAGTACATTTTACTTGCAAATTAGAATACTGAACTGATGATAATCTAAGCTTAGTAACACATTTTTATACTGAATTGAATTCACATAAATATAATGTAAAATGTTTATTGTAAGATGATAAACAAAATAAGAATCCCGTATAAAATAAAAATAACCCATTATAAATGTAGAAAAAGTTCTTCTTGTACCGGTTCACAAAAGTTATAAACGTCGAAAGTCGGGAAATACATACTACACGGTGTTTCTATTCCACATAAAGTTGTGGTATTCGTGTAGTTTTTGATTAAGGTTTTATAGAATAGGCAGGCCTCAAAGGACCTGTAAAAATATATATTAATAATGTCAAACTATCAATCAATGTCATTTGTATTTAAATTATATGTTTTATTCCCTGTACATTTCAGCTTATTCCCTTGGAGTATGAAGAAAACATTCAATTTTTAATTGTACATGCATCATATTATTATCATGTCATATTGTTAAACAAAGACTTTAAATATTTCAGTGGTTTAGATAAAAAAATCAGAAAGTTAATCATTTATATTAGACTAGGTTTCGCCCACGGCTTCACTCGCGTAAATGTTATTTGGTCTGTGGATCTAGTGGTTAGTGATACTGACTGTTGAGCCAGAGATTCGATTCCCATCCAGGACAAATAATTGTTTGATGAGCATGATCTTTTGTTCTGTCTGGGTGTCATGGGTGCAATGTATGCCATGTCATGTCATGCCATTTTTTTTTTCTAAATTACTAAAACTAGTCGGACTAGCTTAGAAAATTCAAAAAACAATTTAAGTTTATGAGCCCATTGGAATTTTTAAGAAACATCGATTTAAACCGATTTTATAAAGATATTATATTATATATTATATGATATGAAAAGCGCTTCACAATAAACAGGATTGTAATCCCATACAACTGTTACCCAACGATGTTGTCCCATACGATTGTGATCCCACAGTCCAACTCTTTGTGAAGTTCTTTGCGACATTAGGCTCGGCTCATATGATTAAAAAATGTTATAGGTCAGTAAATGAATACATTAAAAAAGTTTTGTTCCATAAAAGATACAGAAAAAGATTAGAAGTTACAAAGTAGAAAACTTTTTTGCTGAACGAGAACATAAGCCTATGATATTTTATAACCACCAAAGGTACATCTTTAAATGCACATACCGTAACATCATGTATAACGTTAGTGTTCATGTTTTCATAATTAATATAACCATTTACGCCCCTTATTACGCTGGGTTGTTCTTAATTTTAGTTTCATTTTGCTAGTAGGTACGGTAGTGGTCATAATTTTGTAATTCATCCGGGTCGGTGCTTAAAGCTCAACGCTAAGCTTTTTACCAACAATATTTAACAGAAATAGTCTCTTCATCTTTGTTTTATGCTCTAATGAAGTTTGTTTTTAACCTAATTTTTTTTTGTCATTTTAAAGACGGCGATTTTTTTACTGCTACTGTCACTGACTGTATTTCTCTAACATTATAGAAACAAAAGTTGTTTAAGATTACAGTTGCTGCTGATTTAAATACAATACACCTGTAGTGTTACAGAAAGTTATGGTCATATTTTGGGATCGTATAGTAAAGTAAGTAGTAAATTACATTAGGCGCTAACAATTTGGGGATTTTGATTAAGGAACTGGTGTGTCCTGGAAGAGGTTGAGACGCTCTCGGATCACCTTTATATTCGATTTGAGCTCTCGCGAACCCAGGACGCCAGAAGGAGTCACGAAGCGCGGTGTTCTTCCCGCTTTCCTCTGTGGGCTGTGTCAAAGCTAGACAGGGTTTTACTGGTGGATGCAGCCATCGTTTACTCACTGGCTATTTCCACAGCCTCCGACTGAGAAGGTAGACGTGGGGGCAGGCCGCATTCGCGATGCTATTACGCAGATTTGTGATGCGCTCATGCCTCGCGTTCGAGGTCGTCGGCCTCCAAGGAAGGAGGTCTACTGGTGGTCCCAGGAGTTGGCGGACCTCCGCGTGATTTGTACTCGTGGCCGGAGGTCCTTCATCCGCAGGCGGCGTCGTTAACGCGAGGAGGGGGAAGAGGACCGCCTTCATGAGGAGTGCCGAGAGCTGTCCGCACCGTTCGGCACCTTGGCGAGGTCAGCCCCGATTTACCAGACGCCCAATTCGGTTTTCGAGCGGGGCGTTTGACAGCCGGTGCTGTGTTGCGCCTGAGGGCCGTGACCAGAGACGGAGTGAGCTGTGGCGGCGTGCTTTTGGTGGTGTCATTAGACATCGCCAACGCATTCAATAGTCTGCCATTCAGCTGCATCAGGGAAGCACTCCACTATCACTATCCTCAGTACCTAAGGCGGCTAGTGGCAAACTATCTCGAGATGGAGCTTTAAGTCGTCGGTCCATGTCACGCGGTGTTCCACAGGGGTCTGTCCTTGGACCGCTCCTGTCTCGCAGAAGGAAGCGGCGGACTAGGTCCGCCGCTTCCAGAATACGAGAACTTCTTGTAGAAATATCCAACCTCGACTATGACATACAGGGTTACACAGATGACCTGGTGGTCATAGTCAGTGGACCATGCCTCCACACCATCTCACAACTACTACAAGGCTACAAGGAGCTCTCAATACTTGGTGCAGAAATAACGAATTATCAATCAACACATACAAAACGACGATAGCTCTATTCACAAAGAAAAGGAAACTGGAAAGATTGTCAAATCCAAAATTAAATGGCAGAATCCTTTCTTTCAAAAAGGTTAGGTTAAGTACCTAGGGGTTGTTCCGCATGTCTTAATAAAAGCTGTTCCCTGGAACCCTCCTACTTAAGGCGCAGTATGGCACACCGTGTGGTTTAGTCGGTTCGATTCCGACACACCACCCCACCGAAAACCGAGGGTTTCCACACGCATAAAAAAAAAGTACTTAGGGGTCACAATTGACCAAAAGTTAACCTGGAATTCTCACATCACAAACATAGTCCATAAAGCAAAAATGTCATTATGGATGAGCTGTCGCATGGCTGGCGCCAGATGGGGACTTCAGCCCAAGATTGCCCAATGCGTTATAAACGGCGATTGCAAGGCCAATCGTAACGTACGGAGCTGCCATCTCATGCCATAAAGTAAGCAAACGACTACCTCAAACAAATTAGACAGCCTACGAAGTACGGCTTGTTTAATAGCCACTGGTGCGCTATCTTCGACTCCAGGGGACGCTCTAAACGCACTACTAAGTCTGACTCCGCTCAGCATCTACGTGTAAAAAGAAGCTACCATAAGCATATATTATATAGGATATGTACACAAATTAAACCAAAGTGGTAATCGCGAACACTAAACTCACTAAAAGAGTCGGTTTTCGAAATGAGATCTCTAAACATGCCAGCGGATGACATGCAAACAGAGATCTTCTTGAGCTAATACAAAATTGCAAGGAAAACCTGAACACACTGGAGTAATCCAATAAAATTACATTAAGATACCAGGCCACGCAGGTATCATCAATCAAATCAATCACCTTAAATAAAAAGGATAATATTACATTTCATCGCCATGTTTAAGCAACGTAGTAATTAAATATTAAATTTAAAAGATCGCTTGTCGACGAGGCGAACTCATCCCTGCACGAGATACGAAAACGTTCTCTATCTTAACTACTCTTACCGCGCCGTTAATGCGTCGATAATTTGTGGTAAGTAGCACTTACAAACAGAAGTCTCACTTATTGAAGATACTTACATAAAAAGCGACTCTCAGACCAACGCAATCAAGTTCAAAGTAGCTTGAAGTGAATAAAATAAAAAGTCCATATACAAAAAAAAATTCTATCATGATGTCGAACGGGAACGAAGAGCACTGGCGGTTAGAAGCAACATGCTGGTCCGAAGGTTTGCACGTTGCACGTGTAAAGTAAAATTGACGCTTTTTAAAGCAAATTGTCAAACATTTTACACGTGCAGTCTTTGGACCAGTTGTACGCAGAAGACCATTAGTGCTCTTCGGGTCCAGTATAACAATGCATTTAGGATGCTGTTGGGGTTGCCACGATGGTGCAGTGTCTCTGGCATGTTCGCCGATGCTCACACAGACGGTTTTACAGCAATCAGGTGAAAGCGAGCGGCTTCACTACTGCAGAGGATACGTGGTAGCTCTAACCGTCTCCTGAGTGTCATTGCAGAAGACATGACAGTCCTGTAATTAATTATCTATGCCAATTGCATGTACTAACATGGTGTTAAGGTCAATTGTATAACGAATTATAGATATATTCTGAAATAAATGGATTATGATATGATTAGCTGGTGTAAGCTATTATGTGTTAAGTCTATTCACGTGAGATTTTCTTTTGTTTTGACCGCGACTTGTGTTTAAGATATAATGGTGTCTTTAGATGGCTGGGCGTACATATACATGATTACCTAGCGTAATAATATAATAAAACACAGAACATGTCGGTCAACTTACAGTAGGGCCGGGTCTCCGAGACTGCTGGATGGAAGAAGTGTGTGTTTCCTTTAGGAGGCTCTCGTGGGACGTATCCGAATGTATCTATTGGAAAATTCACTAATTTGTTTCAGAAATATTACTCCCCGTGTTAGTTACTAGCTTTTGCCCGCGGCTTCGCTCACGTTAAAGTTTTAATTTTCTATCAGTCGTCCTCGCAGTCCTTTTTTGCGTGAAACGTACCCTATATTCTTTTTTGTACCTCTGTTTCTGTACCCAACGTATATGCAAAATTTCATAATGATTAGTGGTCGGTTAAGTATTTAAGGCGTGAAAGCGTAAGAAACAAATAAACAAACTCAGATTCGTTTATAATATTATAGTTAGAATTAGGATTTACACTCAAAGTTGCAGTAAAAATTGAGTTCAAAAACGGTACGATTAACGTGCGGTTGGCTTTTGTTTTCCCAGCAATATGGTAAATACCAAAAACATACCCATTTTGTAAAATTATTTTTTAACACTTGTCTTGGTGTCCTTTTGTTATCGTTATTTTGTTCAGAATTAACAATAAAAAATAACGACAATTTATGGACTACCAGAATCTTCATTTATACTTAAAAAATAAACATTTCTGTGTTTTAAATAATTAAATCGTTTTAATACCGCCATCTCTGCGTCTAAATGTTCAACTATGACATTTCGCTATCGCATTTCGTTTCTAGCTGTGCGCTTACGCCTCGTTATCTTTTCTACAATCTTTTGTCACTGATATAAATCTGACGACTTTGATTACTATAATGGGCCCTGAAACCACACCCGATAACGACCTTGGCTATTCATTGTAGCCACCCACCTCACACAACAACACCAGCTTACTCATAGATACCGTACCTGTATCAGAAAGCCCTGGCACGACTATGGAAACCGATTTACACAACAACTCTGTGTTACCACGGACACACTATTACAGATAATAATCTGTATTAATTGTGGCGTGGATACGAAGGCTTAGAAGATTTTCTTAGCTTGTCGCAGGACAGTGTAGGGTGTTGTGAACATGTTAGGACCATTGTTTGATTCTTGGGCTGGGCATGATTTCAATCTCATATAAATCCCCCAGCTCAGTTTTTAGATGAAGAAAGAAAGAAAGATGACGTGTTAATTATATATTTAAATGAGGACGAATAAAGAATCGACGAAAAACTAAAAATGTTTTTTGGCTTTCTCTTTTTTAAGGTTTTTTTTTAAATAATACACTCATATATAACATAAAAATAATATAATTTACAAAAAGTCAGAAGAAATACTTGGGTTTGAACTTAGGACTTCTCATTTGCCAGTCAAGGATCATACCGCTTTGGCTATCAAAGCAAATAGTGAGTTTTTTTTATTATTTCCTAGTCCTATATTAAAAATATTAGCGGTTCCTATATCTATGATTTCAACCCTAATGTCTACAATTTATTTCATTCATGGGCGCCATTGGGCCGCAAGCTCTTTACCAAATGGGCATATCCCTTTGCAGACCTATGGACTTAATTGCAATAGATTGCAGCTACCCCGATAAAAAATATTTCAGTAAAACTAACTTTAATTTTTGTGAAGGATTTTTACTGGGTTAGCGAGGCATAATTTTTATTCACAAGATTATATTAATTAAGTAGTGAAACTCAGCAGTAGCAGCGAAAAATATAAAAATCTTTTATTTTTCAAAAAATTTTGTTGACTGCTTCAGGCATAAGAATAAAATGGTGCAGTAAATTGATGGCGCAATGGTTTAAGTGGTCACCTCACCATTACGCCGCGCCGAGTATTGTGGGTTCAAATCGCACATGGGACAAAAGTTTGTGCGATTCGCAAATACTTGTCCCGGGCCTGGATGTTGTGTCCGTTGTTTAAATGTTTGTGAAGCCCCCGCGACATAGGAACATTCGGCTTCGCACGGGTAAAGAAGAAAAAAAGACGCCGCGGGAGACTTTGAGATGTCTTTTTAATAACCAATTACCAAACGTTCTCTTAAGTAATCTAATGAAGACGAGTCGAAAATAAATTGATATCTCTGAGCTTCTCATAATCTCTTTATAATGTAGGAAATAAGTTAAAATATATTTGCATATAGCATCTCCATTTTTTATATGTATATTTGGTTTTATCTAAAACTAGCAACCCGTCCCGGCTTCGCACGGGTGGCAGAGACATCTACAACAATCATCATCATATTTCAACCAATTTACACAAAACCTCAACAAATTGTATACCTAAACCTTCCTCATGAATTGCTCTATCTATTGGTAAAAACTGCATTAAAATCTGTTCAGTAGTTTTTGAGTTTATCGCGAACAGACAGACACGTGGCGGGGGACTTTATTTTATAATATGTAGTGATGTAAGTGATGTAACATAGCTTGTAAGTGATCTGGAGTACATTTGATTGATTATGAACTTATCCACCACTGTAAGCCACTTATTGGCTCTATGGTAGATACTTAATTACAAAAATATTCAAATATTATACAGACTACCTTTTTTCCACCTTTTCCACCGCACAGAATAAGTACTTTTACGGTACATTACTTGATGAAAGTACCCTTCCCTCAATTTTCCAAGCTACAAATTTGATAACCACATTTTTCCATGACAGTGACTGTTAACGAGATAATTGTGAAAAACCGTATTTTGTGACATTTGACACCGAGCAACTTTTTTAACAGCACACGGATCGCATGAGTGTTGAATTTAGAAAGACACAAATAGAAAGTTCATTAAAAAATCCAGCTTTCTCCTAATTATTCCTAAGTGAATGTTTTTATTCTCCGTACTAAAACGATAAACGAGAAAAAAGCATCAAACCATATACACCGTTGCCCGTCTAGACAACTGGTACGAGTATGGGTATCTTGGACTAGTACAGCCTATCAAGTGAAAGACGGGAAAGAGATTTATTGCAAAAACAGATCACATTTGAAACAGGCAAAACTTAAGGACCCAACGAACTATCACTTTTGAGTTGTTGTGATTATTGTCAAGTAATTTTCTTTCACAAAATTATTTCATTCTGCTGGTATTTTTCCAAAAACCGTGTGACTTATCTCTCAAAGCAGCCCTTTCGTTGTCGCGGGGTAGGTCGCTGTCAGCCTCACAGAGGGGTCGAGATATGTGAACAAAACCAACTCTCTAGAGACCAGCAACCCTCAAAGTTACTTAACTACCTAGTTCGATCGATTTGTAGCCATTTAACCATCAGCACCCTTGGGATTACGTATTCTTCGTCAATCGTCGGGAATAATTATATCATTTAGTATTGAAAAATTGGCTCGGGTAACCGAAGAGTGGCACAAAATTTGTTATAAGTTCTACTAATTTAGTATCTCTCTGGCTCGTGGCTAAGTGGTAACCGAGTAGACTAGCAAATTGCAAGGTTAAGTAATACTAGCCAGGGCAGTCTTAGGATGGATGACCATTCTTAACACATTGAGACCCCTACATGCCTCAGAGAGCACGTTAAGCCATCAGTCCCATATTCTGCAAGTCCAAGCATAGCTTTTCAAGCACGGAGTTATCCAAGAAATGACCTCGTTGGATGACCCGTATTTGATCCGGCAGTCTTTACGCCGGAACATTAATAGCTAGTTCAAGTTCCTAAAACAAAGACAGCTTATGATAATGGTACGTACGCAATGAAGTTAGTTCGTCCCTCTGTAGCTACAAAATATTCTCGCATGACGTTCTCGTTTATTGAACTTGTACATCTCATGCGGCGCACATTACCACCGAACCACCGGTACCACAGATGGTTCTAAGACGGGGTCAGGGTCATTTCTCATAAGACTTATATATAAAATATCACTGGCGGTAGGCCAACACAGCTCCATATTTCAATGTGAGTGTGTTGCGATAACCTACGCCGCTACCGCATTCATGTCAAAAGGTATACCTTTTATAAGGAGTACAACATCGCAGCAGTACACAACGGTCGCTGGGCCGACATACCTGGCTGCAGGCAGTAAACTGGTGCTGACAGAGGTCTCACCAAGTTTAACTTGCAGACTGCTCAGTCTAAACCGACTCGACATCAGAAAAGTTGTAGGAACCATTACGGGTCACTTGGCCCTAAACTGGTGCCTATTCACCATCAATGCGACAGACAGTCCTCTATGCAGACGATGTCTTATCGGGGAGAAAACAGCTAGCAGCAGCAGCGGGGACAACGTTATCCTGGAGTGCGAGGGAGTGGCCACAAAACGGACAAGTATCCTCGCGGGTGCGAGATCGCCCCTAGAAACCTGCGAACGCCTCAGGAAGCTTTTGTGCTTCTGGAAGGAGCTAGGCTGAATCAAATAGTCAGCCTATCTGAACGCATAATGGACCACCTATGAGTCTAAATGCGGAAACAGAGCCCTATACCAATACCAAAACCACCGGTAGCGGGGCCCTATTTGAAGCCAGTGGTCTAGTGGCCATTTAGTGGCCGGACTCTCGCTTGCCGACGCAGATGTTGGCGAAGTTGTAGGAGAGAAAAAGTCGTCACATCATAGCTCCGAAACTGTAAACCTTTTTAGAATCGGTAATATTTTCAAATGAAAGCCAATTTTTTACTCTAAAACTTTAAATTTAAAGTGCACCGATAAAACTTTCAGTTTTTAAAAAAATTAAAAGAACATGAAATTACCTCTGCGGGCCTGCTACGGGCCCGAATTTTTTATTTTGATTGTTTATATGGCTGTAGCCCGCAGATAGTCTTGACAACCTTACGCGGGCTTTCGGTGAGCGCTGAGGGTTCTCAACTGGTCTTATTAAGCAACGTTGCCCAAGGTCACCCCCTGTGGAGTGAACTAATACCGTAATGCAACTACCTTGAATAGTTCGAACGTTATCTCCTAGAGTTCGTTAACTTCCCAAAAAACAAGAAACCCCTCTCATATCTGCCAGGACATTTTCGCATGCAGTAAATAAAAAAATATTTGGAAAAATAAAACTAGTAAACATTTATACAAGTTCTGTTATTACCGTTTGAGTTTTCAGGTCTTTTTAACTCCGTTTATAAAAGCAGTTGTATGTATAAAGTTAAAGATTTTTAAATCGTACATATTTCTTTTTATTGAGGAACTATTCACTCAGTTATAGAGAAAATGTATAAAAAATAACTTAAAAAGTTTTTAAAAATTTTAGTAACGGAATGAAAAAAAAATTCTAAAAAGAAAATAGTCTGGTCCTGCAATATAGTCATTTCCCATGGTTAAATTAAATTATTCTATGCGCAAGTAGTGGCGGTTCTAACGCGCACTCACCTAGCAATAACGTAAGGTAGAAATTTAAGTTAATTTTATATTGTTTATAATCCATTTTTTTATGTTTTAAAACATATTCTAAACATGTTTTGAATTTCATATAACCGATTGATTTAAGTAACGTTTAAATATTTACAGTTTATGGTTAATTTTCTTGTGCTTTCTTACGTAAGGTTTGGATAGATACAAATAAGAATATAGTCTATTTTCTTATTAGTATTAAGGAATTTCTTTAGTTATTAGTTGTCGATTAAACCTAGATTGCATAAATTTACATTATAATAATTATAAAAATTAGTTATAGGTTTCGACCGTAGATCATTTACATAGCTACGTAATCATTTTGTGAGAAGAGCAATCTTTGTTTAATATATCATGTTAAATTATATGTAAATAATTAGATAGTAACTAGAAAATAACGTAACAATTGATAATATTCCAACAAGAATACAATTTCAGCTGTTATGTTAATTTAAAGGAATATATGGAACTCGCCGGAACGAAATTTTAACTGTTTTAGTTTTAGAAAACTTTTTGTTTTTGAATTTTTGTAAAATATTGTTATTCCAATATAAAGAATAAGCCTTAACGCATAATTTTATGTATTTATAGTATTAGTTTATGAAAGGATTATGACAAATACATGCTTTTAAAAGGTTCGGCTTAAGTAAAAATAAGTCAAACAGGCTTCCATTTTACGCGGTCCCCGATATGGGCGGACCGGTCGCTTTATAACGCGAGCCGTTTGTCGGTTCAAGTCAGTCGCAACATAGCCACTGAAGACGCAACATCACTAGCTACAAGCCGAACCCCGAAGCTCTTCAAGACTGCGGCGTTTCATTTTGCCTCTAGTTGTCCCTCCCGAGGTCCTTCAAAATACGCACTGGTGCGTGGGACGCGGACTTGCACCACCGGCGAAAAGTGAAGGGAACCGCACGTTAATTAAGTGGGAGAAGATCCCAGACTGTGCAGGCGGTGCTAATAACACCCCCAAGCAGTCGCTTCACTACCGTATTCGAGAACTTCGTTCTGAGAATATATCTAATTGACTACTGGTTTTCCAAACAAATTGATAAACAATCGCATAGGGTCTAAGCAACTATCAACACCGTATCAAAGAAAGACATCGAGGTGCATTTGCCAAAGCACGGAAACTTATACTATATTTATACCCATTGGTACTATTCGGTGGTGCGAGGTAGCTGGCCAAACGACAATAGCTTCTATGTCGTCCTGTCTAAATACTCTATTTGCAGACTTTCTACCATATAATCGCTGAAGTCACTCTATACATCCAATGACTGCAAACGGTCGGTAAGAGGGAATAAAATACTATCTACAACCACTAAGACTGTAGCTCACAGAGACATGAGCGCCTGGATGACGCTGTCGAGAGAGTAATTTAGTTTGTCGGCCCTCACTCCATCTTGTATCTCCAGCCTGGAGCCGTCCAACCGCATGATCTCAACAATTTTCAACAACAAGTAAGACCCATGTCCTTACATTTACATTACATTTTTCTCCTATGTGCTCCTTGCCCAACAATAAACCACAAATATCAACTCATTTACGAAGCTTATTTTTCTCTTATAAAACAACTTCCCTTCATATTTATTGAAATAATTACTATCATGTCGTCCTCGAGGCACAGAAAAGAGATACCCAGATTCACTGTCTATGGCTCATAAATAATATAGGGATAAGTTTTGAATATGATAAAAAGGACGTATTGATCTTAACCAAAACTGATGTAAATCTTTTCTATTTTCTTCTTATGTATAAAAATGAATTGCTGTTCCTTAGTCTCGCTAAAGCTTAAATATGATTGAATGAATTTGAATAATTATTGTTTTGTTTTGTTCGCACTACTACAGGGGTGGTTTAAAGAGAAAAAATATGAAGAAAACTCAAAAGAACAGATAAAAATCGAAAAATAGGCGATAAGTAGCGACGTACAGGTATTGATAATAGTCGTACGTATTAAATTTGGCAGGGCGGTAGCTTATACGGTAAGAGACGTTAGCTAACGGATTTGCGGCATGGCTTTATTAAGGAGTTCTTAATGCTCTCGCGAGTTTATATGCATAGTTTTTCGAGGTTTTCAAATCGACCGATTCGATTGACCGTAAAAACAATTCCGTGTCGTTTTATAGTGTTCATTACAATGCAGAGGAAAAGACAAATTGTCATAGATCGTCGAAGTCAATAAAATGTGTGTGAACCTCACGTGTAAACCGCACTGATGAGAAAAAAAAATGATGATCAGCGAAGGATAGATATTGACAACATTCTAATTTAATTTGGCAGGGAGGTAGTTTATATATTGGTAGGAGACGTTAGCTAACGGATTTGCGACAGAGCTGGATTAAGGAGTTCTTTTTATTAAAGTTCTTATTTTTTTCTAATAGTGGTCTGAAATTAGGCGAGGAGGTAGTTTATATGTAGGACACATTACCTTAGAATCGGTTTTGCGATAGGACCGGATTAAGAAGATATAAGCGGGGACTCTTGGAAGTTTATGTGACAGTCCTTAAATAAATTGTAGGTGATACGAAGTTCACACAGGCATCTAGTTATCTTATAATAGTTGGTACATATAATTTTCGAAACTGGAAGTTACTAAATACTTAATACCTCTCACATGCGATGCACCACCACCAACCGTCTAACAGCTAACAGCTAAATCTATACAGCTTGCTCTAGAATTACGAAAATCTATGAGAAATGTGACTGTGTTGCTTTTGGAAGTCTGTTAAGAATGGCCTAACTCTTGGAAGAAAAAGATTAAACAAAGTTTAAAGTCATGTCAATTACAGCCGTAGGAAAAACACATATCACACAACTCAAAGGACTTGACTCACTGCAAATCAACAAAACTGAAACTAGCTAGAATGTAATTTAATGTTGGGCTACAATATAATGTTCAAGATAACACATAGTGGTACACGGCAGACGTTTAAATATCCTATGACTGTACCGTGGCGTAAAGGAGAATGAGATACATTCCTCTTACCTATTGTTATTCGAAAATAAATACTTGTTGTCCCTAATTCCCTCAGTTTACATAAAATGACTTCTACTTTAGGACACATAAATAATTACATCGCGAGAATAGCTTATGATGATGGAACAATTATAGCCGATCACGGCAACGTATTAAATATGGAGGAAACAATTAAAATGGAAAGCGATAAATTGACTTCAGTATAGATAGGCGATATATAGAAACAATTATTTTAAAGTTACCTATAATTTCATAATAGTAGCCATTAAAAGATAGAATAATCGTCACGTACCAGTGTCAATGTACGTTTGGATGTTACTAATTATTACTATTGTTAAAGTTTGCTTCTCTATAATATTTAAAAAAAAGTAGTTTGTAAAGCAAAGTATGAACTTTGTTTTACAAATTACTTTACAATTTCATATGCAATTACAGTTAAAAGGGGTATGAATATGTTTTTATTCATTTTTCGTTGCATAGCGAAAATCAAGATTATTCTCAGTATTATTATTATTACTTCTCTTTATTGTACACCAGGTAAATAATACAATAGATAATTTAAAATTAAGTGATTTGTACAATTGGGGGCCTTATCGCACAAGGTAATCCCTTCTTTTTTTGACGCAACAAGAAGAAATAACATTCATCGTTTGGCTGACATTTCTTTAAGAATTAAAAAAAAATCAGTGCTACCCATTAATAATAAAATATTAACAGATTAAATTGTCTGGCAAATGTTTTATTTCTATGGTTGGTTGGCGCAATGGTTAAAGTGGTCGCCTTGCAGGGTTTAATTCCCAAAAAATAATTGTATGATTCACAAGTAGTTGTCAAGTCTGGGTGTTCCTTGCGTCCGTTGTTTCAATGTTTGTAAAGGCCTAGTATATTAAAAAATAGCCTTTTTTATAAAAAAAATGTCATGTAGCCTACAAATATAAAAGTATCTGTAGTTTCAAAACAGAGATGCAGTGACATTTTATTACTGTTAAAAAATAATATGGTTCTACTATTAATTACGATAGAGACACACTAAAAATTAACATTGATATATATTATATTAACAGCACTTTACCGATTTAATAAATATAATGAATTTCCTAGTGAAATAACGCAGAATGGTATGACGAAATGGACCATTGTATGTCAGTGGTAACGATAGGAAACGGAAGTCGTTGACTGGGAGATAAATAATTTACGTATTATACTTACCACATATATCTTTCATTGCGGTGGCGTCGAGGGAGAATATATTCAATAGGAAGTCTAGTGAATATACGCGTAGGTTAATGTGAATTCATCTCTGCTTTTACGAGCACAGATATTTAGTGTAATGACGGCAAATAACTTAAGGCTTTTGTTTTGTTTGTATTTCTTAATAAAAAAAAGGTAAGTATCAAGAATGATTATTGGAAAAAACTACGAATGAAGCTTTATTCTAGTACTTTGATAGGGAGTATTTTTTTTTTTACAATAATGCGATGCTATATTTTTATTTTTGCTTTTTAAAGAATTCCATGTAGAATAGAATAGAAAAAAAATAGTTTTAAGCTGAAAATATACATTTGCGTGCGAAAACTGACTTGCACCTCCGACGATATCACTCGTATTCGTATCTGTCACTGTTCATACAAACCAAATACAGTTTTAAAAAGAAATATAAATCTTTTTTAATATTAAGGCAAAAACAACCAAACACATTATCAGTACCGTGAAGATTATGGTCCCTCTGTGTGGTAGATCATTCCAGTAGTTCCTTTACCTAAGGCTGTCATCCTTCATACAATAGTTCCCAAAATTTAATACACATGCAAAACATGATGGCCAGGGGGGTGACGGCACCTGGGATAGGGAAGCTGTAATAAATTTTGAAAAGGTATAGTATTTTTCTTTTTGGGTTAGTTTTTTAATAGCACATTACAACTAGGCAATAAATTTTTGGCTTGGCACACATGCTCAAGCTTTAAAGTATTGGAATAACAATTATAATAAAATAAAACTTACCATAATGGTTTGCTCCACAGGCTTAGTATATCATACATATCATATATGTGTATCATACACTTGTATTCTTTTTCTCTTTTGTTTTAAGTTTTACCACTGTTTTTTTGTTTTTTTTCTTATTAGCTAATAAGCCAATAATCGGGCAATGTCGCCCGATTATTGGCTTATTAACGACGTTAAGCGGCACTCTTGGGTGGCACTGAAAATCAGTACTGGGGTGGGTTATGCCCATCTCAGTTTATGCTGAGTGTCCACCCAAATTTCTGAAACATTCAATGTAGTCACTTAATCAGTATATTAAGAACGAAATAAAAAAAAAAATTTCAACTTTAACTTTTTGAAGTTTAACATGACCTCTTGCCACGTCATTTGACACGTGAGCGATGAGTGCCACGTTGCCATGTCGTGTAACGAAGTTGTAACGGCGCAGTGTTGCCACTTGTATATAATTTGTTTTATTTGTCTTATTTTAAAGTGATTTGATTACAGAATTATTTTGTCAAGTGTTCTTTATAGATTTAACACTTTGTATGTAAAAGCTGTGTGTTTCAGAAATAAAATATGTTTTCTTTCTTTCTTTCTTTCTCTTCATGAATACTTTACTTTTGCATTGTTAGTTAATAATATTTTTAATTTTTTTTTAAATAAGTATATAAGGCACTGTAAACTATTTAAAAAGAAACATCTGATAATCCATCAATATCAAGTAGACACAACAATGCCACCAACAATATTCTGAGAAAAAAACCTATGTTTTGTGTCAATGTGTCTATCTCTTCGACAAAGGGTCAGCCTGCGATCCTACAACACGTCCTAAAATAGCAATTTTTACAATATACCTATCAAGTCTATGTTATAATATAGCAGCTACATATAAGTAATCATATATGTGAACTAAGCTAGATACTTGTTACGTTAACTTTTCGACCACTTTGATAATTGGTCGTGGAAAACTCTTGTTGATATTATCAGCAGTGAAGATAAGTAACATCTCAAGAAATGACTGTTTCAAATTCAACTATCCCATCAAGCCTAAACAAAGTTTGTTGGTCTTGTTGAAAGTTGCGAAGAATAATCGCTAATCTCTGTTACAGACTCCTTATAAGATTTCCTTTTTGAGCTAAAAAAACCGTGTGTCAACAAGATGTCGAATGAAATATAATGTTTAAACTATGATTTATACATACCGTAGTAGTTTATTCCCTTTGATTTCCACACGCGAAAACTAGACTTTCGGCAAAAGTCACAACTATGTTAACAGCTTTTGGTAGAATACTGGAGGCTGCTTTCATGACCAAAAGAATACACAATGAGCTTTACACTTGTAACATACACTGTAGATAGGTTACATTGACGACAAAACATAACACACAGTCCCGTAGTTAATAAACGGCAATTAGAAGTACGTAGGCTGTGGCGCACGACTGAACTGAAGTAGGTTGTGTCACTTACATATGCATAAAATTTTCAATCAAATCAAATCAAAACCATTTATTTCAATTAGACCAATTATAGGTATTTTTGAATTATCAGGAGTAGGAGTCAATAAAAATAAGGCAGTTGTGAAGCTGGTTGCCTGTTCTAATTCGTAGATCCCATGGAGAAGAACAGCTAAGCAAATTACTACTATATTTAAGTAATAGTAGTCCGGCGATGGCCAGCCCTGACCAATGGCACCCGTTCCCGAGTATAACGCATGCATCAGCAATTGTCCAGCTCAACCATATTGAAGGGAGCCGAACGACCCGACACCGACACATACGCCACCATCAGCAGAACTTCCAGGCTAGCATGACATACTCAAAACTGCCAAGCCAAATAAAGAAATTGATTATACATTAAATGTCAACACAGTGTATAAATAAAGTCAATGTTGTGTAAAATTAGGAACACTGATAATAATGAAGATGATAATATTAACGACTATGTAACAATCAACCGCAGCAATAGCACGGAGTGCCCCATCTCTAGTATCACACTGAGATACCTGAGTGTGACTACTAGTAAATGGTGCCCGGAGGCTTCCTTGTGACGGAAAACAGTGTGGTTTTAATCGGTCCGATTGCAGGAAACCAATTCACCAATGACCCGTGGGCTGTGGGGCATTCCACACGAAAAAAATAAATACCTAGATATTCTAAATATTTATACTTTGAGAGCACACATAAGTTCTTCCCAACCCTTTTAGTCTAGTTCGCTTCTAGTTTTCCCTTCGACTCATAGACTGTATTTTTAAACATAATAGTCAACAATCTGTAACAATAGAGTAATAATCTGTATTACTGAAATTCTGACCTAAGGTATCGGAATTGACTTGCCATAATTTTGTTTGGGATAAAGTCTTATAATGAAACGCCTACTAGCAATTTGCCGTACACTAGACATAATTGGATGCTTCGAATTTCAAAATTTTGATTAGGATTGTTATAACTTTAAGGTAAATAAACCATAAACCTTTTTAATAATAATTCAATAGTGAGCGCCGTTTATGCTCACTGCTCTGCGCTTGGTAGCGTGATGTTAAATAACCTATAATCTTTCTCCTCTGAGTTGGGCTATCAAAAAAAGCAAAAAGAATTGTAGAAATCAAATCCAACTGATACTTTCGGAGATTAACAAAAAAACCAATTTTTTAGCTTTATTATTAATATAGATTGTTTTTTTTTCTATACAAAGTAAATAAAATTGGAGTGTCTGTTTGTAATATAATTATAACAGATTTTTACTAAATGCCTCTAAATGTTTAACTTATACCAAAAATGCATTTAAACATTTTTGTCCGTCTCACATACACACTGGTTGTTCCGGCTAACCTCCGGAACGGGTGGACCGATTTCCACGGGACTTTCACTGGCATATAGCTGATGTTGTAAGAAGTAACTTAGGCAACTTTTTGTTAATTTTGGAAAAATAATTAGGATTACGCGCAAAAAACATAAATAGATACACGCGAGCGAAGCCGCAGTAGGCACAATTAGTATATTATTAAGTATGGTATTGATTGATTTCTATTACTTGATACCTTTCCTTACTATTCCTTGATACCTTCTTGTTTAATTCAAAGGAAACATTAGCTATTCTTCAGTCTTTTTGAATAGTCTTACCAGTACGACTTACTTACTTATTTATAACTTTAATTGTTCTCCCAGTAGATGGCGCAGAACTTATTTATTCCCATTTAAATCAACATCAGAGAAATGTCGCAAATACAAGTTTATCATTAACAAATTTCAGAGGAACCTATGTTTTATGCTAGTTATTATAGGAACAAATGAGTTTGTAATTTGTATGTTGTATTTTTCTTCTGACAGATGTTATGCATATTGTTATCTTTACATTGTAGAATAACGAAATGACAATAACTGATTTTTTTCATTAACTGCCTTTACATTATGACATGTTATTTGCGGAAATTCTGGAAAAAATAGACCTCGAGTCGCGTAGTCCGCGGATGTGGCGTAATGTGATAGATATATATATTATATTGTATACCAAAACAGATGACTGTTTGCCATAAACTTACTAATTAAATGAAAATATTTAACGAAAAATTAAACCGACGAAAATGAACTAAAAAGCAAGAAATAAATAAAAATTTTAAGATTTGAATTTTGAGCTTATTTACATAAACTATAAAATTTTATATAAACTAATTTTGAGTCGGCGCCAAACAACAAACTGATTAATTATCTAAATTTCATATGTACGTAGAAATGGAGAAGGCTCGACGTAGGTAATTAATCATTTTATTAATTGGCGCCGACTGTATCGAGCGCCGATAGTAGGTATGCTCTAGTTTTCTAAACTATTGTTCCTATTAAAAATTATACTCTTTATGTTGTCTTAGTAACAAAGTCTATAACTGTTTACATTACGAATTCGTACCGCACATCATTAGCTTTATTCATGTTATCTTGTAACTGGCCTAGAATAACTAAGGAAGTGCAAAGTATCCAGCAACTGAAAACTAAACTTTTCAAGAATATTATTAGACAAAGAGAGCTTTATAATACGTATGGATCATAAGTATGTGCTTAAAAAGATGAAATGGAATAAATTAAGCAGTATTCATAATAAAAATCTTTTTAACAAAAAAATAAACCGACGAAAAGAACTAAAAAGCCAAAAATAAATAAACCTTTTAAGCCTCGATTATTGAGCTTATTTAGATAAACTATCAATTTTTTATAAACTTATTTTGAGTCGGCGCCAAACAACAAACTCATTAATTATTAAAATTTTATATGTATCTACGTAAAAATGGAGAAGTCTCTACGTGGGTAGGTCGAATTGAGAACCTCCTTTTTTTTCGTCCGTTAAAAATATATTAACAGGTCTTATTATTGCGCTCTTCCTATATTACTGTTTCATTAAAATAATGCAGGCCTTATATTTCGTCCTTACAATTGCCTTCGTTAACAATAGTAATAACTATAGCACAACCACTGAAATCTAAATAAGGTAATAGAAATGGTATGTGTAGCGCTGGGATCTATCAAAAACGCATGTCGCCAACTCTGTAATACACCTACATACATAAACAATAACTACCGTACTTTATTTTTAAATATAATTTATTCTTTACAAAAATTATAAAAAGATGAAGTATTAAAAATTACTGTCCTGTAAAATGAAGATATTTATTCAACATCTGTCTTTTTGGAACAATTTCAATTGCATTTTTGCGTAATAATTAAGGCGTACATCACATTTAATTAAATAAATGACGTGGTTATCAGTCGGGGACTGATCATATTGATGAAAATGTATGTCATCAAATATTAAAAAAAAAGTGGCATCCCAAATAAGATTCCTAGATATTGTTAAATTATCACAAAAATACGACGACAAAATTACGATTCCTACAAAAAAACAAACTTCACGTTTTTCTCGCGTCTACCATTTCAAAGTATTTACTTACTTTTTTATTAAATCGGTTAAAACAATATAAACCTGAACTTACTACATTGAACAAGTTCCATGTGTTAATTGTAGGTACTGCAGATTTTAACAGAGTACGTCGTTTTGTTGATATATTGAAGTCATCCTTCGTGAAATGACTCAAACAAATCCGACTATAAGTTATATCCACTTGTCTTTCGTATCTGCATTCTACGGGAATCTAAAATAAACGAAATAAACCAATAAAATAATATATTCCCCTCAGAAAACAATTTTTCATATTTCATTTTTATCTTTTAATGTAAAATGTACAGTTTGTGAGTACTACTATAGGTACCCTAATGTCGTTTAGCACATCACTAGCTCGCGACGATTCTCTGTGCCCGTGCCACTACAAATGCTAAAGCAAACACTATTATTCATTGCGTTATACATTCCTTTTTGTAAAACCAAACTGTCCGATAGCATCCAACACAACGGGCAATGTAGTAGTAAGTAGAAATAAAGCCGCAAATTATGCCAGTCGTACTATTTATTGGTAGAGTTATGTTTTAAAATGTACTTTAATCAAAAACATCAATAAAACCAAAAGAAAACACTTACTGATGAAAGTTATCCAAATGTTATCCCTTGATTAGTGTAATTACACGTAGTAGACGATTTGCCGCTGTGGCTAATGCTGCAAAACACCATTTTTACAACCGAACTTACCGAGACAAAGCTTCACGAGTAACTGAGCGTAACATTTCGCACTGGTGGCGTCTGAGTCACCAGCGCGGCGACAAGCACAGTTCATAGCACTTCTATTACTTTATTTAGATTTCTGTGAGCACAACTAAACACTGTTGAAATAGAGTGCAACGCGATTTCACTTGTAATTAATATAACTGGTTATTATCATCATATAAAGGCTAATGCGATTATTGAAGTAGGTCTCCTAGGTTTTGAGATAAGGACATTCGAACATACAACCAATCCCTCGGTTTTATAATTCAAACTATTATTACAAACGCGAATGTGAGTTTCACACTTTCACGCTACTCGACCTTGAAATTTTGCATACACGTAGTCAAGGGTACAAAAAGGACACGGGTGCCTTTCGTCCAGAAAAAAAGTACTTTTTTCTTTTTTTTTATGGTATAGGGGACAAAGGAGCAGACGGGTCACCTGATGGTAAATGACTACCGCCGCCCAATGGCACCTGCAACTCAAGCTCAAGAGTCACAAGTGCGTTGCGCGCCTTTTAAGATGGGAGTAGGGGAAGGGTGGAAGAGGGGGAGAGGGTGGAAGGGTTAGGGCCTCCGGTAACCTCACTCACTCGGTGAAAAGCAATGACAATATTGCTTCACTGCCGGTTTTCTGTGAGGCCGTGGCATCACTCCGGATAATATAAAAATAACTTTTAGGCGGGCTAAAGCTAGTAAGGTTCGTGTGTATGTACGTAATCATGTACTTACTGGGCCCTAACCGCACGATTGACAATGCACTCTTACTAAGTCGGTACAACGAACGTCTCAACATATATGTTTCCCACATAGAAAAATCTTATTTTTCGTTTCTTTAAAACATGATTATACATTGTGCTAATTTTAAATGTGGAAGCTTGTAATTGGCATCTGCTACTACGAATATCATTCTAATACTGTTTAAGCCGTAAGCCTCCCAAATAAAATATCTTCTCCTATCTGTCTACGACACATGGAATTTTACTAACTATAATTGACTTACCTAGTAGACCTCACCAGACTACGTCAAGTGCAAGGTTTTCGCACCCGAAAACAACCTTAATATGACACAATTTAAACTATTAATTGGCGCAAATCACTGAAAAACTTGGGGTTCCACATGAGGCAATTAGGGACAACATGAACTAAAACGTATCGAAGTTTTACGAAATATTAATTAACATTTCATCTGCAGCGACCAAAATTGGAATGAGCGACTGTTGTAATCAAGCATGTCTAGAAATTGTAACGCTTGGGAAGATTTGGGACCGACGACGACCCAAAACTTATATAGGAATTCCATGTAACTCAAACAATTGATTTTAAACTTAGATTATAATAGTTACACCCAAAATTAAACCTTAAAATTCATTTTAAAGTACAACGCAAAACAGTAGCGGTTCCAGGGGGGTTGCTGAGGGGCTCAAGACGCCCCCCCCCCCCCAAGCATCTTAGTTCTTCCGTGACAAATTTTAAACTGAACTTGATATTATTCTAATTGAACTGTTTTGCAAGCAATACATTATCTAAGGTACAATAAATGGTCATCAATAATTATCCCTAACTTAATAAATATTATGTTTTCAAATTTTTAATTGCTACAATATGATTTGTTTACTTGACGAATTTGAATCCACGCGCTACTCGAGTATTTTTTAAATCCCTTTATGGATTGGCTATTTATTACAGTACAGTAGTTACAGTACAGACAAGTATAAATATTTCATAGAATCTTTAGAACCACCTCGTAATTATAATTATCCAGAGCAGACGGAGGGTGGACAAAAAAGATAATTCCGATCTGATTGGCTGAAGAAATAATTTTGGCTAGTCTATGGCCAACAACAGAACGGTGCATATTATTTGCCTCAGTTATTATTTTCTGGCCCTGATAGTGAGGGCAAGCATTTTGTGGCTCTAGGATCTTTAGTTACTCGTCCACTTTGCAAATATAAAAAGGAGTAAGAAATCTTCAGAAACAATTCTGTTACAGATTACTACAAAATGGCGGTATTAAAAAGCACAAGTTTCAAAAGTTTATATGAAAACCATGAAAAGGCTGTCAATATTTTAATTAAAACAGAAACTAAAAATAATGAAATGAAGTGGCTGATATCTATAGTAAAGACAATCATACCATGTGGTCGAGAAAACATACCGTTAAGAGGCCACCGAGATGATAGTATATTGAGTGATAGTGATAAAATCGACCAAGGTAAATTTCGAGCACTTTGATATTTCGTATTGATGCAGGTGATTCATCTCTCCAAAAGCATTTAGAAACAGTGCCAAAAAAGTGCTACATATCTGAGCAAAACAACACAGAATTAGCTGATTGATTGTTGCCATTCTGTTATTATGAAAAAGGTTCTCGACAATTCGAAAAAAGTTAAATATTATGCTGTTCTTGCCGATGAAACAACTGATGCCAGTGGCACAGAAAAACTCAAGGATATACAGAAGAGCACAATACAGGAAAAGTTCTTATCTGTTAGTTCCGCTTCCTGTCTGCAACTGACTTGCGATAAAAGCATTCAAGAATTAAATCGATACGGCCTAAAAATTAGGAATTTGAGAGGTGAAGGTTATGACGGGGGTTATGTCTGGAAAGATTAGTGGTGTATAATCTTGTATAAAGCAGCTCCAACCGCTAGCGCCTTACACGCCCTGTGCCGCGCATAAACTAAACCTAGCCATCGTGAAGACATAGAGCTTGCCTAGTGTTCGCAGTATGATGGCAATAGTAAGTACCTAGTGTTACCAGTTTTGTGCGTGAATCAGCAAAAAGGTTTCAAGCAAGCTGTCTTTGAAAAACACCCAGAGGCGGAAAGAGTAAAGCTACAAAGTCTTGGTGATACATGCTGGGTTGAAAAGCATGATGCATTCCTTCTCTTCAAAGAGATCTTTGACTCTATCGCACAGTTCCTGGTGGAAAACGAGAGAACTTCTCCGTCATTGAAACTGGCAAGATATTATTGTCAGAACTGGACCAAATTGAAATGGGACCACACGGGAAGCACCAGGTTTCAAATAAATAAAGAATCATCAAAACCGATTCACCCAGTCGAAAGTTATGAGGCAACAAAAATTTAAAAAAATACAGTCGAATTGAGAACAGGTTAAAAACAGAAAGTCCGACCTCGATTGTGGCGATTTACCTTATCTATACCTTATCGAAGCTTTGGAGTGATAGGGAATATCTATTCCAAACAACAACTGAAGCGCATCAAGACAAATTAGTTTTTCCCAAATATACAAGTTCTCGCTACATTACCAGTAACCACTGGAGTGTGGAGCGCAGCTTCTCGTTGCTTAAAGTAATAAAATCGTACCTTCGTACGACAGTGACCTAAGACAGGTTAATCGGTTTGGCTACCATGTACATTCAACGAGATATCTCTGGTAGACTTTAACCTAACGAAGTCTTTGAGGAAATTAGAAAAGTTATTCAAGGAGGCTCATAAATGCGTTAAGCAAAAAAAAAATTTGTGTGACTTTTAAGTCAAGCCCCTCCCAAATGTCAATGCAAAACTAACACCACCACTGTGACCGCTTGAAAATTGCTTGTCAGAAAACGGGTGTGCCGCGAACTTGTTCTCAACTTTTTACCGTCATTATTATCTCAACCATGGGACGTCCACTGCTGTAAATAAGTGTCCGCCTAAAGGAGAACCTTAAGACTTTCACAGAAAGCCGTTTTGTGCCGCCTTCATCCATCGGCTCCCTGACATTGACCAGGTTATCTGTCCATCTAGTGGGGACGTTCCATAAGATGGACTCCTTTCAAGCTCCTTTCTTGCGTGTCGGTTGTCGACTTCTTTCACACACAACCTTCAGAAATGAAGAACACGAGTAAGAAAACACGCTTCTGTTCCAAAATCTTGCGTGCTCTTAATAATTACATAATTGTAGTGCTTCTGAAATCTTTAGTACCGGCATTCCACCCGCTTTCATGCATTATGTCTTTCGTGAATTACTGTGAAGAAGCTATTGGTATTCGGATGTTCGAGTGGGAGAAGCGTATCGGGCAATGGAAGTACAGCCTGAATACTTAAACATGCACTCATCAAGGATATTGTCCGAGCTCTAGCTGAGCTTAACGTTTTGGTTCAGACGACGACGAGATGGCATTAGAACGCAATGTGCGCTTACAACCATCACCATTCTATCAACAAGCACTACGGGTGTACTGGCGCTATCGCTGCATCCGCGAAGGTATTTTTCAGTAGTTTAGATTATTTAGATTCAACTGATTCATTTACTATGTATAATACACATACATATATCAATTGGGAATATATGGAATGTATTCACAATATTCTCAATCAGTACAAATCAAACGTCACATTTAAGGTCTTTTGATGTTACATTAGATTGTTTATTTCAATAATAATAAACCTCGTATCTTCATCCTCTGTTTCATAAATAACTGAAGTAGTCCTGGTCTGTAGTATTTGTTTTAGCATGTGCCTACGATCGATAATTCTATCCAGTTTATCCTACGGGAATACTTTTATAAGGATTCTAACTTGATTTATGAAGCTCAAAAAATATTTATAGAAAACAGCTCGTAGTAATGATAACAAAACATCCCAACATCACATTTATCACTCAATTTCTGTTAAAATACTTTAAGGAAAAGTACGGACACATCTAATTTATTTCTACGTATATCGACATAAAGGAGTAACACAGCGTAAAAGGAAGGATGAAAAATGTGCTTTTATTGATTTATTGATTAAGTTTTTGATACTAAGCTTTTCACACTGACCCCTCGATCCGTTGGATTTACATACATACAGCTCTGGACGATTTTCAACACTTGGGTAAATATTTTTCTTTTAGTAGCACACATACTTCCCTCAGGTATACACTTAGTTTACACTTACACTTAAAAAGGGGCACTTTCACTTTTAGTTTTTATTTTTTTCCTATAAGTAAATTCTACTTTATGAACTTTTTTACTGTTGAAACAACAGTTTTTTAGGCACTAAACAGATTAAACGATAGATGGCTTATTTTAACAATAGATAATAACTCTCACAATAAATGAATAAAAAGAATATATTTATAGTAACAATATAATCTTGATCGCTCGCCAGTACACTGTTACAACTCATATTCTTCAAATACCTGTGCAATTACTAAGTGCGAGTGCGCTTCCAATCGTTTAGAAATTCTTGCGAACAGATTTGGCTGACATTCATGCACTTACAGTGTATGAATAGTAATACATAACGCGCGTGTACCTCTAATGAATGAGCCATCAGTTAGCAAGCAGCCTTTGGCGTAGATAGGTGCAAAGTTTGTACTATACTACGAAGGTAATCGAGCCCAGTGTTTGGTAGAAATTAAGTACAGTCAGGTTAAACAGCGTTAATTTATTTTATTCTTCTTAATAACAATCAAAAAGCGTATGTAATAAAAGTACAATAACTGTTTGTTTAAATTTATTCTACGTGCTATTTTTACACCACTTATTCGAAAACAACAACAAGTGAAACAACAATTTATGTTAGAGACTTTTCTTGATAACGACATTGGTCTATTTTGGTTTGTCTGTTTGGTGGTAAACAAACTAACAAACATATTGCCGGTAACTATTCTAGACAGAAACAAATATTCTCAAAAGATCCAAAACATTTCAATAGAACAGAATGCAACCCTTACTTATATGATAATATACGCACACATTCTAACGACCCTTTCTTATAACGTAAGCAACAATATAATTAGGAATCACTTTGATATTTGAGGGGGAATGAAAAGTGAAATGTGGTATCGAAATAGTCGCCGCGGGCTAGGTCCCGGTCACAAAATGCGTTTTAGCTATTCGAATATTCTATAAAATTTCAATTTTATTACTGCGATCTTTACCTACAGAGAAGAAGAACGTAGTGAACCAATAACGGAAAAATAATTATGTAATTACAAACATTTCACATTTAATATGCTGGTAATATTAAATTGCTAAAACGCGTTTTCCCGAAACATATATCGGTACTTAATATATTAATTTATATTATATGTAAAATGTATAAATGACCTAAATTTCTTTACTGCTCAAACAAAAGTTTGCCGATTTTCTAATTAGAGTTTGCGTATTTTACTGAATTTGCCTTTTAGGCGAATGTAAAATAAAATAATTTTTTCAAAGTTAATGGGCATACTGATTTTACCAAATATTTAGCTAGGATAACAAGCGCCTGGGGAGTCTCTAGCAAAGCCGTAAAAAGTTGGTTTGATATGGAGCATCGTAAACTTGTTAATGAGTTTGAAGCTCATACCGTCACACCGGCATTTTAGCGAACGCTATCTGAAACATTTGTAAGGACGTTCTAGTGTACAAATAAATTTTCTCGCTTAACAGTCCAAACGGGAAAAGGGAAGGAGGCGTGCTTATCAGCTACTAAACACATACCACTGAATAGATTTGTAACCTTAAGATTGTATCTCTTTAGTATTACTAACAAACACAAAAGTCCGAAGTACTTGAAAAAAATTATGATATTTGACGCTGAAAGTTCTTCGCTTTACTTATTTAAGGAAGGAATTTCTACTAGTTAAATGCTATGCTACTATAAGATGGTAATAGTATGTGACGTATGCAGTATTTTTACCTTGCGTTTGTGTCGTCAACGTACTTACGTCATATAATATGATTTAATTTTAATAGGCACTAAAACTTAGTACATACTATATTCTTAACGGAGTAAGCAGAGGACTACATTTATTTTACTACTTTTGAAAAAAAAAATCATCGATATTTTTCATGTATTTTAAAAATTTTATATAAATAATTTAGATAGTTAAAACAAAAACAATTAATAAACATTTTTTTATAAAAAATAATTATAAACAATTAAAGGTTATTAAATATTAAAAAGAATCACGTGACTCCAAAACGCATCATCGCGGCATCACCGCCGTCTTATTTCTGACGTTATAATGTTAAAGTCAATCCACGTTAGTACACGGTCAACGGCTTCTACATATATATTGATAAATAATTTCAGAAAATTACTGCAAATAAAATTATTGTTTATAATAAATTATATCCAGTGAATAATGTGTGATATTGTGGATAAATTTATGACAACAGATTTTCTCAAAAATGATATTCGGTTTAATTCATCTGAAGTAAGAAGTGCTAAAACATCAATGTAACTTTGTTGAAAGACCATATTTTAAATACACCGTAAAATTTTAATGGTTTTTTATTTATTTATTATATTAGCCAACAATTATTACACTAAACAATACCATTATTAATATAATATAAAGTAAGCATACGTGAGTGTAACAATCACTTACAGGCCACATACACAATATATCACGATTTATAATATATTTTCTCAAAATTAATTACCTACATATATTAACAACATTTACATACATATATTATAACAAGTTAATAACACATTATTATCAAAAATAGTAAAATACATCCAAAAATATAATAATAATATAACACAACAATAACTCATTGAACATTTATACATAAATTAGATTAATTCATAATAGGGATTGAAATGAGATAGGTATTATTAGAAATTTATATGCGCAAGTTGATTGACAACAGTTGTACTGTCAAGGTGTAAATCGATCAAATCACTGGAACTGTTCAGAATTTTGCAAGATCTAGGTATGATCGAGTTAGAACCGTTAGAAAAAGAACGGTCTCAACTCTTCTTTTTAATGGTGGGCACATAATATTGTCACACTATTCCGAGGATATCTAGAAGGAGCACGGAACCTTATAAGACTCAGCAAATCTGGGGCATCAATCTTGTTTCTAACCAAAAAGGACTCCCAAATTGTTAATAGAATTTACTTCTTGAAGCTTTAGATTATTTATAAAATATTCTGAGTTAATAGAGTGTGCTTTCCTAGTATATTTCAGAAAGTTACATATATTGTGTTTAGCTACATCCTGTTACATTTACGCCATTGGATAAGTCGAAATTTTTAGAAACGAAACGAGGTAACTTAGGATGATTAATAGTACCAAAAAAATTACTATATTAATCATTATCAGAATGCATAAAAATTCATTATTGGTTATTTTTAATAATTTAAACACATTTTTTTTGGGAGTAATTTTTGTATTATTCATACACAATGGTACGAAACAAGCACGGTAACTCTTAAGGTTTTACATCTCTGATAAATTTATAAATAAATTGACGATTGTAGCAAGATTTAATTGATGAAAACGTAAAACACTGTATCAACTGTATGTAATGCTTAGTAGACATGACGTCACACACACTCGGGTTAGTTGGGGAACTGTCTGTGTGTTTTCGGTACTGAGTTTAAAACATTATTTTTAATTTGTTATAACTTTTTAATAACAACAAAAAATGATCTTTCGATTTATAATTTTTTTTTTTTTTTCATAACTCATTTCCATACTTTGTGTTTTACTCTTAAACTTAGTAGTAAAGAATATTAAGTTTATGGTTTTACTACATATTATAAAACAAAGTCCCCCGCCGCGTCTGTCTGTCTGTCTGTTCGCGATAAACTGAAAAACTACTGAACGGATTTTCATGCGGTTTTCACTAATAGACAGAGTGATTCATGAGGAAGGTTTAGTTGTATAATTTGTACTCGTGCGAAGTCGGGGCGGTTTGCTAGTATACTAATAATTTCCTCACAGGAAAGTCCTACATCAATTTACCTGACCGGAACTCTGACTGAAACTCAATACACGGACGCTCGAAAACATAACCCAAATCACTAAGCAGTCAGATGCTAATTAATAAAATAATAACATAAATTATCTTATTAAATTTACAGACGTATTGAAAATCAATAAGTTTCTATAACAACAATCTGTCGCGTATTCGAAAACATAAACAAATAAACAACAAGGTAATTAAAACAGCATACTGGTTAGTCGCGCGCGTTAAATCGCAAGTGTATACTGTACAGTAATAAAAAGTATAGATAGAAGTATTATGATTGTATAAAACAGGTCAGGCAAAAAGATTTTCGAATTTTGTATGGATAAAATTGAAGAAAACTCTCTTTGGTTGTACTGTTTGTATCCGGCTGGTTTTAATATCAATTAATATAGGACGTTAAGAAAAATACAAAAATTAAAAATATTTGGGACCTTTATGGGCATCTATTATAATCTATTCAGCAAGGGTAGCACAAAGTTGGTTCAAGCGTTTTCAGTCCGGGAATTTTCACAAAATAGTTTTGACCCATTTGAACAAAGTTCGATATTTGGGTGCCACAGGTCACTGAAGGAAACATAATGAATCGTGTACTCATTTGCGATTCTCTATTGAAACTTGGTTGATTTTTCCCGATTTGATTATTTTTGACATACGAGTCTGAGTTACCATGTAGGTTTTGTCATGGTTAAGTTTTTTTCTTTATGACAGAGCTCTGTCATAAACAAAAAAACTTTGAAAAAAAAAATAATGAGAATTAAGTTTGAATAAACTATTTCGATAAACTTCAAGGAGTTTTATACAGAATTTAAATTAGTAATTTACAATGAAATTATATAGCAGATGTCGATTTTGAATTGAATCTCTTTGAGATTAAGAAGCAAACTTATGAGATGATTTATATTATTGATGGTACGGGGTACAGATTGTTATAATATGTTAAGTAAATGTTAATCTCTGTAAATGTTTCCATTTCATGTGAGCACGTATTTAAGAAAAGAGAAGAAATGCTATAGATTAGGAATTTTGAAGTAGAATTTAAACACGCGGGTGTCAAGTTTTCGGTTAAAGAACCCATAGTTTCATAATTATATTATTTAAAATAATGACAGTGAGTTGGCTTATTGCCAACTTAAAAAGAGAAGCCATCCAAGAATACCCAATAACCAAAAAGTCAAAGGAACTATTTCGCATTTGAATTATGGTCATGGGAAATATACTCAATAAGTGACCATAAATATAAAATGTATTTTTAAATATAAAAGTTTTAATATGTGTTTAGAAAGTTAATTATGAACTATACAATTTATAAATGAAATGTTAAGTTTAATAATGTTTTGGGTACTAGTTTCACTTTCCCGCATTGTAAGCGGATGCCCAATAAAAAAAAGAAAAGTTTCCCAAGCATAGGTAATTTGACAGGGTAATAGGCAGTACAACTTCTCACCACAGGAGGTAGCTGATTGTCACGCCTCTGTGAAATACAATAGTACTGGCGGGTGAGAAGTCCGCACTGATTTAGAATGAATATATTTTGAAATGTATAACTGTCAGATTAGAAAGGACTTCGGTGACAGGCTCCGTGCAGGACACACGGACCGCTCAAAAAATATTAATTTGTTCAAGATATCTAAGGAATTGTTTGATTAGATGTTATTGTAAAAATTATCTTGATGCTCATTATAACGCCAGTTGTGATTGTTTAATCTTTTAATTATTCTCCTCTTGAGAGCGACCCTATAATCCGGGTACCGAAATACCCCTCAATCACTGTAATATATTATAATTAAACATAATTAAACTTTGAAAAGAAATATCTTGAATTTGTATATAATATACAAAACTTTTTCTACGACCTTATATTTGAATTATTGCATTCTGATTAAAGAGACTGATTACTGTATTATGGTTATGTTTTTATTATTTTATTACGTTTACCCTTAACGATCGGCTCTGACTTCGCTTCCGATTCCGATCCCGACTCCGATCCCGATTCCGACTCCGGTTCCTATAAACCTCCGTTACATCCCTAATACGAACATACATACGTATATATATCAGAACTGCCTTTAATGACCTAAGAGGTAAAAAGTTTCGGTAGATAGCTGCCAGTTCTTAATTAGAGTCAGTGCCATGCTTATCACATAACATTGCTTTTCTGTTTTGCTTGGTTGCATCATTTTCACATAAATACGTGGACTGTTCCAAAAATTGTTAGTGAAATGAAAAATAGTTGGAATGTAAAAAAGTTTACTTATAGCTTTTCAAAATATTCCCTGCCAACCCCAATGAAACATTAAAAAAAAAATATCTTGCGGGAGGTCGAAAAACAAGCGCCGAAATTCTTCGATGGCCTCTTCTGCAGTGTTAATTTTTCGGCCACGAAGCATTTTTTTTACGTTTTATAAAAAGAAATCACATGGAGCTAAATTTGAGCTGTACGGAGGATGGGGTAATCTTTGTACCCCCGAAGTATTCAAATAGTCCATGGTTCTAGCAACTGTGTGAGCGGGCGCGTTATCTTGGTGAAAAAGAATGCCACGGACACCGCTTCTTGGTCGCTCGCTATTCAACTCCCCGAAAGCTTGAGGCAGACAAACTTCGAAATTCTGCGAACTGCAAAAACTGCAAAATTCCTTCTTTGAACTTTTCTAGCATAAATTTGCATTAATCAACACGACGGGATTTTTGCTCTTCGTTGAGAGAATGAGGTATCCATCGCGAAGCAAGCTTTTTAAATTTAAAGTGTTCATGCAGGATGGTGGAAACTGCCTGTGATTTTCATGAGTTACTGCAGGCGTAGGTCGGCCGGGTCTGGGGTCATCGTTAAGGTTCTCTCGACCACGTTGAAATTCATGAAACCAATAAGTAACCCTTTCTAATGCAGGAGCAGACTCCCCAAATGCAGCTTGTAAATTTTCGTGAGATTCCTTGAAGGTTAACCCTCGTTTATAAAAGCTAAAAGCTTCCCGCAAGACGCACATTGTTGCAAACAAAAGAGTGACAGATTTTTTTTTTTTAATATTTAAAAAAGAACTACGCATAGGTGGCCAATGATTTTCAGCAAAGCGATTTGTATTGAAATTAGCCAATGTCAATTCAAAATGGTTTCCACAAAAAATATTGTATTTATTCTGTAGCTAACAATTTTCGGATTCGGATCAATTTTAGGTACTTTGATAGTTTATATAAATCCCAAATAAACAATAACAAAAGAATTTATATCAAAAATCTAGAAATGCAAAATAAGAAATTTTAAAGCATTTTAAATATATACGATTGAACATCATAGTTAAAAACAAAGAAATATATAAAGATAGAAAATATACCAATCTGCTTTGCTAAGAAAAAAATAAAATATGAAAAGAAAAATAACATGCTGTTTCTGTAAATGATGCGTGTTGCTTAGACTTTTTTGATGTGTGTATAACCACAACACCGTAGCTTCGACTTGAGACGTTACGAGTTATGACATGACTAAGTTCCGTGCGTAACGTAGCAGTACTAAGTAGCCGCACACTGAGATAAGACTAGTTGCGAAAATCACGCGTACTCGTTAACTAATGGCGCCTGTAAAGTAACTAGTCACGTTACGTTTCGTGAACTCACATTCACAGTCTAATGTCATGCTTAAGTTCTTGAGGACTGTTAAATCTGGTTAAAATCTTTATTTTCAATAAAAACAAAGTCACTTACATGAGAAAAATAATAACTTAAAGTATAGTTCAGGTTCGTCATTTCACTCAATAAATATATCATTGTAGGTAGGTAGGTACAATGTATGTAATGTATTCATTTGCCCGAGGACAAATTATCCGAATGATGTAGGTACGTACATATTGAGCTAGTCGAGTTTTGAATACATTAAATGAATGTTAATTTTTAATGTGCGATGATAGTTTATTATACATTTAGCTGTGGCTGTCATATGTCAGCATATTTTTTCACTATAATTTGTTCTAGTTTTAGGTAAAACTAAGAAACTAGTTCGGCGAGTACTACGTCGTGTTATGTGGTTAACTTCAGTGAATGATAAAGTAGATTGTATTTTTTTGGATAAAAATGCACGTATTGTACTTAAATAACTATTTAAGGTTCATAATTTTAATAATTTATTGAACTATAGGAAATTGCCCTATTGAATGTAATTGTTTCAGTCAGCAACAAGTTAATAAATTTGAATCAAACTGGAATATCTGCGGTCCGAGTTGGGATTAACAGAAGGCAGTTATAAGCTCTCAGCTTATGTTGGACGCGGATTTCAAAACGGTTAACAGGACTTAGGGTCCGATTCTTGCAAGGTTTAAGTAGAGATATATTGAAGACTGCACGGCTTCGCTCGCGTGTACATATTTATATACCGGGTATTAGTGAAACGCTCCCGAAAACGAAGACAGACGATAGTGCTAATGAAACCTTTGATGATGGATCAGAAAAAAATCGATCCTGATGAAAAAAGACTATCTTTTTACAGTTTTTATTAGAATTTTTCGTTTTTATTGAAAATAAAGATAGAGCGTGAAAAACGCTAAAAACAATTAAAAAATAAAATTCACCGTTAGTATCTATACTATGAGAATGAAGACAGACTATACTATCGTCTGTGTACATCTAATTTTTTTGCTGACATTTACAATTTTGATTCGAAATGTATCCAATACTAAAAGTGCTTCTCTTCTGTTAGGTGTAATGAAAAGAAAAGGTTTGATAACAACATTTTGATGATGTGAGTTTAAACTATCTTACTAAAATTATAAAGGGAAAAGTTTGTGAGTATTTTCTAAAAATGTAGAATTATGGATTTATTTTAACTAGTTCTGGGAGAAGCCCATGCAATCTTTGGTTTAATGACCAGCTTATAATTTTGGTTCAATCTCAGAAGATCCATTGGCCAGATCCATAATGGATCTAGTGACAATTTTTTTTCTCATTATCAAAATGTGGATCTACTGAGATTTTTTTTTTCAAAAGATCCATTGGCCAGATCCATGATGGATCTAATGATATATGTATCTCTCATTAGATAGACATATTTTTCATGGCCTATAAAGCATATTGTCACAGATTTCCTTGCTAATCCGTTAAATTGTTGTACTGTTAAATGCAATTCTTACTGATGCACCATTCCTTGCCTTTCTCAAACCAGCAATATTTAGAAAATGCTAAAATAATTATGAAGTTTCATAAGATTATACATACAGCTATTAATTAGGAATAACAAAAGGAAGCATAGAAAAATGAATATGGTCGCCATAGATAGAAGGGACTTCTGCTTTACTAAGGTCGCCCTACAGGTACCCCGAGAGGATTAATCGGGACGTCCGATTAATAATAAAATAATAATAATAACTTCACACACCTAACACACGGCCGTCTGATCCCAAACTAGGCAAAGCCTGTACTATGGTAACCAGACTGCTGATAAACATTCTTATATATTTCTAAATACATACATATTATATAATTATGTACTTATACGGGAATTAACGCGATCACGAAACGTCGAAACGTCAGGCAATTCAGAGGTATGTAATACCTTTTCGTGATCGCGTTAATTCCCGTATAAGTACATAATTATATCATGGAACGCGAAAGTTTAAAAGTTAGTATACATATTATAGATAAATTACACCCAGACACAGAACAAATTATCGTGCTCATCACACAATTATTTGTCCTGGGTGGGAATGGAACCCACGACCTCTGGCTCAACAGTCAGGGTCACTAACCACTAGACCAACAGGTCAGTCAAAATTATTATTATAAAAAAATCTCAGTAGATCCACATTTTGAAATGAGGATTCAATGAGAAAAAAAATTGTCACTAGATCCATTATGGATCTGGCCAATGGATCTTCTGAGATTGATCCATAATTTTCTGCATTAAATACTGCGCAAACAAAAAAAAAGACTTACAAGCAACTTTTTTTGTCAGTCTCAACTGTATTGTTGTCTTAACCACCATCTCATTGTGTACATATTAATTAAGAACTTGTAATAATATCTACAGCTTTTAATGTAAAGGTATTTTCGTTGTTATATAAATCTCTGTCAGTCTCGTAAGCACGGCTAGCTCGGCAGGTTGCTATGGATAGAGCAATATTGAGAAGGAAACGGTTATGCCCTACCCTGCCTAAAGGGTCTCGCCGGACTACTATTATCCCTAATAACATTTTCCTTTACCTGCTAGTCTCGCGTATATGAAAATAAGCTTGTTTGTGCGTCGATATGGATTCTGTTAAATATAGAATGGAGACTATTACAAAGGAGTTTATAACTATTTCAATATTCCTACGCATAAACTGTGGATGGTTGAAAATAATACGTAGGTGGATGGGCACAACTGCATTGTTAATAATGTTATTTTACACAATAATTCATATGACTTCGATACGGATGTAATAAATTAACGGATATATTTACAATTAAGATATAATTAATTAACTTACAATCCGTTTCATAAGCTAGGTGCCAGGTGTATTCTCAGTTTGAAAAGAGTTAGGGTTTAGTCAACTAGTATGACTGGGTTCATTCGTGCAACTAAGTTCATGTGTGATCATTTATAGATAAAGAAATAGCACATAGCGCTTAGAGGTTGTCGCTATCGATTTCTCTTAAGCATACTTAGAATGGGTAGCAAGAGACAAACAGATAAATAAGCTGCTGGTACATATAATACTGCAGTCACTTTATTGATCGCTCAGCAAAATATCAACTTGAAGCACTGGAGTCTGTCGACCAAGTAACCTTATTAACGACGATGTGCTTACGAAAAGGGCACTGCATACTCTTGAGCATCGTCGTAAAGTCGCCTACTTATCGGTTTGCTAGAGGATTCACTTCGGTGAGTGTGCGAAGGCTCTCTTCGATCTAATTGGATCCTCTCCATTCCTTCATCGGACGACTGGACGCAGGCAGAGGTTCCACCCTTTCATTGTCGAAACACCAAAAAGTCGAACGAAACGTTTTGACAGTGACAGCTCCTTTTTGGTTCGAGTGGCCAAGATCTGGAATGGACTGCTTGCGTCTATTTTTCCAGACAAGTATAATCTTAGAACATTCAAGAGTAAAGTGAATAGGTTTCTCTTGGATAGACGTGTACCAGCTCCGTCTTCATCATCACTTTCTGTCAGGTGAGTTGGAAGACAAACGCCTATTTCATTACACAATGAAATAAAAAAAATCAATGAAAATAATTAATCAATCATTTTGTTTTAGGTAAAATAATTGATTGTTATTCAGACGGATTAAAGTACTAAATCAATATATTATTTAATTCATAAGTATGTATTATGAAATTGTATTTCAAAACAGGCTTATATTTCTTTATGTAACTTATATTTTTTATACGACTAAGTGGGCAAAACCACTGCCAATGCATTACAATAGAAATGTGTTATACATTTCTATTCTTCTCACGATCTTCTGCAGAAAGCAGGAGGCCCGATTCGAGTAGAAATCAACTGTGCGCTACCTCCCACATACGCAAAATGAAATGGCACATTAGGAATGTTGACGTATTGTTTTATGTTTTATCTATGTGCACTTACTAAGGTAAAAGAATGCCCAAAGTCTATCTCAAGAATATAACAACTTAATCCTCTTGATAAATTCAATAGATCAATAGATAGCTGCCAATCTCACAATAGATTAGACCTACAATACTAACAACAAATATATATGGATTACAATAAAAAATTATGGGGTTTGTAAAGGATTAGCAGTTCCCGCGCGGCTTCGCTCGTGTGTACATATTTTTATATTTTACGTGGAACCCTAATTCTTTTTCCAAAATAAAAGTAGCTTAAGTTAATCCTTATAACACACCAGCTATCTGCCAGTGAAAGTCCGGAGATTAGCCGGAACAAACAGACAGAAAGACAGACATAAATTTTAATAACTGTTTTTAGGCATAGGTATCGTACAAATAACTGTATGTACTATATACTTAAAAATAAAAATATTATTTTGACATTACCAACAGACACTTCAATTTTATTTATTTGTATTTGAATTGATATACGATTTTACTCACGTGATTAAAACCGTATGTCCTTTCCGTCTTTTCTAATATATATATATATATTCTTACTAAATACAAAAATGCTGTAAAATATTTCATAATAAATGCTCCCTTCGTGAACACAATTTGATAGCGTCAGAACAGAAAAGAAATCACATAAGATATACATCTAAAAATAAAATAAATTGGGGACTTGGTTTATAATGAGACCCACTCTTGATGCCGGACAGAAGAGGTGAGAATATTTGTGATATATAAAAACCCGCTATAGTGTGAGTGGCTATTATTACCGGTCTACAAAATCTCTCCAGGATTTTAAAATGAAGTTTTTTGACAGATTTTAGCAGAATATTTGTCATTTGTGACAAATGTCGTGTGATAATAAAGAAACAAGTGAAATTATTAAGATCAAGTGTAGCATTCTGACCTCTTCGGAATGAATGACGAATGGCGTGTGATAGGATAGCCGAGTCGATTCTAGGATTAGAACAAAAAGGGAAGACAATCAAAGGCTTGAAGTTCTGACATCAACAGATCTGGTGGATCATCAGCTTATTGGAAATCATAAAATATATAAAGCGAATAAAGTGGATAGAAGTGAAATAAAAGAATTATTTACAGATATCACAGTATAATTTATGTTCTCCTGTGAAATACACAACTTTTTAGAAGGAAATCCTCACAGCACACAAGAGAGTGCTACGGTACCTACAGCAAATTGAGTTGAGAATTCACTAAGTAAACGCTAGCCTACGTACTTAGTATTTTAAATTGGATATCCCGAACCAGGTTGGTTAACAGGAAATTGCAACAAAAGGCATATTTTACATTTAAAACGAAGGGATGAAAAACAACTTACGAGTATAACCAGTCAGATTAAATTCCATTTAAAAATTTCAATATTTAGGGTTATAAATGGTTTTGATCTTTAGGAATCGGCGACAATATTGAGAGGGAAGGGGAAATGATATCACATTGAAATGCAATAATTAAAAAGGTTAGGTGGAGAAAAGGGATAAAAAAGGAAATATTTTTTCAAAGAAATAAATACTAAAGAAAACGCTTTTATAAAGTACCTACAGGTTGTTGCAATGCAAAATGACACTACATTTTCCAACATATATATGATTTTATGCATCCATTATATTCCACCACATTCACATTTAACATTTAAATAATTTCTTATTAATTTAATTTAAATATTTAGTTTGAGGACCAAAAAATACGAAACCGGAACGTATCTATTTATAATTTTACAAGGATGTTCTAATGTGCTAAAAAGCAAATGGATACAATTATTTTGTTTTGTCTGTAGTGCGTCCCCTACAATACAAAGTTCCTTTCCTGAATAATCTAGCGACCCCTCACAGGTACAAAAACAGCATTAACATGCTGTGTTAAACTTCCAATGGTCGGCTAATCTAACCACCAAGCTGACAACCTGGAGCCATTGCAAAAAAGTTGAGTAACAGCAATCAGCTTTAAATGCATAGCTTGAAGTACAATATAGCCACAGCAATTTTTTACTCAAATTAGAGACCTACAACTGAGATAGCAGTTAACGTTTACGAGAACCGTTCAAGTACAGATAAGAAACGTTACCGTATTAAGAAAATTCCACGTCCTGTACGTGGAATTTTCTTAAGCTGAAATTCACAAAAAACAATACATGCTAAACATACAACATTCCTAATTAGCAACGTACTATTTTTATAACAGATGTGTTGTGAATTTGAATTAATGCTGTATGTGAATTTAGCATAGGCTTAAGAGTCTGATCCGTACTAACTGTAAAATAAACGATCTCTGTAGGATTTAAAAACGAGACCTTTTCCAAATTCTACTGATTTAGGTTGGGGCATTTTAGGTCATTTCATCTTTATAAAAAAATATAAAATATTTTCGATCTTTATCTTACTCTATCAAGGAACAAGATATGGCATAGAATATTCAATTAGAGACGCCCGACTTAATAGACACTTCTCAAAGAGCTAGCCTAGCTTTGTTTTTCTGTGGCAAGAAGGGTCGTCAGAGCTCTATAGGAGAGTTGGTGGGATTAGTGACGGTTTTGTAAGCTCTACCGAATTCTCTTTTCAACAGACTTCAATAATTATAGTTGAGTGAAACTAAAAAACACGCTTAAATGGGAAAATGAATTTAAAAAAAAAATTGATGAATCCTGGCGAATTTTATCAGGATAATCGGGTATTTTAATCAAATTATTACATTACCATCGGTCTTTGAAAGGTGTGCAAAATTTGAATGAAATCTGGCCGTTTAAAGTGGGTCAAAATCGCGCCCTAAGGAGTCGGTTACAAACAAACATACAAGTGAAGCTAAGATAAAGCGTGTAAAAACAGGAGGAGGTCATCAATTCGTTGGGATCTTACATATATTTTTTATGTAAGTATGTAACCTAATTACAATACAAAAATTATTTCCTTTTTTTTATTTTAAAGGGTAGACCATCTAGTTGCTCCTATTATTATCAGGTCTGAATCTGATAATGGGATCCTGGAGATATCGAAGGAACTCTTCTATTATAACGATTTTGATATTTTTTAAAGTAACTCGTGCATTTGCTGTCGGAAATCGGAGATAAAACTAAATAAAGTAAAACTGATGAAAAGCACACGGCAATCGAAACTACTCGATGGTAAGAATATCACGGGTTACGATTCCATTAGTTTAATATGGTTGCTATGCAGTTTATGCCCGTTACAACGTTGCACTCAATTGCAATTTTAGGCTATTGTAACTTAGATAAACACTGTAAAGCGAGAAATTAAAATGTAAAATTTGAAAAAAGCTTGAATATTTCTATGTAATGTAATGTGTAGGTTTTGTTATTGTCTCTTTGCTGTGCCCAAACAGAGTCCGCAATGAAACATGATTGTAAGTTTACCACCTCATTTACATTGTGGAATTGCAAATAAAGAATAGGTAGATACTGAATACTAGTAATGGAATTTATCGATGTCTTCGAAATCACGTTCGTGTACTAACGAAAGAAATTTGAACTAGCCTGCTGGTCTAGTGGTTAGTGATCCTGGCTGCTGACTGCTGAGCCAGAGGTCGATCGATTCCCACCCAGGACAAATAATTGTGTGATGAGCAAGATCATTTGTTCTATGTCTGGGTGTAATTTGTCTATTATATGTGTGTACCTATTTAGAAATATATAAGCACTAGCAGCGCCCCGCGGTTTCACCCGCGTAAGTCCCGACCCAGTGGGAATATGGGGATAAAAGTAGCCTATGCGTTAATCCAGGTCTCCAGCTATCTACATACCAAGTTACATCGCAATCGGTTCAGTGGTTTTTGCGTGAAAGAGTAACAAACACCCATCCATCCATCCATCTAAACTTTCACATTTATGATATTAGTGGGATGTCAGCAGTCTGGTTACCATAGTACAGGCCCTGCCTAATTTTGGGATCAGGTGGCTGTGTGTGAGATGTTTCAAGTTATTATTATATACATGTGTTATAAAAAGTGATCCACTTTCCGAACTGGCCGTCGTATTGAAACAAATCTAATTTAGGTAAAGAAAGCCTAACTTGTTCAGAAGACTTTTTCTTAGAGGAATCATCATTTGATTTATATTTTAATGCTACCATCCTATAGGTTGAGTACAATGTATCAAACGAATTTAACTCTTTCGTAGTGTTTGTAGTTTGAACTTAGTACTTATCAGGTAATAATTGTATTTCAATTTGCATTATTTCCAGAATAGTTTGTTCAAATCGAGTTCTAACTCGGCAAATTGAGCTAAATATTCTGGTATAAATTTCATTGACATCGACTGTAAAAAATCATAAACTTTTGTATTTAAAAAAAAAATTATATTCCCTTTAGAAATAATTAATTTATAATTCGATTTGTAATTCGGAAGCCATTGTACTCTAAATTCAAAAATGGACTTGCCCGCATTTTAGAAAATTAAAATTATTGTACCTAAGTATATGACAAAATAAACGGAATGGACTCGCCCGGGTGCTTTCTTGCAATAGTTTTTAACTGCAGTATTAAATGAAATTATGTATTTTTATAGTAAGTACGATCTACTACAAAGGAAAAATTAGGTATATGATAGACAAAGCCTAATCCAGGTCGTTTAGGACCAGGAAATGTGGTATATATGTTATGAACACTCTTAGAGGAAAATGGACTGTATTTGAGATAAGAAAAGGACACCAACTTAGGCTTCAACGGAGATACCTAGAAAGAACGTCTACTTCCTTCGATTACCAACAGATTTAGCGCGAATTAGAAACCCACTTACCTGTCCGCTGGAACGTCGAAGGCTTGTGGCTGCATTATTTCTCTACTCAGGCGGCTGGCACAAATTTACTTCACTGTGTACTGTCTGAGTCCAATGAACACACGATGATCACCAGTAAACCCACAATTTACAATAAAAAGAGTGAATTTTCGAAGACAGTTTTACGTCTTGTGCGCGGTTTTCAACTTTTTTTTCTTCCGTACGGTGGCGCTGCACTCGTAGTCTTACGCTCAAGCCAATGGCAGCGCGGTAACGCGGACGCCCATTGGTCGAGGTCGAGCGGGGAACACTACTCGCGCCAAATTCGAATGATCGAAGATTCTAAGATCGAACTAAGATAATATCCATACTAATATAATAAACCTGAAGAGTTTATTTGTTTGTTTGGTTGAACGCTCTAATCTCAGGAACTACTGGTCCGAATAAAAAAAATATTTTTGTGTTGGATAGTTCATTTATTGAGGAAGGCTATAGGCTATATAACACTACCCTACAACAAATAGGAGCGGAGCATCAATAAACAACGTTGCAAAAACGGGCAAAATTAGATAGATAGATAGATGTACTCTTTATTGTACACAGAGCAGATTACAATATTTTCTTATATCTAGATACTTACTAGCTAATGCTATGTACAATTGGCGACCTTATCGCAATTTGCGATCTTCCAGGCAACCATTGGATGGATAGAGAAACAAACGTGAAAAGAGGGCTGCAGTGTACATGGAGCCAATGTAATAATTATTAAATAATATATAAGTACTAATTAAAGAAACTAACTATAAATATATATTAATAGTTTGCAAATGAATATCATGATCGGTACACAAATACATACATACACACACACACATATATACATATATACACACTTATGAACACATAAACAATGCATAACAAATACGGAGATACATAATAAATACATAATAGTACCAAGTATGTCACGATTCACAGAGAAATATAGTGATCTTTCACTAGTTTTTTAAAATTTGTCAATGTTTGTGCACGTCTGATGGCCAGTGGCAGCTCATTTCATAGGCGGACAGCCTTTACAGTGAAAGATTTGTCCATAAACTTGGTAGTATGTGTCGGCATTTTTAACCTAAGATTCTCAGACGACCTCAGGAACCTTGAATGCGTAATATGCAAAAATTCGAAACGTTTTTTGGGATAGTGAGGGGCGCTAGGATTGAACAGAATATTGTACAGTAGTGAAAGGATATGAGTATTCCGGCGAAGGCGTATGGGTAACCACTTGAGCTTAATCCGATATTCAGAGACGTGGTCATATTTGCGTAATCCAAAGATGAACCTGATGCAGAAATTTTGAAGTCGCTCAAGCTTATCAAGTTGGTCCTCGGTGAGATCTAGGTATCTGGCATCTGCATAATCAAGGATAGGAAGAAGGAGTAATTCTGCGAGCGCAATCTTAGTGGCAACCGGAAGAAATTTACGCAGTCTTCTGAGGGACCCTGCAGAAGCAAAAAGTTTCCTACTGACTTCTTGTAATTGTGGACTCCAGGATAGGTCTTTGTCGATGTATATCCCAAGGTTCTTGACAGTATCTTGAATGGGAATGAAGGCACCATCGCAGCAAATCTGGAGTAGACTTGTCCAATCTATTTTTGCTCTCATCCTAGAAGTACCAACAACAATCACTTGTGTTTTTACAGGATTCATTTTTAAGCCATGCTGCTTGCTCCAAACACAGATCTGTTCTAGGTCTATGTTTAAAATACCTATAGCTGTTGACAATTCTTCTGGAGAGGCTTGAGTATAAATTTGCAAATCATCAGCATAAAGGTGGTAAGAAGAAGTAAGTTTATTGGAAATAGAGTTTATAAAAACTGCAAAGAGCAAAGGAGAAAGAACGCCACCCTGAAGTACGCCAGCAGGGGTAGTGCACCATGCAGAGAAGGTGTCTTCAATGCGGATGCGCTGTCGGCGACCAAACAGGTAGTTACGAAACCAGTCAATCGCCGTTGGAGATATGTTAAGAGAGCACATTATCGCACGCAACAGATCAAAATCAACGGTGTTGAAGGCGTTACTAAAATCGAGTAGAGATAACACCGTCAATTTTGCCATTTTCCATTCCCGACCTTATATCATTCGTAACATGAGCCAATGCCGTTGTGGTACTATGACCGGGACGAAAACCAGATTGAAGGGGATTTAAGAGGGTGTTTTTACAGAGGAAAAGGCTAAATTGGTTGTACACCAAGCGTTCAAGAGCTTTGGAGAGGAAAGGTAAGATGGATATAGGGCGATAGTCAGAGAAGCTGGTAGGGTTAGGGTTTTTTGGTAAAGGAATTACTTGCGCTTCTTTCCATGCCACGGGAAGTTTCCCACTTGATATAGAAGAATTAAATAGGTGAGTAAGAACAGAAATAATTTCAGCCAAGATTGGCAGGATCATGTCACGACTAATATTATCACTTCCAGTTGCGCGGGAATTGATAGACACTATACTCTTCTTAACATCACAATCGGAGAATTGGCTAAAGACGAAAGCTGGATAGTCAGGAGCTGGAAAAGAGGAAAGACATTTTAATGTGTTTTCTTTAATAGTCCTATCAAAGTTGGACGAAGCAGAGAAATGGCTATTCAGTAGATCGAAATTTAGGTCTTTAGGGACTGTATCTTGTCGAAATTTTCGAACTCCTAGTGATCTAAGAAATCTCCATACTTTGGCTGGGTCTCCATTTTCTACAGAGGAGTGAATATAAAATTATTCCTTTTGAGAGCTTCCGTTGCGTGCGCTGCATAAACGGTTAAAGTTACGCAAAAATCATGTATAACGGAATTGTTCCCCTTTAAAAGTTCTAAAAAACTGTCCGAGACAGTATATGTCTATCTTTTAAGGTTGACTCACTATGACCTCTTTATATGGTAATCAAATTTGTTCTAAAATAATGCATTATTTGCGAAGGTATTTTTATAAACATGATATTAATCCTTATCCAAAAAATTGACATTATTTGATTTAAATGAATATCTTAGGAGATATCATAGTTTTAAAATAACTCCGCAACAAAATAATGATCAGTTACTCCGCGCGCATTTGTGATGTGCAAGGTACGCGGTCTTTAAAATACCTACTACAAAACTACTACTAATTATATAAATGCCTATTTAATATTATTACATACCCACACTTTATAAGACCCCAGCACTTTTACCCAGCGTTCCTCTATTATTCCGGTTCCCGTGTCATTTTTTACTATAGTTCAACTCTTACTGATCATAGCGTGATGTACCTAAAATAGCTTCTTAAAGTAATGTAATAAGTAATAATCTTATAGTAATGGAATATATTTTAGAAGGTTTTTTCCTCAAATTAATGCGAGTGAAACCGCGAGCACAGCTTGTAATATATAATTTATCTTAATAATTTTGTTTAATGTTGTTGACCAGATCAACGTTTTCATAAAGTTACTAGCAACCCGCCCCGGCTTCGCACGGGTACAAATTATATACCAAAACCGTCCTCATGAATCACTCTGTCTATTAGTGAAAACCGCATAAAAAAACCGTTCAGAAGTTTTTCAGAATATTTAGTGACAATTGTTATTTTCTTCGCTAGAGAGCTCCGATAAACGTGTGCGACCGCTGCTAATCATATAGGCACGCGCCGCCGGCTCTCTGGCCGGTACCGCTGAACCGCTAAGTCCACAAGTTATCAGTGTTTCTCTACTATATTATACATGTATTATACATATAAACCTTCCTCTTGAATCACTCTATCTATTAAAAAAACCGCATCAAATTCCGTTGCGTAGTTTTAAAAATCTAAGCATACATAAGGACAGACGGACAGCAGGAAGCGATTTTGTTTTATACTATGTAGTGATAGCAATGGGATATATAATAATAAGTGTAGAGATATACTCGTATATAGGTAGTACATTTAAATCGATGAGATAGATTGTTTATTTGTTAGCATACGCGTGTTTATTGTTGAAAGCTATATAACATCACGGTACCACCTATAGAACAGGAGCAGTGACCATAAACGCGGTTGAAACGGTTACTCTTTTATAATGTAAATGGCAAAAAAATGTCTCATACAGGGCCATCACGTTGGGCCCTCATCAGTTATGTCACATTATGATGAAATGGAATTGAGCACATAATATCCCAAATATCCGAGTGGACTTGGTATTTTACATAGAAATTTCTCACTAAATAGGAGCAAAGTCGTGGACGTGTTCAGGAGTTCAATTAGATAACTGTGTGTTTATTCCCTGACTCCATTCAACTCGTATATATTATATTATAATATGTACTGTAACTAAGCGAAAAAGTGTATAATGGTTATGATTTTTCTGGATTGCCAGCTGTTATTTTCTTGGAATGTGTAAACATTTCATAAAACAAAATCCTAAAACCTAAACGAACAAAAACAACACAGACAGCTGGAATCTATTTAACTGACGAATACTAGCGTAAAGTATACTAAGTTTATGCGAAATACCTAACACGTTTAATTGGGAACTGAAGTCAGTATTTAGCTAAACACTCAGCACGTCGACCGAGACAAGAAAACTGATTCATCCGTCTATCTTTTGTTTATAACGAGGTGATGGCGGATTATGATTCAGCTTCGTTCATAACAATAAATAATATATATACTTGTGGGACTTTTGTCATAGGGTTATTTATTTTAATTATTGAATTTTTTCAAGCTTTAAAATTTTAGAAAGTCAACTCTTATGACTGAACTCAAATGAGTTGAGCGTGAGAGCGCCTAACCGTTTCTGTAGCTCAACCCATCCTGGGTTGTTTATGTGCGATCCTGGGTTCGATTTCCGACTCTAGAAATTTTTTATGGGGTTTTCTGTTGAGTACGGAATTCTCAATGAAAAAGGACTCGACATACTGAAACAGACCCCCATCTGTCTCATGTGGGTCCATAAATACAGTTTGTGAAATGCGGGTGTCAGTCTACACAGACAAACTGTAGATACACAAAAACATTATATCTCTTTATGGCCCCTCAAATTATGGCTTAAATTAAATGCTGGCCGGCTATCACAGGCTAGGTATGCATTGCAAACCAGGCACAAAATGATATATATATATTTTATTTTTTTTACCACCAACACCTAGGACAGGTCTTGACAACAATGTCTGGCGACCAGGTCTGTTTCTGGGACCAGATTTTGCGACGAGCAGCCCGTCTTGCCAGCACTAGACTGTACCAAACTCTGTAATTATTTTCAAAAGTTTCTCACCTTTACAGCTTCAAAGATCTGCAATTATTATTTTCTGTTTCAGTGGCCGTTCATATTTCAATGCCGGTACGTATCTATCTACTGAGTTACGAAAGGAGATTAAGTTCTATGCATATATACTCAATTATTGAATTAGTTATTTGCGAACTGAAAATATGTTCACCTTAAGACAATTTCACAAGACACCTCGAAGCTTTACCGCACGAATGTCAATAAAAATGCTGTTAGCGCGTGTCAACCTTAGTATATACTAATGATATGATTTAAAGCGAGAAACAAGTATTTTAGGGTTTTAAAGCTTGTATCGTATTTTATAAACGGCTCTAAACACCACGTTGAGTAGACCATTAGCCAGTATGGCTTGATATTTAACGCGTCAAAGGGGTCAGGAAATAACAAGACGGATCAAGTCCATCCCCCGCAAAATTTCCGTCGTTAAATGTGCAAACAATCTCATCCTGGCTTAATAGTACACAAATTTTAATACAAAGTTGAAAGTAATATCTGTAGAAATATGAAGAAAATCGACTTCAGTAATTTAAAACTTCTTCAATAATTATATTAAACTGCTTTTCAGTGATTTTCATCACAGAGGAAAAGGAGCCAATAACACCTATAACACACTCGTGTTTAAATCCAAATTAAAAGCATTATTGTTTGACATTTTCTTTATTTTATTATACCTACAATTTGTAAGTGTGTATGTGTAAGTGTATCTGACAAATGATGTGCATGGGTTCATATATATGTGTGTATCATATATATGTGTGATATCTCGCCTTAAATGTTAGATTGTTGTTTGTATATCTAATGTTTCAAACATAATGTAAATTGAAAATCAAAACAATTAACTTTTCAAAAATAACAATACAAACAATAACCAGAAAACTTAAACTACCGATTGCCAGGTCAATCAAACGATTACCAACTGCGAGGACCGTTCTGATTAAGATTAAATAAATAAATAAATTGCATAAAATATTAGATATGTGAATTCTGTAAGTTTTGACTTTGGAACATTTAAGAAGAAACAAAAATGTACCAGTGTTTTAAATAATATTACAATATTCTTAAAATCATATAACACATTGACTTCGCGTCTGACACTGAACCAACAAATAACCAGCAAAGCAATTCCTGTAGACTTCAAATAACTTATTTTGAGGGTCGTAATTAAATTATGAGCATCCCTTTGGCGGGTTCGTGAGCTTAATAAAAGCGTAATAGTTATATTTCGAGAGAGGGTGGCTGCTTGGTTGCGCAATTACGTCGATTACAAGGGACGTTATTTAGGCAACTGCGGCGGCGAAAGAGGATTGTGGTGCGTTGGACTATTGCACGAAATTAGTAACGGTCCAGAATATAAAACAATTAAGTTATTGTGGTCAAACTTTGACTCTATTGTGTCGATAACTTTCACAGCATTTATTAACTATGTAAAATAGATTTCAGCTTAGGACTAAAAAAATTAATAGAATTTGTTCATACCAATACCTGTACGTAGTAAGTACATAACCCTAGGATCGCAAACAGGTATACCACAAAGCTTATTTGTCATCTTAGTAAAACACCTATAGAGACCATCTATATACAGAAAAAAAAATTGTTCTAAAGCCGAGTAACTAAAGTAAATTAAGAAGTAAACAAGTATAAATAAAAAATATCCCTGACTCGAAAATCCCTTCAAAGATTAGAAATGAGCTGATGATCAAGTCATGTTTCAAACAAAAAAACCGGCCAAGTGCGAGTCGGACTCGCGCACCGAGGGTTCCGTAAAATATTTTTATTATATGATGTAACTAAAAATATACGGTTTTCGCAATTTTTCCTTTATCTATGCTATAAGACATTGCTTCGTCCCAAATTTCAAGATTCTGAGTTCACGGGAAATACCCGGTAGGTTTTGATTCCCTTGCGAGTGTCGAAAATTTGCGAAATTTATTATTTTTTTTTTATATTATAGGGGGCAAACGAGCAGACGGGTCACCTGATGGTAAGTGACTACCTTTCGTCCATGGACACCTGCAACTCAAGAGTCACAAGCGCGTTGCCGGCCTTTGAGATAGGAGTACGCTCTTTTCTTCAAGGTTTGAAGGTCGTATCGGTCCGGAAATACCGCAGGCGACAATTTGTTCCAGAGATTGGTTGTGCAAGGCAAAAAAAAAACTGGAGAACCGCACAGCGGTGGAATGCCAGTTATCCAGGTGATGGGGATGAAAGTTTTGTCGCGTTGAACGATGGCGAAACGTTGCGGCCGGTATAAGTCCGAACAATTCCTCGGAGCACTCCCCATGATACATGCGATAGAGAATGCAGAGTGAAGCTACATCTCTACGCAACGTCAAAGGGTCAAGCCGATCTGAAATATCCTGGCAATCGATGATTCGAGTCGCTCTCCGTTGAATGCGGTCAAGAGAACAGTATTCCATATGCGGCCGAACCTGCGCCTTATAAAGTTGTAGGCGGTGGGCTGGGGTGAAATACTGTCTCGATCTATTCAGCACACCAAGCTTCTTCGAGGCTAATTTGGCCTTATCCTCCAAGTGACCGCGTAACTGGACTTCGTTCGATATATCGACACGGATTCCGATGCTGGCTGTGGCAGTCAGGGAAGTGCTTTCAAAGCGAGGTGACACGACAAACGGTATCTTTTTGGCGGTGAACGCGCAAACCTGTGTCTTCGTTGGGTTAAATTGGACTAGATTAAGTCGACCCCAATCAGAAACTCCTTCTAAGGAGGCTTCGATTTCAGACACAAGTTTGGATCGACTCTCAGTGACGTTTTCCCGAGAAATGTTAGCACAGCCGGTATACAAGGCATCACTCGTGCTTTCATCGGCATAACAATGAATGCTGCTGACTTGCAGCATATCATTGATATGCAGAAGGAACAGCGTGGGTGATAGCACACAGCCTTGTGGGACACCAGCATTCGCAGACTTGAAGTCGGAGCATGCACCGTCGACAACGACCTTGATGCTTCTGTCTGCGAGAAAACTGGTGATCCAGTTGCATAATTTCTCGGGAAGCCCATAGGAAGGAAGCTTCGAGAAAAGCGCTTTGTGCCAGACCCGATCGAAGGCCTTCGCTATGTCCAGACTGACTGACAACGCCTCCCCCTTGGTCTCGATCGCCTGTGCCCACCGGTGTGTTAGATATACGAGAAGATCACCAGCTGAACGACCCTGACGGAAACCGTATTGTCGATCATTGAGTAGCTGGTGGTTTTCTAAGTACCGAAGGAGCTGGCGGTTGACAATGGATTCCATTATCTTGGAGAACAAGGTGGTTATGGCTATAGGTGTATAGTTGGACGGATCTGAGCGGTCACCTTTTTTAGGGATCGGGTACACTAAAGCTGTCTTCCATGAGTTCGGGACGACGCCGAGGGAGTAGGAGAGCCGATAAAGGCGCGGTAAAACCGGTGCCAACTCACGTCTTCAGCACGATGGGAGAGATTCCGTCGGGCCCACTCGACTTATGAATATCGAGGGAAAGAAGTGCTTTACGCACTGAGCTTTGGAAGTAGCGGACTTGCGGCATAAATGGCTGTATCTTTTGATTGCGTTGGCTTGGAAGTTTGATTTTTTCACAGCTCCAAGGAACAGTAGATTTAAATATTTAATATAAATTCCAGCTTGATACCTCCACGCGTTCTTCTGTCTCTTGACAGACAGACAAATCTACGGACGGACGGACAACAAAGTAATCCTATAAGGGTTCCGTTTTTTCCTTTCGTGGTACGAAACCCTAAAAACTAAATCAAAATCGGTCCATCTGTTTAGGAGCTACGGTGCCACAATCAGACACACAGGTACACACCTTAAACTTATAAACCGGAGAGTGTTAAAACAAATTAGATGACTAGAGCTATCATCCTCAAGACAAGTCTTTTACTACTTATTTTTTAAGATATGATTTGTTTCAACTGTATGTTATTAACAATAAAGAATTATAAAAATATTTATAAATTTAGATATTCTTATGTACTCCTGTCTTCTGGCAGTTTCACATTCATAATGTTACCATGGTATCCAAATTCAGGAGTCGATAACAAGCAGACATTCTACATAATATATAGTTTAATAGACAAATAAAGTCAATAGAGAAGTCAATCGGCAATTAAAAATAATTTTTATGAAGATAAATGTGACATTTCATTGAGACGATAACCGTATTTACTCCTAAAAGCATACATTATACAGAAACGCTTTAATCCAGAACACTTAACATGTCAACATGTTGAATAAGAAATTCGGAAGTGTTCTAATACTTCTCCTAAAAGTGGCTGTCTTAAGCGTGTTCTCAAGCAAACTGGATAACGCTTAACTTATTGGAATACTTATGCAAAGCCTGGCAACTCCACGGTTTGACTACATAATGCCAGGGCAAGAAGTTAATGATTATTACGCCACTTTGAACTAGGTTGTAAAGCTAGTGAAATAATGAGGAATATAGCAATAGTTAGGAATATAATTTCGTTGGATAAGATATGTACGACGATACCAATACTTTAAATTAATATTTAAGATTCCAGGCAGTTCTCTATGCTGAAAACTACCAACTTCTTTTTCAATTCCTTTTAATTTTTTTTGTAAAAGCTTTGGCCACTTTATTAAACATTTTTATACACATCACATAACAATTATTTTGAAATAATGATGCCCTGCAAGCAGGTATTATGAATTTAGTTGTCAAAGAGTATACAAACACTACGTTAGTTGGGTCTCTTTTACCTAGGATTGAATTATCACCGACAATAACAAATTCATTCGAAAATGTTTCCATGTGGATGCAGATTTCGAAGATATACAAGCCTACATATTCCATAAATACATACCTTGAACTATGTGGCTACCTGTAAGGAATTACATCCAGCACTTTTTCTAATTTTACTGGTCTATAAAGCATATCATCAAACTCTGTGATATGAATGTCCTACTGGTATGTGAGAAGGTTTACTGAATTCGTTTTAATATTTTAATCTAAACGTGTATAAAAATTCGTGTCACATTGTTTGTTCGCGATGAACTCTTAAACTAATGAACTGATTTTAATGAAATTGTGCACAAAGTGAGCGGTTTGGTCCAACTTGTGAGATAGTTTTTTTTATTGCAAATTACCTAGCAACGCGCTAACCGGGTAGGTAGTACCATGTAAAAAATAGAATGGTTAGGCAACAGAAAACTGTCGGGGACTTAAAGTTTGAGGTGGTTGATGGTGGAAGCTCAGTTTAAAGATATAAAGTGCTTATATGTTTATTAAATTATCCTTTGCCCCAAAATATATAGGTATTTATCATTTAGTTTCAGATACCTAAGTTTAATTTATTAACTGTTGCCATCATCATCACGTGGCTGCAAGCACATTCGTTGTCAACGAAATATTTAAAATAAAATGCCCATTTTATATGCTATAATTTAAACTGCCGACATCGTTGATAGCAAGTCTCAAATTAAAAAAAAAAATTACGAACGCACTACTTTTTTCAGACAACGCTAGTTTCAATCCTATCAAGAATCAAAAGTTCTCTTTAGTTAACATGTAAGGTAACATTTTCTTACTTTGTAGGTGAGTAAAAACAAAATAACCAACGATTAACGTAGCGTAGTGATATACAGAGTATTGTTTTATCCTTTCAGCCAAATATAAATGTAAAGGATACTGGTTATACGTGCTCTTACAAAGATTTCCGATTTTGTTCCCACTTTGAGTATGCGTCCTGAGTGACGGCGCACCGCGCACGCGGAATCCGCCGCGCACGAATACTCGCGATGTTTGAACCTATCCGGACTGCAAGCGGGCGCGCACACAATCTGGCGCATTATGTTGATCTGGTCGCACTGGTGGTATGGTCAATGCGCATCTTTTGATTTTAACTGGCGGATAGTGTATTGTCATTATGTTGCAAATTAATTTAAATTAAGAGTTTCTTTAAAATTATCGATATAGATAATGTTATCACGGCGCTGATGGAAAAGTCTATTACATTCCAGCGTATTCACCGTCTCTTCTTGCCATAGATACAATTTTGTGCATTCTTTTTATGACACTAAATATTATATCATCAGTAAAGAAACTACTTCTTTCTAGATACTGTTAACGTTTAATTTTTGATAAAGACATTATTAAACTAAATATTATAATAAACGCAGGCGCTCTCCAGCGTGCACTCGTCCGCAGGCGCGGTACGCCGTTCATTCAGGATGCTCACTGATAGTGTAAACAATATTGTATCAGGCATTATTATTAAGAATTTTATTGTAATGACTAAGTAACTAATAAAATATTTCTTTTACTTTATTTTTGGAACGAAGTTCCTTATGGGGCGTTATGGAGGGGTACCCTAGCCGGCAAACAAACGTCCGTAACGTAAGATTTTTACGTATAGTCTATGTATGATGCCTATACAGTGTCTAATGTATAGTCTACGTGATGACTGTTATTATTATTATATATTTTTATAAATCATTGTAAATAAAATAAAGGTGTTAAGATAATTTTGTAAAGTAGTTTTTTTTTATTTTCATCGATAAAAAGATCATAATAAAAAATGTATACCCGAATAATTATTTTCTTTATACCTCGAATAGAACTTGAAATTAATATTTTTACAATTAGGAACTTCGTTCCTATCTGGTGTCCCACGATACCACACAGTTTTTTTTATTTATTATTACTATCTTAATGCATTTTTATTAGATTTATTGTAATATTTTGTAATTCCTATATAATTCAAAAATAATATCATTTTGAAAAATAAAGCAGACATGCCATTTTTTTATTTTGCAAATGATATTTCGTAAATGTTAATTTGATAAATTATTCTGTTGTATGTATACTTAGTATACTTATCAAAAGGTATTTGTTATTACTTTTACATTTTTATGGTATATCATCAAAATATCAGTGCATGTGGTTTTAACCTGTAAATAACTGTTACACTTGTTAATGTTCTTATAATTCTATAAGTTGCAAAATGTATTAGTGTATGTAAGTAGTTGTAGGTTGACCAAATAAATAAATAAAATAAATAAATTACAAATTTACTATGTCCAAAGGTAACTCAATTTTATTTACTCAATTTTTGGTTTAGGGCCTTGTCATTGACGCGTTCAAGGCAGTGCGATATTTATCAATATTGAGTATAATATTTAGTCAAGATTTAAAAAAAAAGTTAAAGTGATGTAAATGTAAGATAATAGGTAGTTACGGAAACACCTTATAAACCTAATACTTCTAAATAAGTTTACTCCATCAGCCATACATATTTTATATTCTAGAAAGTTCCTACGTAATGCAAACTCTGCGGAATCGAAGCTGGGTGATCGACGTTTTATTTTTGTATGATCACGTTTATTCAAGAAATATGCCTGTACAAGATAACCTTGGCCGAAGCAAAGCCTTATCTAAATAAAATTTTATACAAATCGTTGAAGCCATTTCTGAGATACAGGAGATATATGTACATATTATTATATGTACAAGAATTGCTTGTTTAAAGTTATTTGATAGATTAGATTAGATTTCTGGTGACCAGTAGAGTGACCCTACGAGGCCGGGGAGAATAGGATTGCTAGTGTTTATAGGTACCAGTTACCGCCTAGCACAAGACGCCCTGTCCGTAGTCCGTATTTATCATATTTATCAACTTTATTATTCTTAGAAGCTTTTATTTAACTTGCAATGTTTGTATATATGTATGTGTGTTCGGCACGAATCTTGAAGGCTAAATTAGAACCACTTCCCGATGTCCGATTGGGATCAAATTTGGTGTACCTACATATATATCTTCTAACTAAACAAGATAAACCCATCGAGTGTGGGTTCATTTGTTTTGTCTTGGTGAGTACTTTGGTGCTACATAATATCGAGGGTAGGACGATGGAGTCGGAAGGTGGTCATAGGAACTTCTGAATTAAACAAGATAAACCAATCGAGTTTGATGTCCATTGATTCGTCTTGAGAAGTACTTTTTTAAACATCAAACCTACACTAAAATTAAGCTTAGTTTGTGTTGAAGCTTATTTAAAAAAAATATCTGTTAATTTATTTTAAAGAATGCCCAGGTATTAATTCTGCATTGATTTAATGTTGTTTTTTTTACTTTTTACACGCTCGCAAAACTAAAAGTGGCGCAGCTGGAAGGAGGAAAACCTTTGTCTTGAAATCCCTAATTTTAAAAGTTTTCCGAATAAAGATTGTTGAGTCCCAGAAGAATTGAATATGGAAGTATTCACTAATCCTTTGATAAGTTGTGGTAGTTTGTGGTAGAAACCACACTTGATATTAAATTAAGAGACAAATTTTAGTTCTGTTTAACTAAAATTTGTCTCTTAATTTAATATCAAGTGTATTATGCATGTGTGCTTTAGAAAGAAAGAAAGAAAAAGATTTATATTGTATGTACTAGATTACATGTATGGATAGATTATTTAAGTCTATTCAATAAAAACATGGTGCTACCTATAAACACTATTGTCATGAAACCCACGGTCACACAGTCGAACAATACCAGAAGAAATTCTATATCTAGTGACAAAATAAACAGCTAAATCTTCATTTGTGAAAGTGTCAATACGTGGGGAAACATAGCACTAAATCTTTACATTTTTAACACGTTTGCACGTTGCTTGGTCTGAAAGATACACAGCGCTTTCGCCAAAAATACATGTGTATGACAAATAGATACATTATGGCGCCAAGGGTGTTTATATTTTATCTAATAACTTGAAATACGATATTGTTACATGTTTAATATTGCTAGTACGACTGGGGTTGGAATTTAAATTCAGTTGAAAGCTGATATAAAGTGAATACAAATTCAAAAAACAACATGACAAAAACATAAACGAGGCTTTGTGCCTTGATTTTCAATTCCTGTTAACACGTGTTATATTTTTTATATTTATTCGTAGTCGTAGAGTTAGTGTAATATAAATGATACATTACAACTATTTGTTATATTTTGTAAAGTCACAAATTCACAGTAAGACCGTGGACTCAGTCTGACCCCAGCACAGCCTTTACACGTAACCGTTAATAGAGAGGTACGCGTCCTTTGGCATATAACGGGCGGCGGCAGGAAAAAATACCCAGTTCCACTCCATATCATACTCGAGCCATTTTTACATAAGCTTTTTGTCAACTTTAGTCGGATCATCAAAAAATTTACCGCAAATATCCGTATGAAGTAGCGACAGATTACCTACACCTACCTCTAAAAATGTTTCTCAACTACACATGAAGTACTTAATCATTTTTTTTTTTTTTAGGGCATAGGGGGCAAACGAGCAGACGGGTCACCTGATGGTAAATGACTACCGCCGCCCATGGGCACCTGCAACTCGAAAATCACAAGTGCGTTGCCGCCCTTTAAAGTGGGAGTAGGAGAAGAGGGGGAGGGGGGGAAGAGTGGGATGAGGGGGGAGAGGGGAAGGACGGGAATAAGGGAGAGGGAAGGGTTAGGGCCTCCGGTAACCTCACTCACGCGGCGAAATGCAATGCAATCATTGCTTCACGGCCGGTTTTCTGTGGGGCCGTGGTAACGAGCGGAGTCGAGCCGGCCTATACGTGCCGAAGCATGGCTCTCCCACATAAAATCTTTTCCTTCAGAGAACTCTTATGACGCGGTACAAGCGCCTCAAAGTGAAAGTCTCCCCGGTTTTTATTGTTTTCTCACTGCTAGATCAGTGAAGAGTAAAAAAATATAGATACTAGGAGCGGTTTGATTAGTTTTGTTCTTTAAATCCGCTATAAAATATATGTTTTAAATGAATGTCGATAAGTGATTAATAGTCGAGAATACGAATCCTTCATCACATTATAGAATTTCTTTATCGATCTATATCATAAGAGTAGTGTAATCAATAGCGCGTTACAGACCCTTTCTCATCGGAATAGAGATCTAACTACCCTACTCACCAGCATAAAAAAGCATCATACCGTTCACCTTCAGTTTGAACAATAAACTGCCATGCCCTACCTCCTTTTAGTCACCTGACTTTGGAAAACCTCTTCTACTTGTTTGCTTTCTAGTAGTGAGTTACACATAGGGATTGCAATCCGTAAAAGGCATCGAGCAATCCGGTGGACCCAGTATCACTAGACGTCAACCGGAGCCGGTACCATATTAACGGGTCCGGTCATAGAATCCGACAAAAAATAGACGACTCCAATTTTTTTGGCAGGATTCCCGCGCATTGTTACTTAGGCAGTCACTACAACACCCTGCAGATTGATTAGATTGCAAGTCCACAACCGAGAAGTTTAGAAGCTGAAAGAGTTGTTTTAACCACTGGTTATATTCATTGTAACTTTCTAAGAACTATATTGGCAAATGACACGGGTAACACTGGTTGCTTCAATTTAAACATTTAAATAATTATTTTAAATAATTCATTTAAAATATATCTAATTTAAAATTTAGGATAATTACACAATACTGTGGTCTAAGGTAATCATGGTTGATTAAGTTACATTTAAGTAATATAAGTTACATTTGAATATTTTTACTGGCGTCACGCGTAAACTCTTGAAACTTAATAGGAAGTAATATTACTAATTACGAACCATGATATTTTGACTAATTACATTATATACTAGACTTTAATTGTTGGTTGCTAACAAGGAAGAAAAAGAGTTTTGTCTGTCTAAACGGTAATTTTTATAAAATTTATGCTAACTCTCTTAAACCTCCTTTATACAGCTCATTTTTTCGCCAACCGAATTGATATTGATACCTTATTACAATCCCTAGTTACACACATACATCACCTTCTTAAGGCATTTTAGAGGCCCTTTACCAGAACTTACTTCAACCTATCAAAGAAATACTAGGAACAAAGATTCCAAGCCATTGTCTGGTCAAACGCAGCAACACTTCACAAGGTTTTGGATGCAATGTTCTCTTAGTTAAAAGGACTTAGAATATTTACCTTTATGAGTGATGTTACAAAACATCCTTCATTACTATATCCTATAGCAATTGCATTCGTGACTAAAATATTTTTAGCCAATGGGTTAGCTAATTTTAGGTCTCTATTCAGGTAGCTCTGGTTTAATACTGCTACAACTTTAATACACCTACAGTTCACTGCTCAGACTTACGGCTTCGAGAAAACTCCAGATTCTTTCAGCAGTGATTGTTTGTATTTCCTGCGGTTGCATGATGTGTAACACTAGGTTAATACTTCGGTACCGCATTAGTGGGCTACAAGAGCATAGAATATGTATTGCAGTTTCTTCTGCCTCTTGACAGAATCTGCATATTGTGTTCTCGCCCAACTTTGGGTTGAACATATGTTTGTTCAGTTTGCAGTGTCCGGTGAGGACTCTTGTTACTGCACAGGTTTTGTATCTTTTGAAGTTCTTTGGATACTCTATTATCATAGCCCTTTATAAAGGCTTTCGAGTGTCTTAGACCAGTCGTGGTCTTCCATCTCTTAATAGCCAATGATGTATATTGGGCGTTTATGATTGAATACGCTCCCTGTTTTTACTGATCCCGCAGAATAGTTCTGGGCCATGCTGTCGGTTGGCTGCACCGGCTTCGGCGAGTTCATCGGCTTTTTCGTTGCCATCGTTGCCTGAATGGCCTGGTACCCATCTTAATGTAATTTCGTTTGATTACCCCAGTGTGTTCAGGTTTTCCTTGCAATTTTGTATTAGCTTTGAGCTAGTCTCAAAATTGTATAGAGCCAATAGCGCCGCTTGGTTGTCTGAGTTGATGTAGATGTGTTGATTTTTTACTCTTCTCTCAAGGTTGATCTCCACGCATCTATTTAATGCAAAGAGCTCAGCCTGAAAGACGCAGACCTCTGCTCCCAGATTGGCGCTAAATCTAAATTTTGGCCTCTAAACCCTAACTCTTTTATTTATTTTTAATGTAGCAGCTGAATTAGCTTTATGTCTAATATTGTCGATATTTAAACCCAGTTACTCACACCAACGCCGCATGGCCCGCCCACTCAAATCAAATCAGTAATAAAAAAATTACTTCGCACTATATACCTACAACTCAATAATATTTTATTAGTCTATATATACAATCTTCTTTCATCAACCGCCTTTACGCAAAAAAAATATCACCTGAGGTTCCAATAATGTCACACGTTATCACTTTTATTCAACACTGTTCTCGTTTCATTTTCAAACTTGTCTGTCACTGTCAATTGAACGCGTCGACCCGTGCTCGGGGGTCCAATTAACGTTTTTAATAAATTGCTCTGTGTTGCATATAGCTGAATATCAACCTTTCATGTGTACTCTGTCCCCAGTTTCCGTATTCCCTTATACTCTGGCAATCCGTGTCAAATTGACTAAATTTATGCAACTGCTGTTCTATTCGCCCTACGCATCAAATGTCATAATTGAGAGGGGATTGCGCTTGAATAATGCATTAATGCACATAAAGCACAAACCGAAATAACTGTCATTATATGCACACTCTCATTAAAGTTTGGATAACCCTTTTACTTTGCTATTCTAATATTCACTTTGAGTGTTGAAATGACTCCCGTCCCATCTGCTGAACTTTGAGGTTTTTGATTGAAAAAAAATAATAATATCGAGCAATTACGTTGGTGAGAGGGTTTTGCAATAACTCTTTGGTTCCAGTGACTGTATTAAAAAACACTCAGCTCATACCTATACCATGAATAGGTACCTAATATTACGTAATATTTTTAGTAAAAATGCTTTATTTTTATGTAATAAACATCATTTTTACTCTCGACTACCTGCCCAACAAACATTTTAGTCGCATAAGTGAAACTAACGCTACTCGAAGTGCTATAACCGTCGTATTTCATTACGGCTTAGTGTCTCATAACTTTATACGACTTTTTAGTCGTATTAGACGTCTTATTCGACTTCTATACAACCTGTCGTATATGACTTATTACAACTTTTAGCGGTAAAACCAGTGCTGTCGTCTTAGTGACGCCTATACAACTTTTACACCGTTATTAATCGTATTAGAGTCGCGGAAACTACTTTTACGCGATGGTCGTGTAAGAGTGGCAAAATGCACTATTAAACGATTTTCAGTCAATTTGATCACTTTTATATAACTTTACAGTGACTGGATGTCGTACTAATGTAGATAAATTCAGTAAACAGACATTCTTTTATTATTCTTAAAAATAACTTTATGACGTTAAAATTAATAAAAAAAGCTGGGCAATGGAATTTTTACACGAAATCTTTAAATGAACCCTAATTACGTTAATGGCTGACATATACTAAGTGCACAGAATGAATAAGTTGTTTAGACGTTGTATTATGATCGTGTCTTGAACTTTAAGTCGTAAAAAGGTAACTGTTAGCACGTTCGTTAAAAATATTTGTGAAAATATTGCTTAATTTAAAGAATTTATAAGGCGCGTTCCTTTTATAGATAAAACTTGCTCATATTACTCGATAAAATTAATTTCCCATTAGTTTTGAAGATGCAAATAGCCATACATAAATATACAAAATGGACACTGACAATGAAAATACTTTATTACAATATAAAATTGATCGTCACAGTCAATCAAAATCCTTCAGAAAAGTCGCGATAGCACATATGTCATTCGATAAAATGCCGTAAAGCGGCTATAGTAAACACCATTACTCGATGAGAAGACTTTTATTTGGGCTTTCACGACATCTACGCAACCACTACATGACTATTTAGTGATTAATGCGACCACTTCGCGACTCTATTACGACACTGATTCGTATAAAATGGGCCTTTTCTCGGTCGTGTCGACGTGTTAGCAACGTATTTGCAACCAGCTTATGGAACCAAAAGTTAGATTTGGCACGTCGTGGCAACCTATAAAATGTTTGTTGGGTGTCCTTTGTGGAGCGTTTGTAACCTATGTTTGGTTTGGGTGCACATGGTCTTAATTTCAACAAAAAATAACTTATTAAATAGAAGGTGTATCTCGTAAGCGTTGTCTAATAATTCCTTTATTTGTATTTTTATTTAGCATATTTCTCTGTTCAACTAATTGTGTAAGAAAATTAATGGATACTTAAATTTACTTCATTGAAATTCAAAGTAATTTTGGTCCTTTAGTTATATTAAAATTTTTATTGAGAGGTAGACTCCATGCTCAGTAAAAAAAACATTCATAAAACACTCTAGTCTCAAAAGGGTATGCAGAGGCGTATTAGGACCCCACATTTTGCCGTACAACACACAACTATAATTTCGTCCCATTCACGTAATTTTTTTGCTTTTTTTTATTGTCGTGAACTGGGCACGTAGGGAATTAAAGATGGAAAAATTGGGAGAATATTAAAAGGCAAAGGATATAATGAGGAATGCTAAGGAAAGAAACGGATATTGCTTTTATGGGGTGATTTCGGAACATAAGCAATAGCCCGAGCCGGTTAGGGTCCGCATACCTATAACTCGAACTGGTTGTTGCCGGGAAGTCCGAGCCTCCGAGAACTAACAAAAAACACTTTTCCTGAAACCACGTCATTAAATCCCCTATTTTCTATTTTATAAAACTCAATATATACATAATACATGTACATATATAACATCGAATGCGTAGTTAAGGAATGACAAATGATGCTTAAATATGTAATATTATGGCCAATGTAACCAGACTAGTCGGTCGATGTCGATTTGGAAAAGTACATACCGTCCGGATTGTTAATGTCTCGAATGAAACAGGTTAGAAGTAGAGGAAACTCATCAAAATGGACTACTTCTGCCACTATTTTTTTTTTTATATTATAGGAAGCAAACGAGCAGACGAGTCACCAGATGGTAAGTGACTACTGTCGTCCATGGACACCTGCAACTCAAGAGTCACAAGTGCGTTGCCGGTCTTTGAGATAGGAGTACGCTCTTTTCTTGAAGGTTTGTAGGTCGTATCGGTCCGGAAATACCGCAGGCGATAATTTGTTCCAGAGATTGGTTGTGCGAGACAAAAAAATTCTGGAGAACCAGTGGAATGCCAGTTATCCAGGTGATGGGATGAAAGTTTTGTCGCATTGAACGATGGTGAAACGTTGCGGCCGGTATAAGTCCGAACAATTCCTCGGAGCACTCCCCATGATACATGCTGTAGAGAATGCAGAGTGAAGCTACATCTCTACGCAATGCCAAAGGGTCAAGCCGATCTGAAATATCCTAGCAATCGATGATTCGAGTCGCTCCCCGTTGAATGCGGTCAAGAGGGAGAAGCTGGTACTGGGGTGCTCCTGCATAGATATGAGAACAGTATTCCATATGCGGCCGAACCTGCGCCCTATAAAGTTATAGGCAGTGGGCCGGGGTGAAATACTGTCTAATTTGGCCTTACCCTCCAAGTGACCGCGGAACTAGACTTCGCTGGCTTCGCTGGCTGTGGCAGTCAGGGAAGTGCTTCCAAAGCGAGGTGACACGACAAACGGTATCTTTTTGGCGGTAGATGCGCAAACTTGTGTCTTCGTTGGGTTAAATTGAACTAGATTAAGTCGACCCCAATCAGAAACTCCTTCTAAGTAGGCTTCGATTTCAGACACAAGTTTGGATCGACTCTCAGTGACGTTTTCCCGATAAATGTTAGCACAGCCGGTATACAAGGCATCACTCGTGCTATCATTGGCATAGCAATGAATGCTGCTGATTTGCAGCATATCATTGATATGCAGAAGAAACAGCGTGGGTGATAGCACACAGCCTTGTGGGACACTAGCATACACAGACTTGAAGTCGGAGCATGCACCGTCGACAACGACCTTGATGCTTCTGTCTGCGAGAAAACTGGTGATCCAGTTGCATAATTTCTCGGGAAGCCCATAGGAAGGAAGCTCCGAGAGAAGCGCTTTGTGCCAGACCCGATCGAAGGTCTTCCCAGTAGGGAGCAAGAAAAAAATTAAGTATATATATATTTTACTTGATTGTTATGCAACTTTTCCTCGAGACGCCAACCTGTATGTATGAAAATCGAACAAAACGTGTATTTTTATGTAATGAACGAAGTTTCACGAATTGTGAGAACTTTTCAAGTAACTTCTTGGGTACCATACAGACATTTATAACGAGGGATCTTGCTCTCACTTGTAACTTTGATATAATTTTGTGTACTCACTTTAACATATGGCGCACTGAATGCAAAACAGTTACACACAAAAACTACATGAGTATTTTACTAGTATTTTCTAAATGATGACCAAAAGAAAATTTTGGACATGTTTTTGCACCATTTATTTATTTTCTCCATTTTACTCTTTGGAAGCGAGTTTCTGACCACAACTAACAAAATGGCGGCACTTTGTTAAGTATGGTATTTATTTCTTCCACTGAACATAATCAACTATCTACTCCAAATAAGAAGTAATCAAAGAAAGCACCGGTAACTGGTGTGGATAATATATTTAATGCCCAAGCTATCTGGAATCATATTTATAACTATTTTCTCTGTCATGAATTTAGGGGAATGTACCCTACTTGATGGTAAGTAGATAATTAAAAACTGAGATATCTGTTTGATGTTTGTGCCTAAAATCGATCTTTCCTTCAACATAAATTATATCGTTTAAATTATTCAATCGATAAATTTTGGTTCGATTTTGTCATCACTACATCTCTAATAACTTCAAATACCAAATGTCACCGTACTCATGCTATGTGAAAAGTTGTATAGTTGGGTCTAGCCCAGGATGGCATTAACTTTATATAAGTTCATTTATGTCAGCGCTTTCTCTTGCAAAATATTCAATTTATTGTATAATTTTCATGTCCATGTAATATACTGTATAGAAAAACATGAATGTCCTTAAAATTTTCAGCACTTTTTTGTAATTTGGGATGTAAGCTACACGAGTTTAAGATAGGGCCAAACCTTTTTATAACACGTTCTATCAACAGCCCTAGTCAACGTTGTAGAATTTTATGTCATAATTTTTTTTTATACATATTCACACACACACAATAGATTATTACACATAAAAATGAAAAATATATTGCGCACTTATAGACCGGACATCGTCTACAAAAGGGACTTATTATACTTTAACCGGTCAGGATATAGGTGGCAATGTTGTTTGGTATGAGTGTTTATAGAGACTAGTTACGTCTTATCTGCTTATTTCTACAAGATTAATAGATTGTCTACATTTATGCATGTATGTATGTTTATGTAAGTATATGATATGTATTTATATAGTATGAAAAGAAAAATGTTAGTTTGTACTCCAGTTACTGTACAATTATTTAAAATAATCTTTAATTGCACCTACTTCTTCTTTTCTCTGCATCACCCAATGGTTGACTGGTAGAGAATGCCTTAGGCATTAAGTCCGCCAATGTACCAAATATGCATAAAGTTATAAATAAATAAACAAAATAAATAAATAATAGAACCACCTGTAGATTATATTGCTTCAATTATGAATTCACTCCAATAGTATTAATAAAGTAAGAGCCCTATTACAAGAAAGACTAGACATTCCTAGATGAGACATTAGGTATTTTGCAAAAACATTCACGCTGAAGAAACACTATAAGGTAACATTTTCCTTAAATTATATATTACAAAAACCCAGATTTCTCAGTTGAGCTTCAATTTCGGCCTTTTTTGTAAAAGGAGTGCCCATCATAAATTATAGGAGATTTACTACAGTTTCTTTAAAGTTAATTCACTTCCTCTAATTGACTTACTCCTTGGTTTTAAGGTGTAAGTTAGCTCTTATATTTACATGTGATCCTGAGGTCCTCAAATCTATTGCCTTGTTAGGCAAAGTTAATTCTCAGGCTCAGAAACAGCATGGAACAAAGACACGAGCGCGGTAGACGGCAATAGGATCTCCCATTATTTAGCACTAAAAATGAAGATGCTGAATTGTTGACATACCTAATACATTTCGGGTTAGTGCTTCAGGGATATTAGGCCCTATATATTAACCAATAATAAAATTGAAATAAATTTGGAGCAACCACATCAAAATGTAAAAAGTATTAACGTATATAAATACTCAGGCTTTTTACAACGTGTAATGTTTTATTGTATTTCGTGTTCAGCATAAATTATTTTATTTACAAACAAAAGCGAAGCACTAAGGAGGCGTGTATACCGACACGTTTATTGCCAAAGTTCGTTGGCAGGCTTAATCAGCCCTTTCTACTCACAACTAGAAAGCATTCACGCTTTATTATAGTGTATAAAGAAAAGCTTACTCACCATTAGGTTTTTAATCCAATTTTTTCATAAGTTTTTTTACAATAAATAATCCCTGAAAATGCATTATATGTTTCTAATTTCTATTATTATGCTGAATGAATTTAAAACGTATAACTCGTTGTCTCCACGTGTGAAATCAAATGAGCTAACATTTGATTTTTATTTTATTTTTCTTTATGGTATAGGGGGCAAACGAGCAGACGGGTCACCTGATGGTAAATGACTACCGCCGCCCATGGGCACCTGCAACTCGAGAGTCACAAGTGCGTTGCCCCCCTTTAAGGTGGGAGTAGGAGAAGAGGGGGAAGAGGGGGGAGACAGGAAGGACGGGAATAAGGGAGAGGGAAGGGTTAGGGCCTCCGGTAACCTCATTCATGCGGCGAAATGCAATGCAATCATTGCATCACGGCCGGTTTTCTGTGAGGCCGTGGTAACGAGCGGAGTCAAGCCGGGCATACGTGCCGAAGCATGGCTCTCCCACATACAACTGATTGTGTGATTGAACTACAAATGATTAAAGTGAAATAACCAATATTTTGACAGATTAGTTTATAATTTATTTAAAAAATATATTTTTACTTGTGCCACTATAATACTTCTAATATCTGTAGGCATTTTCGCCCTGAAGCAATTTTTCTGAGAAATATTTCGTTTGTTACTCAAATAACTACAAAAAGCAAACGAATACAAGTAGATACATGTAAGCCAAAGGGTTAACGCCATTCAATTTAAAAAAAAACTTCTAAAACAAGCACTGAAGAAAGAAGATTTCAACTTCAACTTTTGGTTTGTGGCTTTGTGCAATTACCACAATTTTGCCAATGTCAAGTAGGTATAACAAAGTAGGTAGGACAAACAAGCAAGAAGACAGAAGCATTAATCAAATTTGACAAGCAAACGTCAAGTTTGAATACTAATCAGTTGTAACTCACTCTCGCGCGAATGAGACGTCTTTTTAATACCGCAATAACCATTATCATGAAATATTAGAGAAAATGCTATTCCCTTAAAGGATTACTGGTATAGGGGGAAACTTAGCCACCTATTGGATAGTACTACGTGTAGCGAGTGTCATATTGGTGTAGTGAAGACTTGCGTATACGACGCCATCAGCCGTTGCTAGAAAATTCAAGCATCGTGTGTCGAAGTGAAGGTGAGTGCTTGCCAATACTCCTACCCTCTCCACCACATAGATTTTTCCCTAAAAGAACGTACAAACTGAATAAAAATTGATCAATGCCTTTCCAAATTATCAACAAACCATGTGGTTTAAGGGATTGGCACTAATTAAAATTAATTTAACATTCATAAAATATCTATTGTCATCTTAGATGATATCTGTAAAGCGCATGATAATCAGCTTTTGATTCCACTTTCGATCTTACTAAATTATTCAACTTGTTCGTAATTTATTGTCATTCCTGACGCTACGGTACCACAGATTATATAGAGAAATAGTAAAAAGTAGCAGGATAACGTTGTCAACATTATTATGTAACCAAAAATTACATAAATGTGGAAATATTAAATTAAATTTCCTAGCGAATCAGACAACTTAGATTAGTTCATGACAAAGATATTCTTCAATTATGTTCTGTTGTCTGTGTATTTTATTTGTAGAAAACAAAACATGTTATAAATGTAATAAATAGAAATGTAGATCTATTTTATTTTGTAAGCAGTTATAACAATCTTTTAGATAATATTGAATTCAACTTCGCGAACACCACTTCGTCGTTTCGCTCAGTCGACTTTCTGATATATGCGGGAACATACGCAGCTGATATATTATTTTATGTTTTTCTTTCATTCTCAGATAAGCGTGAAATTATTCGTATATTGTACACTACGCTCTAAGAAATATGAACATCTGAACTGAGAGATAGCGAAACATTCTGTGTTTATTATATCGCTATATAAATAGCAAGTGTAACAATAATATCATCGTACCTACCTACATCATGTTTGCGTAAGTGTATTGTTTAACAAAAGGGAAGGGGATGAAATAAAATTTTGGCTGCTCATCTTGTTCGTGCACGCGCGGTCATGGGGTCCCCCAGTTTTTTCACCCTAATGATTTGCTTTGGGGCTCCTTTGAACCCATTGTTTATTTGGGAGCGATCTCTGAAATTGTTTTTTTTTTACACTTGATGTCATTTTACATCAACCTATATATCACGTGGGTATAATATGTGACACTTGCAATGTTTTCATTAACCAAACTTATACTCATAACCAACTTTAAAATGTTTATGATACGTGGGCACTACTGCGAGTGATCTTATTCTACTATAGTGTAGTAGTTTGTCTAGTCTAGACACTTCTTAGGTGGATTTATTCTAAACCTTAAATGTTTTAAATTAGCTTTTCTTATTTCAAATTGTACCAGTACCTCAATATAGTTTAGATCGTTTAATCAAGATTGAATTGTCATTGCTATTGTCAATTTTTAATGTTAATACATACTTAATTTTATTTAAAAAATACTAGAATATCCTCAATATACGACATGGCCCAAAAGTGAGCAAAATGGAAACTAAGCTGCCAAAGATAAAAAATCCGATTGCTGACCATTCCCAAGTTAAAAAAAAAACACATTTTATTTTGTTTATAATCGTTTATTTTTTGTATTATTTTTAATAAAAATACAAAAAATAAATTTTAAAATTAGAAATGTAAAATAGTGCCTGATGATCTGCCCTTGCGACAAGACTTGCGAAGGAAAACTCTAAGTTAAACTGAAAGCATTCAAAGATTAAGACGAAACTTCATACGTCGGACTATGTTTTTGATCCAATTTTACACGTACACATCTTCGTCTTCGTCTGCGATTTCATTCACCAAAATTATTCAAACAATGTCCGTCGCTATTGAACTTTCGTATATATTTATACGACTGTCGCTATTCAACAATGACAACTGTGCGACATATTGTTATCATACTTTCATAGAGTTTGCTATCTTTTCATTCAGTAAAGTTTTTTCATATATATTTGCAAACACAAACTTTATTCTCACTATCGTCCTTCGAAGTTTTGTTCCCTCATACATTTTATGCCTAGGAACATTATTTATTGAAGTATTTATATTAGCAGACAACTTATTATCATTTTTAAGAGGGTGAAAGTATGGGATGGAATGAATAAACATAATAAATTCTAGAGGTGTGTAAATACCCTGAGAATAGGCACGCGCTACCACAAGTCCGGGTAGGCCGTCAACTACAGACACCCAGTAAATAGATAAACGTTTTACCAATAATATTATCGGTTGTCCGTTTCGATATAATTTCAATAAAAAGCGAGATCTTATTTTTTTTACCTTCCCATAAATACATGAAATGTATGTATGTTACATTGAATATGTACGAATGAAAATGGAGTAGAAGAATTCGACATGAGCACAGGAAAATACTTATTTTAATTATAGACTAGATATTAACTTATTATTCCATATAAAGATAAAAGAGAAAGATAATTCATATGACAGTATGTATTTCAACTTTTTCGAACCTGTCTTTTTGAAGCGTATGTACCTACTCAGGCTCAGGTTTAACAGAAATAAGCAGGTATATAAAAGCGGCTTTAGCGTGATTGCTAAGGCATCAGACTTGCGATCTAGTGGTTGTGGGTTCTCCACCCAGTACATTATCGACGCGGCGACGTGAACCCAATCCTCATACAAGCATTTAGCTTAGTTGAGTGAGTTAACAAGAATTGGTACCTGCTACTACTACTACTTCGAAAACTAGCAATCGCTAAGTATCAAAAACTATTACGTAGGTACACGTTACTATTACCGCATATAATTCCCGAACACGTAAACATTCCTTCCTCTCCATCGCATCCCTTATCCTTTGATGTGTGAAAGGAAGAGAAACCAACAAACACCAAGTATTGGTTTTGTTTTATATAGATAGAATGTATTAATTGAACTTAAGTCATTCAAAATTATAAAAAATCACCTACCACGTTCGAGGAAAAGATAAAGGCTCTTAAGATTTTACACTTTTTTTTAACATGAAAAATAATCATAAAATGTCTCACATAGTGCCTTGTAACTTAACATTAAAAACAAAATAAAAAATGGAAAACGAAACTAATCCTCCTTTCACAGCAAATAAAACTAACGACATTTTTTATCGCATGATCGATATCAAGTGGCTATTTGTTGAGCTATCAATGAAGCAGGATATATTGGGGCCGAATTCCCGCAGAGCGTGAGCAATAGAATCAGTTCCCCGGAGTACGGACTTGCTCGTCGTTCGTCTACAAAACACCGCAACGTCTAAATTGCCTCTGGCGACGCGTAAAAAGCAATGAAAGCATTTTCACATGACCAGTTTTCATTTCACTGACGCCCCTCTGATCCCAGAGGAATTTCAAATACTATCTGCAGTAACTAATAATGCGAGGGGCGAGGGCGCCCCCGCTATGTATCCTCGTAAAGCGTATTGTTATTAGAACCATCAACCATCTAATATTTTATTTTATAGTCATTTGAATTTTTGTACGAGGGGAGGAATTGTATAAATTTGTTTTTTTTTTATACGAGTTTATATGCCTGCCATACCATATAACACTGGTATTATATAAGAGGCACTTTGTGTGAGTAGTGGGTTTCTCTCCTCATTCTATCTAGACCAGGGGGATCCAGACCTTTTATCAAAAAACCCCAAGAGGTAAAAGATTCTATTAAATCATTTAAAAGGTTCAGTAAAGTTGAAAAATATGACCTATTAGGTTAGATTAGGTTTTCACGGGCACACTGTACGGTGCACCGGTGTGGGCGGGAGCTCTGACCGCCCAGAATAGGGCGCGCCTCTGGCGCCATCAGAGGGTTATGGCGGTTAGAGCCATACGCGGATACCGCACCGTGTCGACGGAAGCGGCGTGCGCGTTGGCCGGGACACCCCCGTGAGATTTGGAGGCGGAAGTGCTCGCCGAAGTATATCGGCGAACGGCTGAGTTCCGAGCGGGAAGCGGCAGTCGGCCCCCGCCCGAAGAGGTACGCGAATGGCGTGAGGCCGCTCGCCGAGCCACCATGACTCGTTGGTCGTCCCGGCTGGAGGCTCCACGTGCTGGCTTTGCCGCCGTGGAGGCGCTCCAGCCGGTCATCATCGAGTGGGCAGGGCGGCAGCACGGGACCCTTTCCTTCCGACTGACGGAGGTCCTTTCCGGGCACGGCGGCTTCGGGAAGTACCTGCACTCGGTCGCTAGGAGGGAACTGAGTCCCGCCTGTCACCACTGCGACTGCAATTAGGACTCGTCTCAGCATACGCTTGCAGTTTGCTCCGCCTGGGCGACGCAGCGTTGGGCCCTCACTGCAGTCATCGGAGGGGATCTCGCGCTACCGGCCGTCATACGCTCCATGGCCGGTAGCGACAGGAATTTTACCGCGGTCGCGACCTTCTGTGAGGACGTCATCTCGCAGGAGGCGGCGGAAAGGGTCCGGGAGGACGATCTAGACTCGGACCTAATTCGCCGCCGGCGAACCGGGCGGCGGAGGCGCGCGTACCAGCGCTTCATGCCGCCCTGAGTGTGGCCGCGGGTGGATGGGACGGGTTTTCCCCTTCACCCGCTGTAGTGGCCCCTCGCGAGGAGGTGGCGTCCGCGTGTGCCTGGACGTTGCCTAATTGAGAGGTTGTTACCCGGAGGTGGTGCCCGCGCTTAGCGGGCAGGCGCTAGGGGGGATCCGGATGTCTTAATAAAGCTGTTCCCGGATCCCTCCTACTTAAGGCGCAGTACGGCACACCGTGTGGTTCACGGGCAATTTTCCGCAACTCCACGGCGAGGCGCTTATTTTGCGTTGGTGGGAATATTAGCTATTCGAGCCACCCTAACTCCCCGAAGAATCCCAGTAACCCCTTCACGTTACCGACGATCTCGGAGAGCGACCCTGTCGAGCCAAGGTACTTAGCCTGGTATTCTGCAACCCCCTGGCAGTCCAGAAGTACATGGGTTGCTGATTCCTCTGCTTCCATGCAAGCTTTGCACTGACGCTTGTTCAGCCGGAGTAGCGTCTTTGACAGCCGGCTGTTCATGGCGGGGAGTGCCGCCCTCGTCTGCCCGCAGTCTTCATGGCTTGCCCATATGAAATTGTGTTGGTCTCTAGTATGCACCCTTACCAGTGTCCGAATTTGACCGAAAGGGAGGGGCACCATGGGTTCCGGGCCCATGATGCCCTCCTGGCCAATTTATCCGCTGCATCGTTGCCTCTAGAACCGCTGTGATCCTTTATCCATTGGAGGGTTACTTTGTTCAGTTCGCATACCTCATATATGACCTATAGAGGAGTTCCCACAAACAGCCAGACAGACAAAAGCCGATGCAGTCAAAACTGAAATGGTTCTTCGATCCTCGCTCGTTCACCTACATTCTGTAAAAAAGGACAAAAAATACAAATTATAATTTTCAATGTTATTTCAATAAAATTACTACTAATAACTACTGTTTTGTAAAATTTTGCCCCATTTGCCTGTTCTTAGTATTTTTTTTAATTTTAATATTAATAATAAGGCTTTTAGAGAAAATAAAAGAAACAACTTATATGAGCTTCTGTGAAAAGAATATATTTTTCCACTCTGACACATTAGCTTATTCACTAAAAAAATTTATTAAAATGTATATAAAAACCTTTTAGAATTCGATTAAGAACTGTCTTTAATAATAATATAAAAAAAATTATTAAGACTTATTTTAAACATTATATATGTATAAGCCCTATCGCCTTAACTTTTCTAACATTTTTCTCTCATGAGCTCTTTCTCTCTCTCTAATTACGAAATGGTAATGAAATGGAAATGATATAAGATGTTACAGTCCGTCGAAAGCGAACACGGATGCTCCTGACACAGAGGCGTCTTCTCTTTTCTTTTGGAAGATGTTACTACTTCCAGCTAATGTTCTGCTGCGGAATGACCCACATTCTGGGCCGCGTGTTCTCCACATGTCCCAAAAATTTTATAGTTTTATGTACAATTTTTGTACTAGCATTTATTTATTTATTTAAAACACTTCCTGCAGCTACAATGCATAAAGCGGACTTAATGCCGTAGGCATTTTCTACCAGTCAACCTTTGGGTGATACAGAAATGTGTGTGGCAAGTGTATAATTGAAATAAGAAGAATTGTAAGTTTAAACGAAGAACATCATAAGAGGATATAATATAAAGAATTTATTACTTAAATAAACCTACATATATACAAATACACTTACATATATACATATAAATACATATAATACACGTACAAATAATTATTCAGATGACTCTGCCAAAAAGGCATTTGGGCTCCTAGTATAAAACCCCCCCTACACCCCATGAGATAACATCATGAGCCCTCCTCGAATCTTTATCAATAATAATAATCTATACTTACAAGCATAAATAAAAAATTTAAAACAGCTACAACTCAAAAATCCCTTCAACGATTAGAAAAGAATTCATGATCTTCGAAGGACTGAACAGATTTTCTTAAAATCAAGTTAACAACACTCTCGTTCAAATCACCTTTCAAACAAAAAAAAGTAAATCACATTCGGTCCATCCGTTTAGGAGCTATGATACCACAGACATACACACATAAAGATGTTAAACTTATAACACCTCTCCTCTTTGCGTCGGGGGTTGATAATAAAGCTGCAGAATTTGGTTTTTTGGTTGAACGCTAGCGCGTTATCTCTGGAAGTACCAGTCGGACTTTTTTTGCTTCAATAGCCCCAATTCTTGAGGAAGGTTGTATGCTATTTTACATCACGCTATGACCTTTAGGAGCGGAGCAGTAATAATAAACGCTTGTCAAACTACAGGGAATGTAAATACCTGAAATCTAGTTTTGGCGTTGATGAATTTTAGATTTGGACTGTAATCATTTTGCCATTCTGTCGAGATTATTATCGTAAGTGGTTACAGTGCACTATCACGACTATTCGAGAATAAAGAATATGCACAGGACCATACATAATTCAATTCAATTCAATCAATAACTTATTTTTACATTTATATTGTCAAACTTTACTGTCTGCTATGAGTTTTTCTAGTTTTAACCTTTTCTTATGTATTTGCATTTGTCTGTAATCAAAGCTAAAAGCAACCCACCCTTTGCGCAATCATAGAATCGAACCCTAGACTAGATTGCATTTTGCGAATTCAACTCATCCCAAAAACATCGTCATTGCACATAAACCATACACCTCAGGCGTGTCTACTTCGATAAACTCAAATGTTTTGATCACGTGAGTTACAATGTGTGATATGAATGCTAGACCAGGATAGAAAGAAGCCTTTAAAAATAATAAAAAGTGAAAAAAAATAATAGTAGGATGAAACCCATTAGAAAAGGAAGAGAATATTATAAAAATGAAAGGAAAAATAATTTACGGGCAACCTGAGGTCGGGAAGGGGATGGGGGTGAGTTTTTAAGGGTAAAAAATGGTTTTTCTCGATTTCCGGCAAAACTAAAAGTCCTATGGAAAAAAGTCAAATGGCAAAGTTGTAGGTAATAAAAACATCTAAAACTTTTATTGTATTTACACTTTTTTCACATAACCTCAAAATTTATGTGAAAAATTCAAAAAATCAAGTTTTTGGGTTTTTATTTTTATATTTTACAAAAAAATTTTTTTTTCACGAAATTTGGTGAAAACTTACCTTTTTATGTCCCAAATACGCTGTAATTTATTTGATTAGAAATATTTATTTTTTCACCTTATTTTGAATTAATATCGAAAAAGCACCCTAATTTACAATCGAAAATTCACCTGTCAAAATATCAGCTTTTTTCAAAAAGTTGGTATGTTTTCTGTTCGCTGAAATCTCTACTTTACGATGGTGAAAAAAAAATATATGTTACCATAGTAAATTTTCTCAGAAAATGCAAAAAATCGAAAAAAACTTGAATTCGAATTTTTTTTTTTATTATTATATACAATTTTGAGCTATTTATTAAAATTTACACTTTAATTACTCGAAAAACGTAAGATTACGCGCATGCGTGACGCACATAGTAACATGTAATTCGAAGAGGCGACAAACAAAAACACTGTATTGTTCTTTCCATAATTAAGATAGGCGTAGTGTTGACATTAAAAAACAATATTATATGCCCACAGATTACAATAGAGTTTAGACTTTTTTTTTTGTTATCCGACCATAAGGCTCACTACGTTCTTTTCCATTTCTATTTTTTTTTTTTTTTTTTTTTATTAGGTTTGTCACTTGCTTTTTTTATTGTATACAATATGTTCTTTATTTAATATGTCTTGTGTGCGTCTAATGTATATGCATAATAAATGGTTTTTCTTTCTTTTCTTTTTCTTTCTTTCTATTTATAACTATTTTAAGATAACTTATATACTCGTACCTGAGTGACCTACGAAAAATTTTAGCCCATCAAAAGGTATTTCATAGAGAAGTGGGGAAGGGGCTAGGCGGGTCTGGGTCTTACTACATACATACCTACTATTTCGTAGCAGCTGTAACAACCGTTAGCCTAGCCAGTATTCGAAATACAGTACAGTATACAACATCGTTTATAAAAATACACGTGCACGCTAAGTTTCTTTAAGATAATTGTGACAAGTTTACTTAAAAAAAAAAACTTTTCGAATCTGCATAGGAAGGTAAATACTATCTCTATTTTTATCTGTATCAATCAACTCAAACATAAAAATATTAATATTTTTTTTTTAAAATAGTATGCCTAACGTAACATTACCTAAAGATTAAAATTTAATGATATTTTAGTACAAGATTAAAAAATAATAATCTCCTTAATTTTGCACAAACAAATTTAGTTACTCTTATGAAAAAAAAAAAAATATTTCAAAATACATAAAAAGTATATTAAAAATCTATAAAAAATATATAAATATATATAAAATATATATCGTAAATATATTTTAATAACTAACTTTTGGCCGATTTTCATGTATATTTTATACATTTCAAATATATTTCAGATATATTCAAAATATTTTTTTTTATATTTTTAACTATGTTTTTTATGTCTTTTAAGATATATTTTGAATGTATCTAAAATATATTTAAAATATATGAAATATACATGAAAATCGGCCAAAAGTTAGTAATTAAAAATATATTTACTATTCATATTTTTTATATATTTATACATTTTTTATAGATTTTTAATATACTTAAAATATATTTTTAATACATTTTGACATTTCTTTTTTTTATATTTTTTTTTCATGGGGGTATGTATACTCACGATAAAATTGTGAAGGCATTATTAATTCGATTTTGTCTTTTCAGATTATCAGTATGGATGAATCTGTTTGTATCATCTGCAATAAGGCAGATGATAAGCAAGTGTATGAAATAAAAAAAGCAGCTTTCTATGACATAAATGTAATTAGCATTAAATAAATCAACTTTTTAATTTAAACAAATTGCAGCAATCACATTTTTTAGATGAAATTATTTATAATGATTAAAAAAAGAAATTTGCATTCGAGTTTCTTTCGATTTTTTGCATTTTCTGAGAAGATTTACTATAGTAACATATATATTTTTTTTTCACCATCGTAAAGTAGAGATTTCAGCGAACAGAAAACATACCAACTTTTTGAAAAAAGCTGATATTTTGACAGGTGAATTTTCGATTGTAAATTAGGGTGCTTTTTCGATATTAATTCAAAATACGGTGAAAAAATAAACATTTCTAATCAAATAAATTACAGCGTATTTGGGACATAAAAAGGTAAGTTTTCACCAAATTTCGTGAAAAAAAAATTTTTTGTAAAAGATAAAAATAAAAACCCAAAAACTTGGTTTTTGGAATTTTTCACATAAATTTTGAGGTTATGTGAAAAAAGTGTAAATACAAAAGTTTTAGATGTTTTTATTACCTACAACTTTGCCATTTGACTTTTTTCCATAGGACTTTTAGTTTTATAATATTCCCCTCTTTTTCTAATGGGTTTCATCCTACTATTATTTTTTTTGGTTTTAAAAATTATCAACCCTGGTCTATGCCAGAATTTAAAATTTAAAAAGTCATTCAGTAAAAACTCATTTCCCATTTTTCTAATATATGAAGTATCTTGCGAGATTCTTCTCGTGTCAACTCTAAACTTTGAAATTCGCAACTTAACTTTTCAACTTGACTTCAGAAATTTGTTTTTTACGAAAAATGGAGCATTTCGCTAAGCCTTTGAATTCACCAAATTAATATTTCAAAAGGTATATTGCTAACTATTATACATTATTGCTGAAGCGCGTTGAGAGACTAAATAGTTTGACAATAATAAACAGGAACTTTTAGGAACGCTAAAAACGAATTATAATTCTACTGTATACAGTGGAATAAAAGGTACCTACTTCCAAAGTGCAAAAGACAAATGGTCATCATGTTGTTGTCTCAAAAGAACATTTTAAAAAAATAGTAATATACCTAACATTATTCAAGTGCTCCGTCCTATAATATAAATTAATAAAACAGATACATATATATAACATTGTGTAGACTTAAACTTATAGCATAACATCTTGAGATCGAGCTACTAAAACAAATTTACTCCACCTAGAACGTGCTCAAAAAGCTATTTTGAAGGTAGAAGCATCTCGACCTCTTACATTTCACATACATCAGAGATTTACAGGAAAGTTCTAACAGTTAGGCAGTATTTATCGTGAACGTCATACTCAGACAAAGTTACTATCAATGTAGAGGAAGCTGTGTTGAAAGTAATCTTAAAATGACTTTTTTATTGTCACAATTTTTTAAGTCAATAGTAACCAAACAAACATCCAGTAAAACAGTAACCTGTTACATTATTACAAATTTTTAACAGCTTTGGATACAAAAATAAATGAATAATAATAACAAGTTGAGACCCCTCACACAAGGCCGTCTGATCCCAAACTATGCAAAGCCTGTACTATGGTAACCAGACTGCTGATAAACATACATGGTACATAAACTAAAAATCATTTTTTTTAATTTTTATCTGTCTGTTTGTTCCGGGTAATCTCGGGAACAGGTGGACCGATTTCCACGAGATTTTTACTGGCAGATAGCTGGCGTTAGGAAAAGAAAAGAGTAACTAAGGCTGCTTTTATTTTGGAAGAAGAATTAGGGTTCCACGCAAAACATATAAATATGTACACGCGAGCGAAGTAGCGCGGGGAACAGCTAGTTATAGATAAATAACACTCAGACACAGAACAAATGATGGTGGTGGATGAATGAGGTGAGAATCGAACCCACTACCTCTGGTTCAGCAGTCAGGATCACTAACCAGGACACGAAAGTTTATGGTATAGGAATGACATGAAAAGTTGATTTATTTTAGGATATTTGAAGTTTAGTGACCGGCCACGCTGACCTTTTCTGTACGTATGTGATGAATTATTATGGAATGGACATTATCAAAATATAATATGGCATTCTGTAGAAATTACGGAACTTATGGATCATGTAATAATACGTGGGGTACACTAAAAGTTTTGCGTAACTCATTAATAAAACAATTTACATGTAAAGTAATATATTTACTGCTTTTTACATTACATTTTAAACACTTTTTCATTCGGTCAAACCATTTTTGAAAACGTGAGGACTATTGATCTAAGGCAGTGGCGGCAGTTTCTTTCTTTTCTTTCTTATTAAAATTTCGCCGACCCTACCGACCTTTATAATTCTATACCCCAGTTTACAATCATATTAATAATTTACTTAAGATTGAAACATGAAATAGTTTTTGGGTATATTACTGAGCTAACAAAAGCTTATTGATGTAGAACTATTAGGGTGGGGTAAGGTATGCCTTAATACAACTTACACATGTACATTCGGTAAAAATCCAATCCATCAGCTATTGCAGTCAACTACTCTCCCAACATGCGCCATAGTACTCGGTCCTCCTCCTCCTACCGGACGCACCCTCTTCTGTTTACCAATTTCCGATCTCCACTCTAGGCTCCTCATCGGTTTTTCGGCAGATGTGACCAACCCATTGCCACTTGCACATGCTTATTCTGCAAGCTATATCGGTATAGCTTTGGTTCTTTTTCGGATGACCTCATTACGAATTTTATTCTTCAAAAAACTTCAAGCATAGCTTGATTCATAGCCCACTGGACTATGGAGTGCGACTTTAAGCTCATGGACTAGCCCCATTGTTAGTGTCCACATCTTGGCACTCTATGTCATGACAGGCAAAACGCACTGGTCGAAGACCTTCGTTTTGAGGCATTGCGGCAAGGGTGATTATACTTCTGTCTTTTGGACAATATATGGATCTGTGTATAAAATGTTCAGTTTATTTCCTGTCTAATTTTTTTTTGCATCACCTGATTTATAAATAATTGGATTAATAGACTTATCGTAGTTAATATTTCTATGTTGTTTATTTAAAATTAAATTATTCTTCGCATCTTTTTGACCTTTTTGTAACCTGTATTTAAGCTCTAATGCATAATCTTGGAAGTTGTATGTGAAATGCTTCGATGCCACTAATCTGGTATTTTGGGAATCTGGTACAGTGGGAACAAAGGATTTAAACTATTACGTGTTATGTGTCCAAACACTAACTCGTAAGGAGTGTATTTACTTTCCGAATGTACAGTAGTTTTATAAGAAAAACACCAGTACTGTAACCACGAACTCCAACTTGACGGGTTGTTACTAGTTTGGATTCGTAAATAATTTTTAATGCAATGATTATGTGAATTTTGTAATGAACCAATACTCTGATGGTGATATGCTGTTGCAGTTGTTTGAGTTATGTTCAAAAGTTTACAAATTTCTGACAGCATTTTAGAAACAAACAACCCCTATCACTCGCAATTTCCTTTGGAATCCCATATTTCAAAATAAAGTTTTCTACAAAAGCTTTAGCAACCTCTGTCGTTATTTTTATTTTTAAAGGATATGCTTCAACATTTACTCAGCTCGCATTGTAATGTTAGAATGTAACTGAACCCTAAATTATCTTTATCTAACGGACCTACTATATCTAAGAAAATTTTCTCAAAGGATGAGGAAGCAGTGGTTGTAATGCATAATGATTCCTTATGAATTTTAATGTATTTTTGTTTTTGACATTTGTTACACTTTTCGACATAGCACCTAACATCATTTTCCAATGATGGCCAATAATAATATTTTTTGATATTATTAACTATCCTCCTAACTCCTACATGTCCACTACTGGGTAATAAATGAAAGTCATATTTTTTGTCATCGGCTGTATAAATTCTTTGAATTTCCTTGACGACACATATTTGCGGTAAATTACTTGCTTTATTTTTTTAAATGTACTTAAATATATATTCGTATACTCTTTATTTTTATTGGACTTTATAATCACAATTTCTTCTATATTTAATTTATTGCATAATAAAGCCATTTCTTTCAGTAAATCGTCTCGCGAGTTTACTGATAAAGAAGATGAGCTAGCATTTAAATTATTTTTACTCTTACGATAAACGAAATTCTTATTCTCGGAATAAATGAAATCATAATAATTTTTAATATTCTACTTAAGCCTTTTTTTTGGTAGAATAATTAGTTCACAATCCGTATCACGCTTTTTGAGCACTTCAACAACTATAGGTTGATCGAGCATATATTTTTTGAAGTCTCAGTCGTATTCGTCAAATCAGATAATTGCACAAATCTTTTAGATTGCGCTCGAGTCGTGACCCATAACAGCTTGTTATTCATTTCCTTTAATTCTTTTGAAGTAATAATGATTCGGGAAAGAGCATCTACTACATTTTCCTTACCCCTAATATACTCTTCGTTACTACTTCGTTAGAATTATTATTTGCATAATTACCACGATTGCCACGAACATACCTGGCACCGTAACCTGAGGCGAAGCGCGCTCGGGTTCCACGGCCTCCTTGCCACGTGCTCTTTGATGTACTCGTAGTTGATACTTGATGTGGTTGTGACATTCCTTTATTACTTGAAAAATAATTATTATATGAATTTCGACCACGAAATCCATGTTATCTATAAGAAAAATATTTTTTATTATTTGTACGGCGATTGTATGACATGATATGAGGGTCAGAAACTGTACTAGATTCATCTTCAGCCACTCTGATGGCATCATTCAAGGATGTCAAATTACGCATTGCGATGATAGTACTTAACTTTTGGCTCCTTAAACCTTCCGAAAAACATTTTATTGCGTTCTTTTAATTCAGAGGGCGCAGTACTTTGTATGCATTTTCATCACCATTTGCCTGGTAAATAGTCAAATCAACAAACAACTTCTCTATCTCATCACCAAATTCTTTTACAGATTTTTCACCTTGCCTAACCCTTTGTAAACTAGCTTGTAAAGCGGTGTCAGATTTACGAGTAAGTAAATGTATACGCATATCTTCTATATAAATAGGATATGATGTTTCAACGCACTCACATTTTATATATTTGCTTCGGCACCTTCACGTTCCCGGACTTCTCTGCAACGACGGTAGCTGATTCGGGACAGCGCTCGCTCTAGGGCATCATTCCACAGTTGGCTCTGCATCAAATTTATATGGCACCTTTTGTACAACCAGAAAAATCCAACGAGTACAGCCAATAGCAAACAAGTACAAATCATCGATAATAGAATATTGTTTGTTTTAATATGCTCTGCAATTGCCGTCACGTGATTGTCGCCTGCAAAAGTTTGTGCAATAACGAACCCTTCTTTGGTCTGCGAGGATCCCATAGTCTGTTTATCAATCTTCAAATAACTCCAGAGAAAAGCCAGTAGTAAACGAAATCCGTTGTAGTTATTGTTAAGGTTAGTTTGGCAGGGCATGAGGTAATAAAACTAAAATTTATAATTTATAAAAATACATCATGGAAAATTCCATCTTTTTTCAAATGGCAGCTTTTCTCTTCCATTCCACTTGTAATCGAGGAAACTGAAATAAACCAAAATATTACAGGATAATTCACTGGAGTCAGTATCATCGGCGGTGGAAGAATCATCAATACAGGAAGATCAAGGTGTTAAAGAATCAAGTGCACCTATTGCTGAGCAGACTCTCGGCACTACACGTACATCAAAGGCTACAATAGAGGCTACTTCTTCATCAAGTCACTTATCATACAGAAAGAAACCCTGAAGCGACTCTTACAAAAATCATTTTGATATCTGTTAGAAATCATTTCATCCGGCTTCATCTCCTCCATGAACCACCGAATCATCCCGACGATAGTTTCGACATTTTTGATAAAGTTAGAGATTTAAATAAAACGCAATGTATTCTAGCAGAAAAAAATATCGATGAGACGCTTGCAGCAGCTGAATGGGGTAGTTTAACAACATCACATACAGTGATGGCCCTTTTTCCGAATTTACCCTTCCAATAAAGTTTTTCGAATCAGTCATACTCACCTACATCCAGTCGCTCTATGTACAATACTTTACCATAGTCAAATCAACAAAGTCCTCGAATTCAGTCGCCAAATTATGAACAACGCATTTTGCGCAATCAGTCAAAGACTCAACCTTCACCAGTTGTTCCATTATTTATACCTGAGAATCAGGAAATAAGGGATAATGCATCCAGTCAGTTTATTCACAATATTATACCAAATCAACAAAGTGCTACGATTGAGTCGCAAGTCTATCAATAAAGCACAAATTCAGCTGCTGACAAGTTATCTAATTACGATGCTTCCTCTTATTAAATTCTTAAAATTCAGTCTGATCTGTATCTTACTCTTAACATAAACCATATTTTTAAACATTCAAATGTTTTTTATTTCTCACGTACCTTTAGGTAATCCTTGTGTAAAACACTATATATCACACGTTTCTGGTATGATACTGCAGAGAGATTGGGGAGATATTATTGTTGAAAATTTAAGGTCCCCTGTTGCTAAAAATCTAAGTGTTGCTGTTAATCTTTCATGTGGTGAGATAGCACTTCTCATAACTGTATTTTGTTTCATTATTTTAGGTGTGACTAAATTAAGCAGATGCAAGTACGTTTTCTCATACATTCTTAAATAGTTGTTTTAGTCTTTTGGAAAAATTCTAAGCTCTTCCAATAAATGATTATGCGTATATTGTTTTCTTTGTAAAAATCAATGTTTACACCAATGTTTTTTCGATTATTCATCCGATGAAGCCATACGATTCCGTGAACGTGTTACTTAAAGCGAAAAGAGATTACAACTGAAAAAACTCAACGTGTGTCAGACACTAGGGATCTCAGTTTTAACTGCGCAGTCAAAGGTCTGTAGCCCACTTAACAAACTTAATTTTTTTTGTTAGCTAAATCGCCACATGACACCGAAGATTTACTTATACCATTTATTTATTCACTCATAAATTATATTCTCTCAAAATTTGAGCTAAAATAGTCCTGTATTTTGATACAGGACTATTTTAGCTCAAATTTTCAAACCTCGTCCTCCTCAATACTTAACCTTATGATGCCGTATCACGCGATTGATAACTACTGACACCGATGCATACAGAATAAAGTATTCTGTGGTGTAAGGTAGACTCACAAAATTGAAATAAATATAGCATATGACCTGACGATAGTCACAATATGGACAGCACAATATGAACGACACTGACTCGAGTGCGATAATTGTTTGTGTAATTCACAGCTAATTGTTACGTCTGGTTGCATATTTTATCCATTAATTGTATGTTTGTAAGTCTACGTGATAGGGGTAATGCCGAGTTAAAAAGTAATGTCGAGTGTGGTGTTTAAAAATAAAGCATAAAAAGATTCCAATACCAATTTTAAATAAACTAAGTTTAGGGAGAGTGAAAGATGAACGTTACTCCATCAAATTTATTTTTTAGGTACAGCTTTAAAGCAGATCTAGGACCAGATTTAAAATTTCAGGCATTTAAATTCCTATGTTGTTGATATTTTTAGTCAGTGTAGAAATAGCCACTGGTGTCGAAGCTAACTTTGATGGCGTTTAGTTACTAAACTGAATGAATCAGGCTGATCGTCATTGTCTTAACAAAAGATTTCAAGTAAACGTTTTACTATCAATATTAACATAGAACTTTGAGCAAAGCGGCAACGGCCCATTGCACCGACTGGCGACCATGGGATGAAACTCGCTGTCTCTGGCGATTCTCGAGAGAGGCGTTAGCCATTTGTTCAATTCATAAATAATAATAAATAAATTCGTCTGTTAAGAGTTTTTTACCAATCTTAGGTTTTGAATATATTCAAATATTATTGTAAATCAACAATACACTAAGTCTTTTAATAATAATACTCAATCTAGAACTCAACCATCATTAGCCGTACTAATGGTGGTTTAACAATTAGAAGCAAGGTAAAAACAATTAGAAGCAAATTAAACCAATAGTTACGTTTTAAAAAAAGGTTTGCATTTTTAATCAATGAATTCGAAACATAGTGTAAGCTTCGTGCAGTACTTAATCTAGAACGACCTGAAAGCCTTTTCATTATTTTAACCACAGTCGGTAATTAAACATGCATGTACCACCGGGTACTCCAACAACATCGGACAATTAGTGAGTCTATCTACTCAGTTAGTTTATATTTACACTAACGAACTTTGGACGGCTAGTTAACTCTAACCTGTTAATCGCTAATCCTGGGACCTGTTTCATAGCATATCATTATTTGCTACAAGTTCAAGGGTGATTTAATACATATTTTTGGTGACAGGTGAGGTAATTGGAAATGCCAACTAACATTGTTCATTGTAACAACTATCTTTTGAGTAAGGTTTCAGAGCTGCTTATGGGACCGTTGCACCAGACTAGGAATAGGGACATTCCGTTTTCAAAATCAACCCTTCATGAAATAGAGACACGAAACATAATAAACTGATTCTTGCAATTACTCTGTTACATAAGGATTGCTGTCAAAGCAAAATTGCATTTGATTGTGTAGTTTTTGACTCTCTATTTATTTGATTTTAGCTAGTGTGCCTTCTGTACGCAAGCTTGAAGTGAATGTACTGGCAGCACTTGTTTTTGTTTCCAAAAAGAAAGTAGCAAAGTAGTTTTAGTAGCGTAAGCACAATCAAACAAGACACATACATTTTACATTTAGTCTACTTAATAAGCCGGAGTCTGGAAAAGTGGTGGACAAGCATCGATTTCAAAAATATGTTTGTACTTGTTTCTTAGACCTTCAGGTCAAAAAGCAAGTGAGGGTGGTTGCACCCCATTTAATCCACCCCTACGAACGACAGAGATAAAAAAAATCAAAATTCAAAAATTCACTTCGGAAATCGTCTTTCGAGGGTTTTCGGGGTCGCTGATTACAAATCCCAGGTATATATACAACAATTTAAACGCTTAGTATGATATGTTGTATGTATGTATGTGTAGTTTCATGTCGTTAAAAAAATTTAGAAATAAATAACGAGTGTATTTTTTTTATAAATAAAGAATAGAAGCAATTGCTGCATCACCAAAGCACTTGCATATCATGCAATTAACGGACTCGGCCATGGTTAAAGATCTGTAACAAAAACCGTTTAAAAATAAGTAGGTAATGTAATCAGAAGCATGTGCAAATCTCTTACCTGTTAAGAATAACAATATCGTTAATTTTTCTAAACATTCACGTTGTGTACACCAATACTCACAATTAATTTTAAACACCACAATGATATAAACAATACTTTTTCTGTCTGTTTCTAGGTATTATTCTATTAGTAATTATACTAATTAAACCAAAAAAATGTTAAATAAATTTAAACAACGTGGTTCTCCATGCAGCGCACCATGTGGTCTGTGTTAGAGTAAAATAGTAAAGGTTACGATGCATTTATGGAAGAAGTTACATGGAGCGGAATGGAGCCATGACGAATGAACGAAGATTGGTCATTCCCATTCGTCATTCTTCATTCGTCGGCTCTATTCCGCTACGTGTAACTTCTCCCTAAGACCACACCATCAATAAAAAAGGCTTACCATCATACCACGAGAAAGTATAAAAGTTGTTGCAAGTATGCATATAGCTCCCCTTTTATAAGTAAGAACTACGCTACCGACTGCAGAGTAAGGTAAACAGATGAAGAAGGAATTTGAAATTACCAACTGTAGAGGACGGTAAATAGAAGAAGATGGAATTTTGAAACTAACATAGATTTCACGGCAAGAATCTCATACGTAAAAGTAAAATCCTACAGCTTACAAACGAATCAGCTATCGAATACCTACGTCAAAGTGATTTTTTATAAGAATTATATCGCTCCATTACATTAGTTGTTAAAATATTTGTAATTGAACTTAAGATTCGGGATCAGTGACCCCAAAAACCGCCAAGAGACGATTTCCGACTGAAATTTTGTTTTTTTTATCTCTGTTACTTCTAGGTGTGGTTTTAATGGGGGTGCAACCCCCTTTATTTGCTTTTTGACCTCGGATTCGTAATCGGTGACCCCGAAAACCCCCAAGAGATGATTTCCGAGGTGAAATTTTTAATTTTTATTTTTTTTATGTCTCTGTCACTTCTAGGGGTGGTTTTAATGGGAGTGCAACCACCTTCACTTACTTTTTGACCTCGGATTCGTAATCGGCGACCCCGAAAACCCCCAAGAGATGATTTCCTAGGTGAAATTTTTAATTTTTATTTTTTTTATATCTCTGTCACTTCTAGGGGTGGTTTTAATGGGAGTGCAACCACCTTCACTTACTTTTTGACCTCGGATTCGTAATCGGCGACCCCGAAAACCCCCAAGAGATGATTTCCGAGGTGAAATTTTTAATTAATTTTGTTTGCTTTGGGGTGGGAAAACTACCCTATTTTTTATTTTTCATACTAGGACAGAGGTTAGTGGTGATGAATGTTCCTGAAGGTCTAAGGAACACGTACAAACAAGAGTTTTTGAAATCGGTGCTGTTCCACCACTTATCTAGAATTTACAGTATTTTCCGACTTATTCACTGTATCCGAAAAAAATTATAACTTCTATGTTACTGATAACTTCACAAGTCACAAATTAGACTGCAAGAAATAGATCCTATGATCAATTTTTGTTCACAACACAATTACATAATTCCTGGTTTACATACACGCGAAAAGCTCAGCTCAGCTCAGAGATATTTTTCTTTCTTTTTCTTAAAGCGTGAAGAGATGAAGAGATGAAAAATTAATGAGGGTAAAGTAGGACGTCATGTGAACAAAGCAACGAAAATATAGGCCTAAGCTAAAAATACAGTAGGTGAGTTTCCATGTCCTATATTATTGCTATAGGTTTAAGTCAAAGTAACATTTTTACTGAGTATAAAACTAATGTTTACGAAAGGTACAAGAGTTTGCTAAAATACAATCTAATGTATTTAGCAAATCTCTGTACATTAAAACAAAAGAATCTCTGACAGACACGGGAAAGGGTTCTTTTCTTGCCCCAGAAGACCGCAACTAGTATAACTGTAAGAAAATTTACTTTTATAGACATTAATTTTGAATTGGTGGGTTCAAGCATCACCCGAGGGGTTGTGTAACTTTTGTATATTAAGACACTGAGTTTTCACAAAATTACGTCTGAGTATCATATATAGGCGTTAATTTACTATTACATCCATATGTATGCAATTATCTACAGCTTTATAGACGTATAGAACACACCTAGTAACATACAATATAGTTTTACCACAATCTCATGGCACGGAAAATAAATAAAAAATAGTGATTTTCATATCACACACCCAGATCTCAACAGGTAACTCAGAAAACACTGTTTTCAGAAAAGGCGAAAGACTAATTACTGTGTAGATTTATGCTCTTTATATGCAGCAGAAGAAAGGTATTGGAGGACTCTTGTGTTCAAATCATGTTTCGGGGCTAAAAATTGGATTTTTGTAGTTGTTTCCCTATTGCTTAACAATTTGTGCATATTTGTTTTATTTCTTTGAGTTCAGCCCGCGTTGGTGAATTTAGCGTCAAGCGTTGAGTGTTGGTGAAATTTTTAAATCTGTTTTATTGGTCGGTAGGTATTAAGATACGGAATTCGATGATGTGCATAACTCAAAAACTGGCAAAGTGCGAGTCGGAGTCGCGCATGAAGGTTTCCGCACCATCGTATAAGATTTAATACTATGTAGAACCCCCTTTAATTTTTAATTTATTTTTATTTTTTGTTGTTATAGCGGTAACAGAAATACACATTCTGTGAAAATTTCAACTGTCTACCTATTACGGATCATGAGATACAGCCCGCTGACAGACGGACGGACGGACAACAGAGGCTTAGTAATAGGGTCCCGTTAGTTATACTTCGGGTACGGAACCCTAAAAATTGAAATTGTTGAGTTGAGTAGATCTAGGTGTGCGATATGGTAACGTCAACTGTCACTTGTTATGTTGAACGGTAAGTTGGAGCATGTGATTTTGATACTTTTAAGTACTTTTATTAACACTCATAAAATTTTTACTTCTTTTTTTACAGGAGTTCCCAGTATCAGTGACAGTAGTCATTGATACTGGGAACTCCTGTAAAAAACATCGAAACATCTCCGTAGTCCCAAGTTTAAAGTAAGTGTTTTTTCACCATATGTCTTGATTTTTGTACCATTAGCGGCATAAATGTTTATGTATGTATTATTTTGTATAAATAAATGTATCTGTGACTTTCCAAAAACTGAAATGTTTGCTCCTGTGTCAATCAAAAATCTCATACCACTTTTTCGGTCGATAAAAGTGAGGTGGTTGGACGGGTGAATAGAGCAGAGAACCGCCGTAGTCTGTGCTTTAATTAGTTTCCCTGATCCCTTGAGTTAAATTCCTGTTTCCAATCACATGGCTTTTTGGCCTGTTAATTGAGAAAGACTGCGATCATATTGCGGTCCACAGAGGTGGAACAGTGACCATTAAGGTAAAAGGAAATCCGGTTAATTGTAGAATAGCATAGGATGGTGCATGAACTTAGTATATATTATATTGCGTGTGGAACCGCGGCCACAGCTACTAAGTAATGTATATAATGTTCAGTATGTTATAATGTTCAGAAACCATGAACCAACCAAGACTATGTTCTAAATAATACACTACTTATTGATGGATACTAAATACTTAAATACAAAAAAATAATTAGTTTCAAGATCGTCCAATGCAATTTCCCTGGTATTGCACACTACGAATTTCGATTTCCCTATTTGTCATGAGATTCTGGTAGACCTATACTTACTGATATCGCCTACCATTAATCAGATCGTGTCCTTATTTGCCAACTTACTTAATTTGAATTCAAAATGTATGTATTTGTATTCCACAAGTATAAATAGTATAAAAATTAACTATCATTTACTTCAATTATGAAGGAAAATATCGAATATATATACTCGACATTAAGTCTCCCCTGAAAAACCTTGCAAAAAGGCCAAGACCGATCAGTATCGGGCATGCAATGTAGATAAATAGCCTTTACTCTGCCTATATTGTAAAATGTTCCATCCTCCCATTATAGCAAATAATATTTGATTGAAGACAATCCTATGACAGCACTTTCTCAAATTATAAAGTATCGCCTCCGAGTAAAAGTCATATGACTACGCTACTAAAACAATAATAACAAGATTATGTTCTAAATTCATGGAATGAAGTTTAAGCTCAATTAAATAATATAAAGGACGAGACAAAACAGTTTTTCGGAACTGTAAAAAAAGACAGTAAATTTCTTTATTATAAGTAAGATGGAAAAACAATTTATTGTGATCCCCGTAAGCTACGAAAATTAAAAACACTCCGTTTCATATTATGTAAATTTCAAATGAATTACCTACAAAGAGAAAAAGTTAAAAGAGCTATGAGCCCACTCAGAATACTTATCCTGTTTGTTATAGACGCTTATTAGCAGGGCACCAAGAATACCATAATGTGAACGAAATTTACAAAAACTATGTTCAATTTATATTGTAATTATAAAGCTGAAAAACGTATGTCTTCGCTTGTTTGAACGCGATAATCTCGAAAAGTAGTCACTAGTTTGAATTAAAAATCTGTTTTGTGCAATATAAAATTGTTTGTTTAAGGAGAGTGAGTTTAATAACAACGAAACTGACTGTAAAAAAATGATATTTATACTCTACTATCTAATAAATTATATACTAAAACCTTCCTGAAAATATGTATTACTTTTTAAGAAAATCGCGGATATACAATCAAACATATATACGGATCGAATTTAAGTCGGTTAAAAATTAGTAAAGTAGGTAGATTTAGCGGTTTGGTATTATGATGAAACTATAATGACTCTTCCCGACATTTTACTTCTGAACACAAAAGACCCTCTGTACAATGCCGAGGGTAGAATCAGCTACATTGAAGGGTAGCTCTTGATATTGCGTGGTCCCCGCCCCATACATAATATATGCATTATCTTAGCTTCACAAATTGTTCTGACGTGACGAAACGTGTTTTATTGCTTGTCCTCGTCTTCCAAATGTATCTTTGTATAATCTGATTCGAGATGTTGTCGAATGGTAATCCGTGCGTTGTACACGCGCCTTTGCAATAGGCTCAATCTCCAAAATAAAAATATTAAATAGCTTGGTTGAGAAATTCCTCGTAAACCTTTAATTTTTATTAGGACAATGTTTGATACCTAGGTTCGAATACTGCGAATTAGTAGAATAATTCGAATCAGCCGGGGCCAGAATAGTTTTGCTAACGTTAACGTTTTACGTTTTTTTCTGTATTCAATCATAACGACACCTTATTTATAAAACTAACGTAAAAAAATTAGAATTTTAATGTTTTAAAATTACATCTATATATTAATACGTGAAGCGAAAACTTTAGATCCCTTTTTACGAAAATTGGGCGGACGGAGGAGTATGAAATTTCGCACACTTATAGTTTATACAGAGAAGTGACGAATGCTAAAAATTTTGAACAATATTTGCTACAAAGTTAAAAAAAATGCAAAAACGGGTACATACAGCTATGAGTGTCCAGTATATATTTTGACCTGTCATGGTACAAAAGTCTATACAATGACAGGTCAAGTAATATTGGCCAATGAAATAAACCATGGTCGAAATTCGACCACCACGCGATCTCTAGTTTAAATAATTTCTCGTTTCAATTCGAAACGTCAATAGTGTCATATGCTTTTCGTTCATCGCTAAAGCACTACATGAATTTGTGTTTCCACCCTTTGCTGGATGGTTTCTATCGTGTGCGCTAACGGCAGATTTCTCGGAGGGGACAATGAAGGGGAAAGCCCACTTTGCCGAGACGCTGAGTTGCAGCGGTAAGAAATTGATTACCCTAGCTAACATTGTATTTCTAATTAAGAGATGCCTATGGGATATTTTTCTCACTTATTATTTACTTTGTTTATACTTGAATTTCTGCATACTAAATAAAAATCGGGATCCCTTACGGTAACAATGTTTCTTTCACTAACTATCTTATACAAACATAATTATGTTAGCGGTCTGACCATTAATCAATCTGGCAAAATTATCGATAGCTTTGGGTTTCGAATCAACCCTATATTTTTTTAATATTATTACGGAGTTACGATTATATTCAAAAAATATACAACAGGCATCGAAGTTCTTGATGTTGTGCGAATTACATTCACTGCATAATTTAATAGCGGTCAATAATATTTAAGTACTGCAACTTATAATTACACGGATACCTATTTATCTACTAACACACATACATACACTCACGTGGGACTAAATTATAATTGGCTAAAATGTGCATGTGCTAAATGCGATTACAAAATGGAGTCGTTCGGACTGCAAATGCGCATCCAGCTTATGGGACATATGATGACTTTGAAACCAGTTTTAGAAAATGGATATTGACAACCTTAGGCCCCTATGACCTATATCAATTTCTAACAATATTGTCATGAATTACCAAGGTATAAGACCGGGAACTTCATTGTAATCTCATCTTCAACGTATCCGTTTATAAAGTAGACTTTTCCACTTACTTTCATTTCATTACAACTGTTTTGGTTACCTTGTTTGCAGAGGACCAGCGTCGTGATAAAACAACATTATTTTAATGTCAACAAAATAAAATAACAAGACATCCTTTTTGGTCCTTTTTACATGCAGTTAGAGTAAAAATCTCATTAGATTATAGTCACGCATCGTCATTTGGTGTACACAATTTTAATTGATTTGACAAATGACCAATACCTAAATTGTTAAAATAAATTCAACCAACATAAATATTAGCATTTAGCAATAAGGCAACCCTTTGTACATTATCTCATCGACAAAACAAAATATGTTCGATACCTATTTCTATTGCCATAATGTCCAGAATGTAGCATCTGTACATATATGTATAGAATCTATATATTTTCTAAACACTTGGCAAACATAATATTACATCCTTTTTTTGGAATTAATAATAAATTGTCATCATCGGCATTGCCTGAATGTATGAAAGGTGGACTGATTCCTAATAAAACGGTTCCAAGAAATCGAGTGCACTTAATTGAGATGACGCTTGCAATACAAAAGCGCCAATTCATCCTTACAGTAGAATACAATCAATAACTCTTGACACTTCTTGAAAGATCAAAATCTGACTGGGACGTGATTGTAGTCACAGAGTGTTGGTTACGCCACTCCCAATATATCCCGCAAATTGACGGTTACGATTATACCCAAAGTAAAAATCATCAAACACAAAACGAAGGTGTAATCGTGTACTACAAAAACACAATACGGGTGACTATACTAGAATATACTATGCAGGATGCTAACTGTGTGGCTATAAACTTAAACGACAGCACAACTTTAATTGCTAAATACCGTCCACCAGGGTATAAAATTATACAGACGTTTCTTGATTCACTTAGCAAGTTACTTAACAGTCTAAAATCCCCTAATATTATCATCATAGGAGATATAAACGTGAACATAATGCCAAATAGTAAGGACCCCAACTCTTTAATATACTTAAATCTTCTTGCCTCACATAGCTTCTTACCCGCTCACCAACTACCCACCCATGGCTCAACCTGTTTAGATCATGTTATGCTTAAGACAACTCTACCGGCTTTTTGCTACGTTGCCGAGACTTCAGTAACTGACCATGACTGTGTTTTCGTGACATTAAAACAACAAATTCAATCACTAAAACATTTTCTATAAAAAAAATCAACTACGACAGTTTGGACATAGATATGAATGCAATGTGTTTAAATTCCATATATGGTACTACTGACGCTAATGTATCCACCTCACTTCTTATAAACAACATAAACTCTGCCATTGAATCTAACACTCAAATAGTTACTATCTCCAATCGTAAGCGTATAAGAAAGCCTTGGATGACTGTTGGTTTACTGAGATGTGTTAAAAACCGCGACAAATTGCATATTAAAACTAAGAAAAATCCAAATAATGAAGATTTATTGTCACCTACAAATCCAATATGTTCAGTTAATAAAATAAATAACTTCTTTACTTCTATTGCGAAAAACCTATGCGACAAAATTCCCAACTTTAACTTACCCAAAGTATCGAATATCGGTTCCCAACCTTTTTCTTTCTTTCTGTCCCCGACTTCTGAAGATGAGGTTCGCAATTGCATTCTGGGTCTAAAAAAGGTTCACACGGCTGGAAGGGATAATATATCCGGAGCCTTCTTAAAACGTTACCACCACCTCTTAGTGCCCCCCCTAACGTACATATTTAACCTCATGTTTAGAACTGGGGTCTTTCCTATCGGATTTAAATTTGCCAATGTGGTCCCGGCTTTAAGAGTGGGGACAGAGGCTGTGTCAACAATTATAGACCTATCTCTATTCTTTCCACCATTTCAAAAGTAGTTGAAAAGCTCTTAAACAAACGTTTAACTGATTACCTTGAAACAAATAATCTCCTATCTAAATCCCAATTTGGCTTCCGAGCAAACATCTCAACTAACGATGCTGTTCACGAACTAACAGATCACATTGTATCTAAACTTGATAATAGAAAAAAAGTTATTGCTATTTTCTTGGACTTAGCTAAGGCTTTTGACACAGTCTCTGTCCCTCTCCTATTGGACAAACTAGAAAAAATTGGTATTCGTGGCACTCAACACAATTTATTCAATGATTATTTAACTGGCAGACACCAAAGAGTACAACTCGGTGAAGTCACTAGTTGCGATATGCCTATCGTTTATGGCGTGCCGCAGGGTAGCGTATTGGGTATCAATGATCTGTGTGACCTACAATTAGAAAACGGCAAAATTGTGACCTTCGCTGACGACACTGCATTGGTATTTCATGGAGACACATGGGATGACACTTTTGCCTTTGCACAAAATGGTTTTAACGTGGTATCCTCATGGCTCAGGAATAATGGCTTAACTCTGAATGTTGCCAAAACCAAATATATACCTTTTACGATAAAAAACCTTCCATCAAACGCTCTAAATTATTCTATTATTGCCCATACTTGCTTAGTTTACGGATCCTGTGCTTGCAATCATCTCGATAGCGCTTCCCATATTAAATATCTCGGTGTACTGTTAGACAGCACATTGAACTTTAATTTTCATCTTGACCTGCTTTCTTCCCGTACACGCAAGCTAATATTTATCTTTAAAAACTTACGCAAAATTGCTGATATAGATGTTATAAAAATGGTTTACTTATCGTTATGCCAACCCATATTATCTTACTGTGTGTCAGTATGGGGAGGCGCTTGCAAAACCAGTCTGATAAAGGTGGAAAGAGCTCAAAGAGCAGTCCTTAAAGTAAGTCTTTCCTTGCCATTTTTATATCCCACAAATAATCTCTACCAACTCGCGGATGTTCTCACGGTTCGTCAATTGTTTGTACTGAACACGTTGTTAAAACAACATTCGCTTCTCCCGTATGAACCCCCATACACTAATAAACGACTGAAACATAAAGTTTGCCCTCCAACTGAAACACGGCGGTCCACAGCCTTTTCTAGTAAATTTTTCGGATTCTTAGGAAGACATCTCTATAATAAAGTAAACGAGAAATTACATATCTATTCACTTACTAAATACCTTTGTAAAAGAACCGTCTCGCTCTGGCTAAAGTCCCTTTGCTACGAGGAAACTGAAAACCTGTTATATATCCCCTCTTAGACTGTATATCATGGTAGCTGAACGCTCCTAAATACTTATACACACACATCACACACACACACACTCCATACAGATCTCACTTATCTGGAGTCTGGAGAGGCTGGTAATCTGTCATACAGGTTTACCTAGTACAGATACCAGTCTCTCACACAGATCCACCTTCTGAACAATGTACACTTACATTTTTGATTTGATTCTGTAACCACTTTCTGTGTGAGAGAGAAAAATAAAATGATTTGATTTGATTTGATTTGACAATTTAACGAAGAATATCAACATGACATAATGATGTAATTAATTGATTTACAATTAAATAATGAGTTTAAATAAAGGTTTCTGTCATCTATGAAGCCATCAGCGCAATGAATAAAGTCAAGTAAAACAATGTTTTTAAGCTAAAGGATTTTATTGCATAGAAACAAGATAACAGATACTTAAAGCTAAACAATATTCGGAAATAAAATCGTCTGACGTAGATTAATCTCGTCATCGTATTAAGTAGTACCTTGGTCACTTGAAGAGGTGGCCACCAGATAAAGTAGCTAGTCTCGTGACTCTGCAGCTTTCAGTCAAAGATAACAAGGTAGATGATCTATTCCTGGGTTACCGTAAACGAGCGATAAAGTGGAAAGATGATGTCGATTAGAAAATAATGTAGACGAAAACCGCAATACTTCCCTTTAGAAAGAGATAGCTCGTTGTTATATCAAATTTATCACTGAAATATAACATAGTATTATAAATAATGATTTAAAAAACTTATGGAAAAAGCTTGTTCACATGAATTATTCATTGAGTTTGAAAATAATACAATTACGTCGGAATAGGTTTTTTGTTATCGTCGTGAAGTTCAAAGTGAGACGGAAATAAGACCAAGCCATTCGTAATAAACATGTAACAAGAAGCTGAACTGAGGTCTATTCAATGTACATTTAGTTTATTTATTTCTTATATATACTACTCAAAACAAAATAAGTGCCACTAAGTTTCTTTGCGGTGTCACGAAAACAGTAAAGTTAATAAATTGTTTAACTTAGGTAACTACAAAATAATGTTATTGCTTACAATTTAGGCTAACGGTTGTTTAAAATAATGATCAAATTATTATTTTTTTATCAACAAAACAAAACATTAGCCAAACAAAATCAATGTAAAATGACAAGCACTGTACTTGTCACTTTTTTCTTTTTGTTAGTAACGAGTATGTCCTCTTGTCTTGTCATGTCTTAGCAATGCATTCCTGAAGCCTCACTTGCATATTCTGGATCAAATTCCTCACGTTTTCATCTGGAATCTCCTCCCAGGCACGTTTTAAAACGACATTCAGCTGTTGCTGGTTGTAGACCCCTCGTTCATTCTCTCTAACCCTTCGTTTCAATTGGTCCCGCATATGCTTAATCGGATTTAAGTCCGGACTGTTAGCTGGCCATGGTAATACCTCAATATGAGAGTCTTCCAGTATCACCTGGAGTGCTCGAGCTCTGTGTTCACGGGCATTGTCTTTACATCAGAACGAATCCAGGAACCATTCGCTGTGCAAATGGGATCACTTGAGGCCTGACGACGTCATCGATGTAACGTTCTGCAGTTGCCCCCACTCGTTAATCTCCCAGTTTAAATACTGACGGGAGAATCTTAAACGGTTTGCACGTTAAGCCCTGGTCAGAGGAATTCGAACAACTTGTTGTCTTGACGTTTGCTGGTCTTCATGCAGTCGATTACGAATAGTGTGGTCACTTACTCGGGTACTCGTTGCGAGACGTAGATGGTATTGCATCACTGTACGGTTCTGAAGAGTACTTAACTGGAGGTATCGATCCTCGCGAGCCATTATTATATGAACTCTACCCGAACCAGGTCTCCATGCATTTTGAATAGCTCTGCGAGGAAACTCCAACCGCAAGCCCACGTCATGCTGTAAATGTCCTTCTTAAATCATTTTAATGGCTCTAGTGACCGTAATCGCATCCATGTGCTATCGTATTGGTAGCATTAGTAACGCGAGATGTTAATTAATCAATTTAAAAACTGATTTTTTTTCCTTAAATAAGCGATATACCTACGTTAAAAAGAAAATCGAAGCAAAACATTAAACCAATACCCAAATTAATTTTTTCTGACAATGGCGGCTAGTACTTTCCAAATTAGGAACTTTCACTTCAGTAAAGCGCACTTAAATACAAATAAGCTAGTGGCCCTTATTTTGTTTTGAGTGTTATATATCCATATCTTCAAACACACACATCTTTCTTGGACCATAAGGTCATCTATTCCCATGATTAAAAAAGTAACATAAGGGTTCTTTTTTTCCTTTTGAGGAACGGAACCCTAAAAGTAGTTATCGAGATCTTCTATGTCAATTCAAAACAAAAAGAAAAGCGCGTGACTCGCCTAGCTTTTTCGTGGGTCCTTTAACTCCTATTCCTGTTTTTGAATTTTCATTTATAAATTCACTTTAATAAAGATATTTCCTAACTTCCTTTGTTCGCAGCTCGCTGACGTGGATATCGGTTTCCCTACGGGGATGTGTTAATCCAGGATACAACCTAACTTTGTACCATTCAAATCCGTTCTGCGGCGGAACGATGGAGGAACAAACATCTATATTTATACAAATATATAGCATTATAAGTTTTGCCATAAGTTTGGAATTTTTATCGCAATTGGTACAGCCAGTCTCCAATGATGTACCCTTTGGAATTTATTTAAAAAAAAATGGATTTTTATGATTGAAGTCCTCTGAACTTTTAGTTCTATTTTAATTAGATTAACTCTTTTTATTTGATTAATTTACGAAAAGCTTCTCGTTCATTCTCGAACTCGAACTATAATTATTTTTACATATAAATCTCGTTGATAATTATTGTCCATTAAGAATTTAGATTGGTCGGCTTAAACACTTGGGGTTTGCTTGCCAAAGCTTAAAGACAGGGTAAGTGATTCTGTAATTTATACAAAAAATAAAAACAAATAACCGACATCGTTAGGAAAGCTCGCCAAGTCGATAAGACATTCAACCGGATGTTTTTTGGGGTCAGACAACTAAGTTACAACCAGGGCTCAGTATCTAAATACTGTTAACAAAAACTTAATAACCTGGTTGGCACTTGTAACATAAATATTTAAACATGTTAAAATACACAAAGATTCATATTAAAATTACATTTGTAACTTAAACTAATATATGCATATGACCGATTTAAGTAATACCTTAAGACTGATTTTATAGTGACGCTGTTACCCGCGCGTACGGTTAGCCGGGTTGAGCAAATGTATGCAGTACTGAATCAGGTTTTCTCTCTCTCTCGGTCTCTTTTTACCCCCGAAGCAAAAAGAGGGGTGTTATAAGTTTGACGTCGATGTCTGTGTGTCACACACATGTCTGTCTGTGGCATCGTAGCTCTCAAACGAAAGAACCGATTTCGATGCTGTTATTTTCATTTGAAAGCCAGTTTCCTTGCGGTGGTTTTTAGCTATGTTTGGTTAATATCGGTCCAGCAGTGTAAGAGTATCAGCTCTTTTCCAAAATGATGTAAGGCATTTTGTAATCATTGAAGGGATTTTCGAGTCGGGGGTGTTTTAAATTTTAAATTTATAGTTATTCCAGACGTTAAAAAGGTCACAATCCTAACTGATATTATAAATGCGAATGTGAGCTTGTTTGCATGCAAGTGATGTTCAAGCTCGGAATGACTGCTGTGTGAAAAACCTGCAAGCCGAGGGACTGGCCGGCGTCGGTAACGGAATGTCAGTTGAATCGCCGCGCTGTGACTGTTGCGCCCTTCTAGTATCACGCGCACGCTGCACGCACGGGGCGTAGGCGCGTGTAAGTTGGGTGCGCTTGCAACAGTGTTATTTTGTTCGCAGTAAATAAATAATATTATAGCATGATAATGCATTCTGAGGCGCGGTCCAAGTTTAAGGATAGTCGCGACTGGTACCTTTCATCCAGAAAAAAAATACTGTTCCCGCGGGATACCTGAATTGATTGACAAAATCTACATTAAGGCGAGCGAAACCGCGCGTAAAATATAATAAAAAATAAAAATTGTATTTATGGTAACAATTGCCGACGTTTGGACCGCGAGACGCGGTGACCGAAAGCGTCACTATAAAATGAGCCTAAGTAGATTACGGCTATGGAACACGCAACAAAAGGGAACGTTCATGTTTCTGATATGTAGATTCTAAAAAGCCTAAATACCATTTAGGGCCTTTTGATTCTGCAGAGAAACAAGCTCTGTGGAATGTCGAGGATGTGAATGTGAACTCACAAAAGGTATTGATCCTCTTAGCTGCTGAGATATTTTCATTGTGCTTTAAATCCATTTATTGAGGGGTTTACCCTACTTAATACCTTTCAATACCTATATATTTTGAAATACAACTAATAATTCGCACATTACTGCTATGATTGTATACTGTATAAGCTAACATACTTTTGATAGGAGTGACTTCACATCGAACATTGTGAGGGGTTCGCTTCAAAATTGAACGTGCAATAAGCTGTTTCATATAAATGTGCGATGATGATGTTCATATTGTCGAACATATGTAAGTCCTGTAGTGGATCCAAAACACGCTTACCACAAAGATGTTGTAATATTTTGGTCAAAGCAACCGAACAGGGATCGTTATAGTAGAGAAAGGGAAAGAAACAAGTAGGTATCTCTTGTCTGTAATTTTATTTCAATAGCATTTCTTATTACATTGTATACAATTCTTTAATACATCGAATAAAATTCTGCTCTCATGGAGTACTTTTCACAGTAATGTGGCAAACAAACTACTACGTCTGACCGACCGACCCTTAATGTTAAGTGGTCACCTTATCCAAAATTACGCTATGTTTCAGGAAGTATTTATCAAGAAGACTGTAACTACTAAAGTCTCTAGGGATAGGTAACCATTTCAAGGAAGTCATTCTATAATTTAGATAATTACATCCCAATGGGAAACAATCGCCGTGCAAGAAGTCCACTTCTGCCCACTTCTCTCACTTCACGCATTTAAGGACCCACTTTAAATCCTATCAATCGTTTGTAACGCTAACACGTCTCTGTGTTTAGAGTGTGGAAGTCGAAAGAGACCTATTTAAAGACTTATTAATAATGTGTGCAGACACGTTGATTTGCAGAAGTTTAGTGTAGAAATAGTTGAGAACGGTGTAAAAAGAAGGATTATGTGGTTAGTTATAACATGATAAATAAATTAAATTAAAAGGCTTTTGGAAACTCACCATGGATGTTTGCAGATATAGGTATAAGTCTTAGGAGACACACTGATGGACTTTTTAGTGAGTCCTTAAAGAGCAACCTACGTCTGTTGAAATTTAAAAATACAATACAAACAACAATGTACTAACAAAAGAAAAGGGAGCAGCGTGATTATCGTTCCATGTAGCGCAATAATCCTGTACAAGATACTAGAGCGTGTATGTACTAAGGCTCTGTTTAGAATTCACCGTAACGCACCGCTCTTCCTTTAGATTTGTTCTGAACAAGTTGTGTAACAGGCAACAGCGTATTACAATTACCCTGATACGAAAAAACAGCTTACCTACAACAAAATACGTTGTCTTGTCACAACGTAATTTTGCTCCATATTAACTTAAGCAATCTTTTTTGTCAAATATATTTTTGATGAAACTGATAATTTTTTATACCACTACAGTTCCAAACAAGCAAAACGCTTTTCGGTAAGGAATTACCAAGGCGAATGTGTGTATCACATCATTAATACTAAACGGTACTGTGCTGTGCTTCGCTGCACTGTGCTGTGCTGTACTATGCTACACTTCAGTCTCTAAGAAAAACATAAGGGGGGCAAATAATCCACAATTTGAGGGTGAGTGGTGGAAATTGAATAAAGAAGCAAAACACATACAGAAGAATTGAAATGTTAATGGCAGCCGTGTGCAGTTAATCAGTTACAGAATTGCAAAACATCTTGCAGGATCCCCTCATTAAACTGTTTTCCTTAAGAATGATAGCGTTCCTTCTGAATACGCGAAGAATAGTTTGAAAATTATAACGAAAATTAGTTTCGAAAGTACTCACCGCTGGCGTCTAGCGTCTGTACAAAATAACACGCGTATAAACTCTTCAGAGTTAGTTTCGAGTAGTAGTTCTGTATTACTTTCGTCTTCCAGTCTGTTCCAGACGCCTCTCTTACCTCGAAACCTGCTTGAGAGTAGTCTTATCCGTCGTACGACGATTTTGGAAAAGGAAATTTCATCATTATTCCTTGTTACCCATTTTTATCTTTTAGAATTTTTATTTTTTATTTAAATGATTTTTGGAGAAAGAAAAAATGTAGCTTGTTGAATGTTTGGGTGATCTTACCGCTTTTTTTAATAGATTCGATACCCAACAGGATTTTTATTCAAACGCAAATTCGTTTTTGGTATGAGTTTTAACACAAATGTTTTTTTACGCTAGGGAGTGTAAAAAAGCATTTGTATATATAGGGATAAGCCTGTTCAAAAATATCATAATTTAAACTAATGGTTCAAACGGCACGAACGATGACAAGGGACCAATTTTTAGATATGTCCTAAATCACTCATAATGCAATAAAGTTGAAAGCTTGTTGCCATGTCATAACTCAGAATATTTACCCCTAGTAACGTGAAACAGTACCCAACTTATCGTTCGGGTAGTTCTTATTTCGAGAATTATTTATATCAACTAGATGCAATCCAACGTGTGCCACCACTGCGGGCGCACCGCACTTTGGTGAAGTGTACATTACATAGTTATGAACTACTCATAAATGTTGCGAACTCGCGATGGCCAACGAAACCCTCTCACTGTGGCACATAGTTCAGTTCATGGTCGGGGAATGGGCATGGGTTTCGCTGCTTATTTTGCGAGGAAATAATTTACATTGAAAATGTTGTGAAAACGGAGCGGACTTGCATTCTTACATAACTTGAGAAGACGCATCAGACGCGCCAAAGAGCTGTAAATAATCTCCGACTTCAATGACCGCTGCTTTAAGGACGACGCTTTCGCTAATCAGTCATCCTAGAAGAAGCAAGCAGTAATGCGACGGTGCGGATATACTAAAACGGAAGGTCACAAGTAATTTAATTACGCTTCATACGAGGTTAGCTCTTAAAAGCTATAATCGTTTGGTTGCAATCATATTAGAAGGATACATAGGAGTACACTACACACACGCAACGTTCTATGGTTCTGTCCAGTATATTCATATATACCGGACAGAACCATAGAACGCTGCGTGTGTAGAGCATTAGAGTATCATTACTTCACATTTCAAATCTGGTTTCAGCTACTCATCACGGAAGAGCACTATTTTAGTAGTTAATTGACTAAAATCTTCGGTATGAAGAACTAAACCAGTCAAAAGACCCTGATATCAACTGGGATTCGCAATGTGGCTTACATATTTTTTTTATAAGTCCTAATTTATTCAAACAGACTTTAGTGCTTTGAAGTGATTTCCCCGAAATTAGTCCGCGTTTGAATATGTAATACAGTTGATTGTACTATAACATGTTACACGGATTACGCCTAAATGAAGATGGATTATGTTAATATCTTAATACGGTGTGTTTTGTTGACATTAAGTTTATGCTAATATTGGGTAAGTTAGGACGTTTATAACGTATTTGTTTCTTAGAGGTCAGAGCAAGTAACCGGTTACTTGTGTACAATTATATGAAAGCAAGGAAAACACCCAAGCTCCCACCTACCCCCTCTTATAAGTTGGAACTATGTAGAACCGACAGGTACTTTCGGGTACAGATATACGCCTACGAAAGTCTACAAGTGTGACACAATAATATCTATACATGTATATTAATACGCGAGGAGATTTTTTTGTACTTACGCATTTTTTAAGCAAACACGCACAGACAAGAATGTGAAATTTGGTATTCCTAAAGTTTATATGTAGAAGAAATTTTAAACAATGAATATAATATATTACCTTTACAGTTAAAAAAAATATTTAAAACGGCTACAATAGGTATATAATTTGATCTGTCACGAATAGTCATGATACAAAGGTCTATACAATGACGTAAATAGTTAATCCTGGTCATTCAAAGCAGTTGAAATTCGACCACCAGGCGATCTCTGGTTTATTATTATTATTTGAGTGATTGACATTATGAGTTTGATTATGTTACAAAAGTATATATTATGTTGATCAAAAAGAATCATACTTTTAAAAACAAGAAATAACGCTGTCATCACAGTATATATTTTCAGTAGGTATAATAAGGATTATAAAAAAAAACCTTTTTTACAATCAAGGTGGCAAACAAGCTTAAGCCCGGTAATAAAAAGCGGCTACATGTGCCCTTATCTACAGAACTCTGGTGACCCTCCTCTCTTGCAGAAAAAAATAATGTAGAATATTACAAAAGATAGCTCGATTCAATCAGAAATCTAATATGCTCTATCTCCTTGTTATCATTAGGTACAATAAATGAACACTCGACACGGGCATGGAATGCTTTGAGTTATCGAAGACCCCTCCTAATGAATTAATTATTTAATCTTGAAGGTGTTAGTTCACCGAAGAGCCGAGAATTGAAGTATTTGTCATATAATGTTGAACCGTATAATTAGGCATTTAGAGTATTAAATTACTCGAAACCGAAACATGATAACTTGATGCCTCTCGGGAGTGCCATCAAATGCACAGTACTACTAATATTACGTCTTTATTAGTTTAAAAAATATATATAACAGTATATATCTAAAATTAATGTTGTCACAAACTGTCGTGAGTATTTCTAGATTTTAAAAAGAAAAAACCTTCGACATACACTTTGGAGCTCCCAGGTATGCAGGTACAATACTTTATTCGCCTTTAAAGCAAGTGATAATTATTTTTTAACACCCCCATAAACTTCGGCAAGCCAAAAGTCTCATAAATCAAACCAAACGACATAATATATTCACACGCAATTATAACCATCAGTACTACGATAAAGTTAAAAAGTTTGTTTAAAGGCTCTAATCTCAGTATGTACCGCATATTGAGGAAGATTATAAGCTATATAACATTACGCTTCGAGAAGTGGAGTCAACATAAAGGTCAAGCAATCTGAAACACTATTAGTACCTATGTAAGTGAAGTAAGATGTATATCATACACCTAACAACATACCACCGCGTAAAACCGTCTGAAATATGACATGTAGTCGTAAGTATAATAACTTAAAGGCTAAAAGAAACTTATTTCCAACCAGGTCTCAAAACGCACATTCTACCATATATACTTATCATGAGCGTGTAACATAAATAGTAGATAGTATAATATAAGAAACTTAAGGAATACAAATCAAATAACGACTAAATTGTACATATATTTCGTGTTTTCATCTGGCAACCTTTTCTTCTCGCTGTAAAACATTAAAAATTATCCTACTAATAGTAGTAATAAGTATGGATGTATGGATGTTTGTTACTCTTTCAGGCAAAAACTAGATAGATGTGGTTGCCTGTAAGTAATTGAGCACAAGGCATGTCTGTTAATTACTATCTAGATGTAAGAAACGTGTATCATTTGTTGGCGACCCAAATAAAAAAAAACAGAAACTACGGAACCGATTGTGATCAAACTTGGTATGTAGACAGCTGGAGATCTGGATTAACATATAGGTTACTTTTATCCCGATATTTCCACGACACCGGGACTTACGCGGATGAAACCGCGGGGCGCAGCTTGTTTTACTATAATTGTAATTTCATAATTGCGTTGCAGCTGCAGCGTCCAAAAAATTCCCTTCTCCAAAGCAGCTGCTGTGGTGTAGTACAAGATATGCCACACCAAGCACTTGATTATACGACGTAGTATAAAAAAAATCCGTGCTTCTATTTAAATCTTCAATTTTTTTTTGTAATCATACATTATTATTTATTATAATACAGGTATTACAGCTCTGATGTAATATATGACCGTATACCATCAGGCGTGCCACAGGCTTGTCTGTATTCTTAATGACAAAAAAATATATTTAGATGTCTTTAATTAAATTCTTAGATGATACCTCTGCTTGATTGGATTTACAACACATTTGTTAGAACGTTTTTAAAAAACAAATAATTCAACACATTCAAATTAGCAAGAACGACAGACCCCCGCCCGAATTTGAGTGTAAATATATTATCTAAATTATTCAGCTAATAAATAAATTTCATATCATTTACCTTAAATATATTTCCATACCTTATTTCACATTATGAAATTAGAGGAAGCACCGTTAATCTCCAAGTGTGATATCTCCCAGGGGAAAAGCTAGCTTGTAAATTTCACTTTACAACTGAATCCCTTGTCTAAGGGATTCAAATGGCTTAAATTTTGTATATTATATAGGGTTCCTGTATAAAATTGTATTGATTCCCTGGATCCCAGCTGAGAATGTCGTACGTTCTTCAACCATTCCCATTGTTCTTCACGGTAAGTTTAAATTCTTATTAATAGCAAGAAATATAATATCTAAGACCTTGTTAAAAAATACTGCAAATGCTAAGTTTATAGCTCAATTTATACAACTACATATAAGTAGTGAGTACCTCCGTACTCCAACATCAAGCACGTTTATAAAACATGCTCTGTATAATTTTATGTACTAAATAATTTTATACTTGAGTGTGTTTAAACCTTATCATAATTTTGCGGGTAGGCGAATGTAAACATAAAACAGGAATGATACTTCCGTAGCATGAGTAATAAGGAATAGGGAATATGCATGTTCTTTAAATTTACTTGATTTTTTTTCCCTTGAATCTTAATTGTCCAGATATTATGCCTTAACAATTATTTTCTTATTTGGTTCGTCTTTAATTGCAAAAAATATTAACTAAAATATGCGAAATTCAACTTTGCAAAACGCATCACTATTGGTCGAACCAAAACATGACGTCACATTCCACATCCTGTCATTTATCGGCGCCGATATTCGTAGTGTTACGGAGAAAGATAGGGGTTCCTGTGGTTTTTGCCATTAGCTAGTGCAATTTAAGCATTCTTGTGATATTAGAAATCAACTAGGACGATGACTGAAAGTGGTTTTGTCAAAGCACAATCGGACAATCTACCGTAAATAGATGCATTCATGATGACTATATATTTTGCATCAAATCCAGATTTTACGTCTGCTGAGGTCAAAGGAGTGAAAGCCGCAAGGTAATTATTATAATACATTTTATATATAATCTAATACATAGGTAAGATATGTATAGTTACTTCTATTCATGAAATTTTATTGGACTTTTGTTACCTAGTTTAAGTAGACAAGCAAGTTGCCTTCTGCTTGATATTTAAAACATATGTAAATTACTGCTGACTAATTCACACTATACTAGCAATTAAATTGTAATATACTTAAAGTAATCTTCACAAATTATAAACACGATATTGAAGATACTTCATCTCTTCTAATTAATTTACACTATTGTTTTCGTATTTTCGCATCTCTTGGTACAGGAAAAAATACTTTATTGGGTGTACTTCTTATAGTATTTTAACACTTAAGGACAAGGCAATATCTTTAAAATGGTTTTTTAACTTGGTCGATCGTCTAGTAATTACAATAAATAGTAATTACAACTGAAAATCGGTATAAAATTACTGTAACATTTCAAGTAAGTATACTAAGTTTATGAAACAAACACTGAGCGTGGCATGTGACGTCATCCAAGGCCCGCGAAATATGGCGGCGTTCAAACAGATCAAATTTTATCGATGGTTTCAATGTTATTTTAAAAATTAATTTGGACATTGCCAACGTTATTTATATTTTTATTAGGGTAGAGTGATGGAATAAGTTAATAAAAATAAAAAAAAAGTACATGCATATTCCCTATTCTAAACATTGCTAAGTTAAGACAGAAAATTCACCGCTGCACATACAAACTTTTCATAGTCATTACAAAATATTTAAACAAAGCTATTGTATAGTTTATAAAGAAATTTCATATGCTTGAACATAAAAAAAGAAAAATAGGTACTAGAAACAATATCATAATTGAGCAATATAGCAAAATAAAAACAAAATGAATACCAATATTAAAAGACGACAGAAACTCGTAACTTCAACTTCTGATATATGCCAATAGCCGTTACTGTTCACTGATTTTAGTGTAGTATACTGTGAACAACAATAAAAATATGAAACTGAAACTCAGACTCAAGCTTTCTTTTTTTTCTTAAATATATTGCAAAACAGTGCTGCCACACGGCACAAATAAATTGAAAGGAAATACTAAAACTCGTTTTTCATTCTAAGCGACTGTTTGAAATGGCAAAATTTAGTTGAGTATTAACATTATAGCGCTAACGGGTGGCCCAATTTTTGAAAACTCTTCATGACTGGAGAAATATTAAGTACTGTATAAAAACAAAAATGCAAGGAACAAACTTTTTTCCTTTAGAATAGTGGTGCATGTAGAGTAGATGGTTGCTATCCTCCGTCGTCGTTTATAGTAATAAAGGAACTACTTATAGGATACTGAGAGCCTTTTTGTATCTATCATTACGTGGTGGTAATTATTCGTAATAGCCCCAGCCATTACAAAGGCGAATAGAGATATTTTCTTTCGGGGAAATATACTACAGAAATAACGTTGTTACAAACAAAGTAGATCCTAAAATGGTGTATAAAAAGTGCCTGACATTATACATTATATTACTATAACGTACTTAATTACGTGGACATGCTATGCTACACAAAGATTTTTTAGGTAGTTACTTATTACAATTTTTTTAAAGCTTTTTTTTATATTATAGGGTGGCAAACGAGCAGACTGGTCACCTGATGGTAAATGACTACCGCCGCCCATGGACACCTGTAACGCAAGAGTCACAAGTGCGTTGCCGCCCTTTAAGGTGGTAATAGGGGAAGAGCGGGTAGACAGGAGAGGGGGATTAGCGGGGAGAGGGGAAGGACGGGAATATGGGGTGAGGGCAGGGTTAGGGCCTCCCGTAACCTCAATCACGCGGCGAAAAGCAATGCAAGCATTGTTTCACGGCCGGTTTTCTGTGAGACCGTGGTATCGAGCTGAGTCGAGCCGGCCCATACGTGCCGAAGCATGGCTCTCCCACGTAACGTAACGTATTGCGGTTGTTTATATTACTACCTACCTTAATTTATTTAAACATCAAAATAATAATTTTATATGTGTTAGTTAGCATTGAGTCCTGATGCACTTTTATCAAACAAAACAGTTCACTTAAATTTTAGTCACAGAATTTTCAACTTCATAAAATGCGATAATTCTGTACTACTTTTTCTATCGCCCTTGGTCTTACGCCGCCGCCGCCGGGGTGACTTCATTAAGGCCTTAGACAATGACAAAACTTCTTATTCACTTGTGTAGGTCTATAGTTATACACTTATACAACAAACAAGCTAAACTTCGCAAACCTGCTACCTATGTCAATAGTACCGCGTTAATAAATTCTGTCCTCGCTCCACGAGTAATTTGAATCAAGAGGCCATTGAATCTATTTTCATTTGCTTTATAATTAAGTACTGTTACTTAACATTTAATTGAATTCACAATTTTGTCGTGGATTTTCCCTTCTTGAAACGTTAGAAGCCTAAAGTTATTGACTAGAAATGAGTGATAATATAAGGTTCATATTTACTCGTTTAAGATGCTATACTTTAAACTTAAAAGATTTTATTTAACTTTGTCTTAAAAGCAATTCTACTTTGTTCTAATTATAAAAAAACCGAAAGCAAAGTTATATTCGCACGTCAGAAGTGAAAACATAACTCATACATATATATTACACTAGCTGTGCCCGCGACTTCGTCCACGTGGAATAGTGTATTTATATCGAATCAAAAGCCTAAAAATAAGTTTCAATCTTCTAGCTCTAAATAATATGACGATACTTCCATACAACTTTTCATCCCCACCTTTCAACCCTTTACACCCCTTGTTTCGCATTAAAAAGTAGTCTATGTCCTTTCTCAGGCTCTAGACTATCTGTGTACCAAATTTCATTTAAATCGGTTCAGTAGTTTTGTCGTGAAAGGGCGACAGACAGACAAGGTTACTTTCGCATTTATAATATTAGTAAGGATACACATTATATACACACACATCGGTACATATGTTCTAAGTGTCACGGTCACGGGAGTTCAGTGTTTTTTCCCCATATCAAAAGTGCCCAACGTGCCTAAAGGCATTTTCACTTCAAAATATAAATAAATCCATGGCTTTAAGAAGTTTCAAAGTATGCACTGAAATGGACTTGAAAGTTCACAAACCGTATTGATAAACCAATTTAATCAACTTTAGTGTAGAAAGAGAAAATTTTAAAGAAAAATGTTAACAACCAAAGAACTATTGAGGTGTATTGAGCAGTAACTTTTAAAATTTCCTTTCCTCTAATAATTGTGAATATTGTTTTCAAGTGCCCTGCTTCGAGATTTCGAGAGCCGCTTCTTTATAGAGCGAGAGTATAGCTCTTGCCCGCGGCTTCGCTTGCGTTAATGTACATTTTGTTAATCAATTCACTTTTACAAGTTTTTTCTCAATGAAACAAACAAGACAACGTGTATGCAAAATTACTTGATGTTCGGTTAAGTAGCTGTGGTTTGAAAGCATTAACAAACAAACGACTCGCATCTATACTACGTATTAGTTAGGTAGGATGTTAAGTTTCCAACAAACTTTATTTTTGGCATCTTTCACTGTATTTTTTCGAACTACTAAAAACAGTAGTAAATAACCAAACAAATTGGGAGTAGTCATAATGGCCGTCTGTCTACAGATGTGGTTCGTAAAATCTAGTAAGAAAAATATTATAATAAATAAATGACTATTTACAATGTTTACAAGCCAGAGAAGGTACTTGGATAACAAAGTTATTACAAGCCTGCCAAAATACTTTGAACAAAGTTAGTGGGTGAGTTGTTAAAACAATGTATCATAATACTCTTCACAAAACAAAGTGAATAGGTAAACCAAGTAATTATTAGTACCTACAACATTTCAAACTTCTTCAGTAGCGCTTCTACAGTAGATATGTTATCTTCCAATTCTAAGTTCTGTAAACAAAATCTGAAAATACGTTTCCAATTATGTAGTTAAATAAGCACTTGATGTTTTTCTTAAATTATAGATAGAACAAATACACGAGCACTGCGCAGGTCAATTTGTTTATCCAATGTAATAATGATTCTCTGAATTAACTTCTAAACTTATATTCAATTGAATTTATTTACATAAGTTTTGTCGTACTTGGTAAATATAGTTATTTTCGAAGTAGTCGCTAGTCGCCACGTAGGTCTTCATACGTACACCCACACTTTACTCTGGGATTTAGTAGGAATGTTGAAATAATGGTCGTTTTCAAATAATCTAAACTACAAAAAATTTATAATATATTGTTCGCATATAAGAAATAATAAGCTTTTAACTTATGCAATGAGAAAAAATATGTTATATAAGTACCTAGTACTCCAAATACTGCAGTTTACGAATTGGACGAAAGTATTAATGACAATAGAGATGTATATATTTGTTCTTTTAAGTTTTTTAATACAAGATTCAGGATACAATAATTAGAATAATAAAATAGTAACAATAACAAGCGTGCGCGCGTGCGTGCGTGCGTGCGTGCGTGCGTTCGTGCATGCGTGTGTTCGTATATGTATATATATGTGTGTGTATGTGTTTTCACTTCTGACGGGCAGTCCTATGACTGGCAGAGTTTTTGAAAACATGACTTAAGCCATTGTATCTAAGCCGAAATTTAAAAATTAATTCATATTCGAAAAGCCAACTAGCAGGCTCATCGGCAGGTACAGGTACAATTAATTGAGTTGAATAACTTTTAGTTACCCAGTCCTTGTGCAAATTCCATACTTATGAATAAACAATGTAAGAATAGAAGCAATACTAAGGACAAAAAGCTACATAAAACATTTATCTTCTATCTATGAAGGGTTACTTTAAATTATTCAGAGACGCTTTTACACGCTTTTAACAAAATAATCCTATTTCCTTAATGTAGTTCCTTTATATTTTAAATGAAATTTATAAATGTTATCCCATTACCAAAACACTAGAGAAATTTTAAAAACTCCAAAGTGTAATGATTAAAATATTTTAAATTCTTGAGATGGAGTTTGAGATACCATTTTGCCATGCCTTTACGTTTTACCATTACGCGTAGCGGAACAAAAAAGAAGGTTAATTACAACAGGACCTTTCCGGAATTTTCCTAATCTGCAGCAAAAAATGTCTAATGTATTTTGTATATCTCCTGTCGATTCACACTATATCATCAACGGCTAGATAATAATATTTCGGTAATAGCAGTTTTCTTATCTTTCCTAAAAAATCTAGTTTCAATCAAAGTTTAGTGAATGGGGAGAATCCTCTAGGCAAATTTTTTATACTCTTATTGGCGGTAAAACAGCCTGGAGGGTAGAAAAAAAATTGTTTTGAAACCATCCTTTTTGTTCGTGTAGAAAATCACCTCATGAGGCTGGTGCTGGGGCCGTATATTAGACTTAAACCGACTACAACCACATGGTGTACCTTACAGCGCCTGTATTGAGTGGACCGTCTGTACTACGTTATACCTTCAATGGTTCACCCAGTGCCAGCCCGCGGGTGGCAAGCGGCCACCGTCTACTAACTGGGCGATGTCCAGATACATCCTTCACGGTAAAACCCGTCTCGCGTCTTGTGCGAAATGTTACCCTCGCAGAAGATTGCGGTCGCGATTAAACAACTATGGCAACCTAACGCGTCGAATCTTCAGACTCTCGCTGTAATCAGTCTGTCAGTGCTACTTCCTAGATACTATCGGCCCCCTAGGGCCGTCACCAATATGTCATTGGTTATATACATAACAGATTACTTCCAGCCAATACTAAATTTCAACATCTTTTAACACACACGAGCGGGGACCAGTAAAACTATTCTTTAAAGAATTGTATCAAATCAATTGTTTATCTTCTAAATGGACGCATGATTTATAAAAAGAAAGAAGATAAAGAATAGAATAGAATTATACTTACCACCACCAACAAACCAGTAAATATTACTTAAAGTAAGTTTATAAAATTGATATGTACAAAGGGCGGCCTTATCGCTAAAAACAATTTCTTCTAGGCAACCTTGGGATGGAAAAATAATGACCAGTAATATAATAATTTAATGTGTAGTTTTGGTGTGGGAATCAAAATATGTTGGACTTAAAACTAGTGAATGATAATTAGATGGATAATACAGGGAAACAAGTGTAATAACTCTGTAACATTATTTTAATATATTCATATACACCATATACATAAACATAAATTTATAATAAATAATAGATATATATTTCTAGATTAATAAGATTATATCCGATAAATGCAGCTAATGACAAAAAGAAAGAAGACATAAAACTTGTGAAATGCTGTCCATGTCTCTAATTCTAAATAGACATAACCAATGCTTCAACTTTGCCCTCAATACCATTTATCGTACTATTCACATTTGTATATAGCATGAACGTAATCGCTGACATCATCTGCCATCACCTGTGCGTTTTGACGTTTCTTAGTGCCTCTATTGCTATGAAAACTATTGCTAAACTTAGCTCGGAAGCCACGTCCAAAATGAATTCTATGGAACGGTTAAGTCGGGCCTCTCACGGCTCCCCACCGGTAACCATTTTTATTGTGATAATAGTTACATCTCGGGGCTAAGTACTGTATAGCATATAAACCCCTGTTATATGAATGTTATACTGGTATGTAAGAAGGTTTACAGATTGTCCTGGCGCCACAAAATTAGGAGAGCCGACCCCACACAAAGTGTAGTGAAGTAAAAGAAGAAGAGTGAGAAGGTTTACTGGATTCATGATATTCTTGTGATTCTATGCGATGACCACCAGAATTATGTGAGTTGTACTTGCATGATACAACATTTGTTCTGTGTGGGCTGAATTTTGACTACTTTCAGCCTGCGATATCACACCACTTCACTCACACACATGAAAAAAAAATTGTTACTTTTACGCACCGATTGCAATAACAGCGACCACAAAAGTACACAATGATCTGATCTTAAAGTCTACATTTTGTATGTACGTAGAAACAGTTTGTAATAGACTTTTCTTATAGAGCGATCATGGTATCAAATGTCGTGCGCGAGGCTGTTCTCTGATAGCTAAGTCACGGCTAACCAGTTCTTATTTAGGCAGGGTCGCCATATAACATCGAGAGTGCATTTATAATAAAACTCCAACTTAGATGGAAAGACACTAATTTATTTTAAATAAAACAACGTTTATATGCTGGTTAGATAGAGTATAAGGTCGGCCGGCTCGACCGGAGTGATACCACGGCCTCACAGAAAACCGGCAGTGAAGCATTTGCATTGCTTTTCGCCGAGTAAGTGAAGTTACCAGAAGCTCTATCTCTCTCCCCCTCTCACCCTCTTCCACCCTTTCCCTACTCCCACCTTAAAGGGCGGCAACGCACTTGTGACTCTTGAGTTGCAGATGCCCATGGGCGGCAGTAGTCATTTATCATCAGGTGACCCGTCTGCTTGTTTGCCCCCTATACCATAAAAAAAGCTTCTGTTACCGTCTTCCATCCAACAAGATTTTCTCTGTGTCACATTATGTGCGACATAATTTTTAACAATAAAACAAGGCTGTCACAATATATAGGTATATTTATACAGCAATAAAGACTACAAATAAAAATATTAATGCCATTTCGGTCTCAAGTGCGTATTCCTTATTGCGAAGAAGAAGAAGCGGAAAACAAAGCACCTAATGCATCTTCTAGAAAGCTCAATACTTCACCCCCGTTGAGAGTAGTTCTTTATTTCACTACATCTATAATAGGGTAGCTAAAGAATGTGACATCAAAGAGTGCTCACCAAAAGAGGCAAAAATTGTGGTTTTTGAATAGCTCACTTTATTAACATACGATGCTACTGAAAACCTCCTACAGCACTTAAGGTAAATCAAATACACCACACAGTTTTAATTGCAAACATTTATATAAATACTAATTATACAAGTATAGTTATCAAAGTATGTGTATAACATATATATTATCCAAGTACCAAATAATATTTTATTAGAATAGTTTAATATAATATAATATGTAATCGTTTTTATTGCATTTTCTTTATATTTATTCTTATTCTATTTATAATTTTTTTCCCTTAATATAAAATAAAATAAAAACTAAAATTTCTGTTAATAAATGAGCCAATTACTGAAGTCGACCGGGCATTGTGGCACAGGACAGGCTTGCCTAGTGTGGGGCCATCGGATATTCTTACATTGTACATGTACCTATAACTTTCTGGCAATAAACAGTTTTTATTATTATTATTATTTCCTCTTCGTAAATGTAGATATTTACATTTTTTAACGTTTAGCCCTTAAATATAGGTAACCGAGGTCTATTTTACTTACAAGATAACAGGTGCACTTTATTAATAACTAGTACCCGCCCCGGCTTCGCAGGGGTAGCAATATATTGATTTTTTTCATCATATTTTATTATATCATACTAGCTGCGCCCCGCGGTTTCACCCGCGTAAGTCCCGATCCCGTGGGAATATCGGGATAAAAAGTCTATGTGTTAATCCAGATCTCCAGCTATCTACATACCAAGTTTCATCGCAATCGGTTCAGTAGTTTCTGCGTGAAAGAGTAACAAACATCCGTCCATCCATCCATACAAACTTTCACCTTTATAATATTAGTAAGATTTTAGTCATTTTTCACAAAACTTTAACAAATTATACACCTAAACCTTCCTCTTGAATCACTCTGTTTATTGGTGTAAACCGCATAAAAATCCGTTCAGTACTTTTTTAGTTTATCGTGAACAAACAGACAGTCGCGACCGGGGACTTTGTTTTTTAATATGTAGTATCAATAGATTCGTCCACGAATTTTACTTACTGAATCATGAATTGTTTTACAACCTGCCTGCACAACAATCATCGGATTATTTTATATACGTCTTTTTTGTTTCACAAGTAATTTAGCCAACAACCTTAATTATCACTCAAACATGAATATTTCGAAGAAACACTTACGATTGTCTCTTTGCATTTCAATTATCGGTTCTGCAGAAAAATTTAAATACGTATTGTATTAAAATTTACATACAAATGTTACTTACAACGGGGGATTCATCACCACCGGTGGTGGATTCATCACCACTTTAAGGAAAGTTACGTTTTTCATGAAAAAACATCTGCCCTAGGGAAATATTCCTTTGCAAATATTCATTAACGGACGCTAGGTACCCAGAGACTCAGAACACCGTTCTGTGATCGCACACATAATATTATCCTACGTCGAAAATACTACACAACCCAAATTATCGAAGTGACCGTGACAGCAGTTTAAATAAGCCCTCCGTTCATTTAATTATGTTGCTGTTCATAGAATCTTAATCCCGTGGACGCCCAAATTGTGAAATAATCTTTCTGCCATGATTTTCCCACATAACTACACAATGAGATTCCTCAAAAAATTAAAAAAAATGTTTATACAGCAGACAAACCTAGTATTGATAAAGGTTCGCCCCGAACCTTATTGACGTTTATAAAACTGAAAGATATTAATTGAATAGAGATAAGTTGTAAAGAAAATGCTGAAGTACTAAACAAATGTAATCAAAATTAGAAACACTCAAATAGACGACGGAAGAAGTTAATTTGCGGTTAATAGAAAACAAAAAGTATCGTGATTCGACGCAACATAATTGAATCCGTGGACGGTAACTCGAAAAGCGGCTATTTTGTCTGAAAATATTATCCCGATTTATAATTCTATGTTTTTTTTTCTTTTACAGATGCCACAGTAACACAGATAAAGGTAAATACGTTAATGTGGCTGAATAAAACATTTTTAATAAATATTAATACAAGTTGTATCAGAAGTGGTCAGTATCATACGTTCTTGTGTTAATTTTTAAAACACAATTCAATTCTTACAGAGTTGTTGTGTTTTCCGAACTACACTCGAAAGCAATGAATGACTTAAAGATATGAATAGGATAGGTACCTGAAAATTTAGGAAACTGGATGTGAAAGCTTAGTGGAATAAATTGTGAATTATGGACAGTTGAATGCTCTTTTAATAAAGTAATAATATTTATTTGGCGCTTTATATTAGGTAAATTCATAAAAAAATACATCAATGTGATTTTAAAACAAAATCACCATATTTTTCTACAAATACAATTTTGTCAATTTTTAGCACTTTGTGTTACCTCTACGTGCTGCCTTTATTGCAGTTGTGCGGTTTGGCATGCTGTGCACCAAGTTTCTAACACGTCGTTGGGGAATATTCTCCCACCCCTGTATGAGGCAGCAGCAGCAGGCATAATTTTACAAGAATCAAGAGGTTTCATTACTGTCATTTAAGGAGTGTTTAATTGTAATTGTGTTAAACACAATTTGTTTCGCTGAACTGGCATTTTTGGTTTCCGGGATTTTGTGTGTCGTTATGTAACCCGTATTCTTTGCTCTCGAATATATATGAAACGTTTCTTAAGTCCCAATTTTTATTTCTAATAATTTAAAAGATCAATTCATAAAACACACCAAATATGTAATATGCATTCATGTCGCGAAAGTTTAAAATCAATGAATTCGAATAAATACTGCTGAAGCGTCCAGTAACCTCTCTCATATTATCTAATTTCTTAAAAAAAGTTACTCTGTGTGATGACCACCATTGACGGAGAGTGGGATAAATAATTTCGTTATCTAATGTTATGAATGTTTTGAGAGCCGTGAGAACAGTGGTTAGGAGAACAACCCTATGTTTCTCTAGGGAGTCGTCGAAATCAACTAAGAAATTACCGCACGGATGGGAAGCGAAACGCAATCCAACCCCTGTTTTTATAACCGCCATCACCAGCCCGTTTCTCAGGCACCGTGATAAATGCTAGCCAAACATTAAATAATAGCTTTACTGACTAAATAAAATACGATGAGGGATGTTTTAGGAGAGAGGGTACAGCAGATTTAAACTCGAATGGGAACTGCCCATCTACCCAAATCGGAATGAAATTTATTCTGACTTCGTCCAAAACACCGAAGATCCCTGTTGGACAATAGTTTTTAGTATACTAGTAACACTTTACCAAAACTTTTAGGGTTCCGTTCTTTAAAAGGAAAAAAAGGAATCCTTAAAAGATTACTTTGTGTCCGTCTGTATGTCTGTCCCTTTTCCTTAGGAACCCGTGGACGCATCAAGTTGATATAAATACCAAATACTCATGTCTGCGGTCCCTTGAAGCTGTAAAATAATCAAGCTCCTAAGATAACGCTATCGAAAGATACAGCCATTTAAGTCTTAGATTTTAACAAATTTGAACATTTCGCAAGTAAATCAAACCTATAGGGTACTTCCCATTAATCTAGAATCAGGAAATCTAGTAAAAAGCAAGGTCTGAGGCACAAGTGAAGGATTACCGAAAATCGTTAATTTGTTTTTATATCACATAAAAAAATGGTTTTTATGATTTCAAACTTATGTTTTGCGGCTGGAAAGTTGACTTTGTCGTAATTCATACATCGGTATGGGAGAGTATTTTTTTTTAACTGCAAAGTAAAGTTTGTCTTTCGCAAAGGACGGACAATAATATTCGAGAATTGATTCCCGAGATGGACGTACTATCTACATACAGGTTTGTTTGCTTACGGGACCCTCGGTGCGCGAGTCAGACTCGCACTTGCCCGGTTTGTAGTATTGCTGTACTTAGTACTTTCTTCACATACCTATAACAAAACCTACATTAATTGTACCTGCATTCTCATACCTTGGGCCCAACCATGAGTTTTAGAAATTCTTAATAAGATTATCCATATATTAATTAATGAAGAGAAAACCTTCCTAGGGAATATTCCGAATGCAGGAGTTCTTTTCTTAATTAAAAAAAATACCCACACTAACTAAAATAGCAAGTTATAAAATAAAGCTTGTAATAATATTTATAATTTAGTAAAACTAAAAAACGCGATTTAATCTCGAACCGAATTAAAACGTTAAAAGAGTACCACTATCCAGCTCCTGGCGTCTATCGTGACCAAGCCCAATTTGTTGGCCTCCTCAAAACGAATCATACTCGAGGGGTATACAATCCACCTCCTGTATCCATCATCAGATCAGCTCCAAGATACCAAATCATATTGTCAGTTAAACTACATTTATGTACATTACATTTACGTACATACCGTTTTCAATAACCTATCTATCTGTAATTCCACCTACAAAAGATAAACAAATCTATCCTTTGGTCCTTACTTGCTTTTCAATATCTTACTGGGGTATGCATGCATGTTCTATCAAAATTATCAATCTATCGTCGAGAGGACAGATAGCCTACTAGAGATAGGAACCCCCATACAAACGGTTCTTACTTTCATTTCAATATAAAATTTAAGTTACTTTTCGATAGACGGAGCACGAGCCACATGTTACACAAGCAGCATTGTCTCATATTTTGTCAAGGGCCGCTTTCATGACTAAAAAAAATTAAAATCTATAAAAACTAGAACGGTTTTAAGGGTGATTATTGTTAAGTGGTTAACAAAAATCCAGATGTTTGAAGAGGCGTGGATAGACGAGAGGAAAGGCGCTACCCTTCGTTGGATAAAGATATATATATATATATAAGCACTTATCTTTGATTGTGAAACGCAGACTATAGATAGATAGGACCTTTCTGTTTTTTTGGAGATAGCGATCTATCGGTAACTACAGACTACAGTTTGGTTATTGGAAACGGCCGTTAGAGCTATTCGGCAAAGGTATGCAGTCTATTACATAAACCTATCAGCTATAGGATAGGATATATACGTTACTAGCTGTGCCCCGCGGTTTCACCCAGGTAAGTCCCGATGCCGTGGGAATATCGGGATAAGATGTGTTAATCCAGGTGTCCAGCTATCTACATGCCAAGTTTTCTCATAAATCAGGTATTGTTAGATCAACTAAAACATTTTTTTATGTTTTAAACACGTTTTAATGTAACCTAATATATTAAAGTAGCTATATTCATAAGAATTATTCATGGTGAATTAAATTTTTTTGAAAAAGTGGGGCATCTATCTCGGTTTTACCCTACATCCTCACAAACTTTCACGTTTATAATATTAGTAGAATAGTAAAGGAGGTAGGGCACAGTTGATTTTGTACTCACATTGAAACCTCCCTGATCAGGCAGGTTAGGTACCTAGGTACACGTTACTGAAGAACAATACTACTAACCTAGTGAGGTTATTTCCACTGGTGATCTATGGGTAGGGACGATAGAATTGGCAAGCCATGGGTGACATATATGTTATTATTATGAATCAATATCTTTCTAGATTTTGTATGAGCACAGCAGCCCCCTAAGAAAGATTGATTTACGTCTTATGTTAAGGTAAGGGGAAAAAGCACTGAACTGAAAAAAATACTATATGTGTAAGTTATGTTTTCACTTCTGACGTCGCCGTCGCCTACGACTAAATGTTGCTTCAAAAATTTCCAGAAGAGACACAAATACAAAGATATTATTTATTTGAATCATCGACTGAACATTTACAGTTTATAGATAGACTATACTGGTCTGTAGATACAATTTTATTGAATACATAATTACATCATTTTTATTTATGATACATATAAGTAGATAAGATACACTTACACTTTACAGGTTGCTAAAATACTGTCCCTTTTATTTCCTAAGTTAAAGAGTACAAATGAAAAGTTTTAAATAAATGTAAGCAAAAAAAATCCCTATAAATTTAGACAATGCATAATGTACACTCTTTTTCAGACTAATAATGTAAAAAAGGAAAGGTGGAGACGAAAGATCCAACGTAATGTGATGAATGAATCATCCCTACATCATTGGCACTTGCACAAACATAATGAACAGAAAGCGCACATTTTCGTACAGTACACAGATCGTGAAGCGATATCGAGCGGTAATGTCAAAAGTATATAGACTAACGTCGGGTAAATCAGCAGGGCAAAGTAATGAAACGGTTAACCACAAGGCTCAAGTCTTGGCCTAGAAAGTTGACTTTATCTTATCCTAAATACATATTAATCGTAGCTGTTTCAAACAGGTCATCATTCAGAAATATGCAATGTAAGGCCTCATGTGCACATTCGGTGTGGTGTGTATATTTTAAACGGAATAAAGATACCCGTAACGCTTCCCGAGAAATCGATGGCAAACACTAAAAGCTCATTAATCTGCGTGTACAACCGTTATGTAAATATAACTTGTAGCGGAGTGTTGGCTAACGACCAAAATTTAATTTGATTAATTTATAGAAGGACTACTTTATATTTGATTTATTTAAAGGTCGTTTAAAAGTCATTGGTTGTATTGTTATTTAATTTATGACTCAGCATTAGAGTATCAGTAACTTACCATGTTTTGCGTCGTACAACCGTATTAAGTTGTTTTAGTATTTTAGTTAAGAATTTATATTAAAAAAGTACATTTCAATTACATAATATTTCAAATATACTTAAGTTTATATATATATATATATATATATATATATATATTAAAACAATATTACACAGCAATAAAGGTATAAAGGTTTTACCAACAAAGCAACTTGTTACAAACAGCGGTACTCAACAATATGAATTCACTACAAATAAAGGTTCTGTGAAGATATTAAAGTGATAATGAGCATAAAGCTCAGAGTTCTTTCGGTGACGCAAATTATAGGACTTTACACTCCAAATAAGTATTAAATATCAAAGAGATAAAGACATAAAAGAAAGTATTATTTGCTTTAAATTCTTCTAAGATAATATCTGAATCCAATTATGTCCGCTGCTTATACAAAATTTTCTTATCTAACACTAGGAGCGTAAAACTTAAGGTTTGTTTACTTCGACAGAAGAATGATCATTAGAATATATTACCGCACTTCCGAACAAGAAAAAATATGCACGTAAATATACTTAAGCTATGCAAATTCCGATACTATATATTAAACCATCACCATCATACCATTTATATTAAAGGGTTTTATGGGCTATCTCTGTACATCTACTTACAAACAGAACATGTGTATGTAGCTTTATTTACGCTCGTAAGAGGACAAGGACACATAGTATCGATCGACAGTCAACAGAGCGTCAAATACTCGCAACACCGAATATGGTGTGAAAACTAACCACATTGATCGTTGTATTAATCAAAACCTATTTCACTTCTGGTGACTAAATTAGAATAAAAACTTCCGTGAGTGGTATTCATATTATAAAGATATTATTATTATACTAGCTGCGCCCCGCGGTTTCACCCGCGTAAGTCCCGGTGCCATGAAAATATCGGGATAAAAAGTAGCGTATGTGTTAATCCAGGTCTCTAGCTATCTACATACCAAGTTTCATCGCAATTAGTTTAGTAGTTTTTGTGTGAAAGAGTGACACAAATCCATACATTAATACGTCCTCACAAACTTTCACGTTTATAATATTAGTAGGATAATACGATTTTACTCACTTGACATCGACGCGAAAGATCGTTTACTAAATGGCCCTCGTCGGGTATGAAACTAATCAGACATCCCCGAAATACACGCGCAAATAAATAATGACACAGTTGTTTAAAGTAAAAGTTTATCACTTTCTCTAATCCCTTACATAAATCCATGTCTTTCTCCAACTGAAGTAGTCATAGACAACAGACAAGACTTTGCTTCTGCAATCACAAACCTCACGAGCCTCCTCTCCCTTCATTAGACCCTTCAATTTACGGTTGTCATTTCCGGTGCTGCTTTTTCAGGAAATCCTAAGGGGTATTATGAATACGATAGTATGTTTGTTGGTTTATCCTTTTTCACCGAACAACGGCTTGACATTATTGTTGCATAGAAATAATTTAAGGGACGGAGAGTGACATGAGCAAAGAGTCAGGCGGCATGCGCGGTCATAAATTGTAGATAGAATGTGTGTGTGTGCTCGTATTAGAATCGTTTTAGTCTAAGATCCCGATATAAAACGACCTTCGCCGAGATGTTTATTTGATGAAACGTATTTTATTTTTTATTGTCTTTATCTATTATTTATATTTATTATCTATTATTTATTGTCAATAAATATATTGCATATGGGTTGTCTAACAAATTTCAGTCCAGGATATGATTAATTAATAATAAAAAAAAAAAATTTTTAATCATTTCACCGGTTTGATTATTAGACAAATTGTATACCAATCGAAAGTATAAAGCCCATAGAATATGCAAACGTTAGTTTTGCACCGGTCTGATTATTGAAAATTAAAATTAAATAAAAATAAAGATTATTTCATTATGAACACGGTGGTAGGGTATAGGGTTGCCTGCGAAAAATCTGGGTTGTTTTTGTCATCCCTGGGGGGGGGGGGGTTGTCGGTCCTGGGAATCAAAAATTTGAGGTAAGCCCCTCCCTAGGTAAGCCCATGTATATACGCATTTATAGTCTAATATGTTTAAAAAATACTTATTGAGAAACCATCATACGTAAAAGCTATTTATTCAAATAAATTCAACATTATCTACGATTCATTCTTTCAAATAATAAACAGCATAAATATGCAAATACGTAAATAAATGGAAAAAATTATTAAATGGGATGGAAATTTCATTTAATAGGCATTAATATTTATATTTTCAGATTACTGGATGCCTGTGGCTTCGCTGAAAATAATGGGACACATTTATTCAATTAAAACAAATTATGTATGCATTCCGACATTGTATTGAGGATATCAGGTAAATGAACGATGAATAAACCTGTGACCAAATATTTCTAAATTATAATAATAATAACTTGACATATCTCACACACGACCGTCTGAACCCAAATTAGGCAGAGCCTGTACTATGATAACCAGACTGCAGATAAACGTACTTATATATTTCTGAATACATATATATTATAGATAAATTACACCCAAACACAGAACAAATTATCGTGCTCATAAAACAATTGCTTGAACTGGGTGGGAATCGAACCCACGACATCTGACTCGGCAATAAGGATCACTAACTTCTAGACCAACAGGTGAGTCCAAATGAACCACTTATGTACATCAGGGGTACTAAACTTGTTGTTCAAGAATACTCAAGATTAATGAGGTGCTCAACCTCACACCTTACATAAACTTCATAGTAGGCTAGTCGGCTCAAACTGCACTTCAATATACATTATACATAGGTACATATCCATACTAACATAATCTATACACATATAAATGCGTATAGATAAAACAGTTCACTTTTTCTCCTCTATTTGTCAACTGACTTATGGTTTTTGTTAAGTATCTATTGACGAGCTTATCATCAATGAAAATATATAAAAACAGTCTTTTCCCGACTTTTGACGGGGATTTATTATTAAATGAACTCAAGTGTGTATTTCGAGGACACCCCACGAGGGGCCTCTATCAATGGGTGGCCAGACTCTATTTTTTTATTACTAACACGCTTTTATTGTTTACATAGTGAGTTACAGCTTCACTTGTAACTAACTATGTAAACAAATCTTGGAAATCTAATTGTCGTATCGAAATGAAGCTTTGTATGTACATGTAGTTTAAATGACAATATAATGATATATTTTTATTATTAACACGCTTTTATTGTTTACATAGTGAGTTACAGCTTCACTTGTAACTAACTATGTAAACAAATCTTGGAAATCTAATTGTCGTATCGAAATGAATCTTTGTATTTATATGAAGTTTAAATGACAATATAATGATATATTTTTAGTATTAACACGCTTTTATTGTTTACATAGTGAGTTGCAGCTTCACTTGTAACTAACTATGTAAACAAATCTTGGAAATGTAATTGTCGTATCGAAATGAAACTTTGTATGTATATGTAGTTTAAATGACAACATAATGATATATTTTTATTATTAACACGCTTTTATTGTTTACATAGTGAGTTACAGCTTCACTTGTAACTAACTATGTAAACAAATCTTGGAAATCTAATTGTCGTATCGAAATGAAGCTTTGTATGTATATGTAGTTTAAATGACAATATAATGATATATTTTTATTATTAACACGCTTTTATTGTTTACATAGTGAGTTACAGCTTCACTTGTAACTAACTATGTAAACAAATCTTGGAAATCTAATTGTCGTATCGAAATGAATCTTTGTATGTATATGAAGTTTAAATGACAATATAATGATATATTTTTATTATTAACACGCTTTTATTGTTTACATAGTGAGTTGCAGCTTCACTTGTAACTAACTATGTAAACAAATCTTGGAAGTCAAAGCCTACTACTAATTGTCGTATCGAAATGAATCTTTGTATGTATATGAAGTTTAAATGACAATATAATGATATATTTTTATTATTAACACGCTTTTATTGTTTACATAGTGAGTTGCAGCTTCACTTGTAACTAACTATGTAAACAAATCTTGGAAATGTAATTGTCGTATCGAAATGAAACTTTGTATGTATATGTAGTTTAAATGACAACATAATGATATATTTTTATTATTAACACGCTTTTATTGTTTACATAGTGAGTTACAGCTTCACTTGTAACTAACTATGTAAACAAATCTTGGAAATCTAATTGTCGTATCGAAATGAAGCTTTGTATGTATATGTAGTTTAAATGACAATATAATGATATATTTTTATTATTAACACGCTTTTATTGTTTACATAGTGAGTTACAGCTTCACTTGTAACTAACTATGTAAACAAATCTTGGAAATCTAATTGTCGTATCGAAATGAATCTTTGTATGTATATGAAGTTTAAATGACAATATAATGATATATTTTTATTATTAACACGCTTTTATTGTTTACATAGTGAGTTGCAGCTTCACTTGTAACTAACTATGTAAACAAATCTTGGAAATCTAATTGTCGTATCGAAATGAAACTTTGTATGTATATGTAGTTTAAATGACAACATAATGATATATTTTTATTATTAACACGCTTTTATTGTTTACATTATGAGTTACAGCTTCACTTGTAACTAACTATGTAAACAAATCTTGGAAATCTAATTGTCGTATCGAAATGAAGCTTTGTATGTATATGTAGTTTAAATGACAATATAATGATATATTTTTATTATTAACACGCTTTTATTGTTTACATAGTGAGTTACAGCTTCACTTGCAACTAACTATGTAAATAAATCTTGGAAGTCAAAGCCTACTACTAATTGTCGTATCGAAACGAAACTTTGTATGTACCTATATGTAGTTTAAATAACAATATAATGATATATTTTTATTACTAACACGCTTTTATTGTTTACATAGTGAGTTACAGCTTCACTTGTAACTAACTATGTAAACAAATCTTGGAAATCTAATTGTCGTATCGAAATGAATCTTTGTATGTATATGTAGTTTAAATGACAATATAATGATATATTTTTATTATTAACACGCTTTTATTGTTTACATAGTGAGTTACAGCTTCACTTGTAACTAACTATGTAAATAAATCTTGGAAGTCAAAGCCTACTACTAATTGTCGTATCGAAATGAAGCTTTGTATGTATATGTAGTTTAAATGACAATATAATGATATATTTTTATTATTAACACGCTTTTATTGTTTACATAATGAGTTACAGCTTCACTTGTAACTAACTATGTAAACAAATCTTGGAAATCTAATTGTCGTATCGAAATGAATCTTTGTATGTATATGTAGTTTAAATGACAATATAATGATATATTTTTATTACTAACACGCTTTTATTGTTTACATAGTGAGTTACAGCTTCACTTGTAACTAACTATGTAAACCAATCTTGGAAGTCAAAGCCTACTTCTAATTGTCGTATCGAAACGAAACTTTGTATGTACCTATATGTAGTTTAAATAACAATATAATGATATATTTTTAATATTGAAAAGACAGTATACTTTGACGTCTTGTAGGTGATCTGATGATGGAGCCAGCAGGTGGATAGTGGTACTCTTCGGTGACTAATAGTAAACTCCTCGTTTGGGCTCATATGATTGGTTTTGACGAGTCCAACAGATTGGGTTTAGTAATGATGCGCGATGAACTGATGAGGAAGCCAGCAAGTGAGTAGTGAAAATATTTTTTACTTTGTAATTCCGTTCGCCATTAAAGCGTGTTTTTTTGGTTTTACTTAACTATAATTATTACTTAAATATAATTATACCCTCCCTCCCTAGTGTGACAGCGGTGACAGCAAGCTTTAAATTGCTTGCAAATCGCGAGCGGCGCGTGGACTGCGAGCTTGCACCTTGCGGGCGGCGTGGTAAAGCACGCTGACGGCTAGCGGTAGCCTCAATTTTAGGCGGGGCTGTGCAGCAACTGTGCCGTTGAAGTGCCATTATAGTATGTGATGACCTTTACTGTCAAATTTCGCCATTTGGACGATCACTAGTAAGCTAACAAGCGTACGCGTAAACTACATATATACAAGGACAAAAATGCAGCTCATAGTTAGTATGCGTATGTAGATATATATCTATAGTCAGTATACGCCTGTATATCACCGAATGTAATACAGTTGGTAATAATACAGGAAGGTAAGGTAAGACAAAGATGTTCCAACATTTCGACAATTGTAATTTTTGGCGAAATGTAATAGGGGTTTAGCCAATTTGTGTCATCTTTTAGAAATACCCAGTGCGGCGGGGGAAGCTCCCTTCACCCACCGCAGATAGGGGGTTCAAAGAAAAAAAACAGATAACCCGCGACCGCCTCACGTCTCAATACAAATAGGAACCACTGGCCTTAGTTAGAATCAGAGTCCGCAGTAGGCAGTCCTCATACACAAGGGCGTAGGACAGTCACAGCCCGCAGTGGATTTGGACACGCGGCTGGTAGAACCGCCGTCCTGAGGGCTTCGGCTTCGATGCGGTGGTTGAACCTCTTCCGTACACGGAACTTGACTTGCGTTAAAAGCTTGTATCAAGAACTTGTACTTGAAAAGTTGGACTTGTAAACTTCCACTCGAAACCCACCGGGTTCCAAACATTAGATTTGTAGAATAATGATGTAGATAAATACGATTACGGCGATAGCTGCGCGACAACTTGTTGTCACAAAGAATCACGAGTGAAAGAGACCGACAAAGAGTATACAAACACTACGTAGACCGGCTTTATGCAAGCTGCGCCTTTTATAGAGTGCGCGCGCGACGAACTCACAATGCTGCGCACTAAACGGGGTAGTACGAATCTATTTATTTTTATTTATTTTTAAGGTACCTACATTATTTATGCCATGCTTACGTACAATCTTAGAATACAACGTTACACCAGAAACAATTAGTCACAAGCTCACAGCAGATAGCAAATATAACCGCTGACTTATGGTACGAGACCAAAAAGGTAGTATATTGTCAGTTTTCGTGCTAAATTGTAGTAAAATTTAGCAGGTAAGGCGTGTAGGTTGTACATTTTCCATTAATTGACGTACATTAAAGATAAGTCACACGCAAGCAAAATGATATCATATTTTACATTCTTATTATTAATATTAAGGTAAAAAGGACTTGTGTAAATCATATATTTCGTAAGAAATTGGCAATAAAACAATATATTTTCAAAAAACGTTTGCCCATCGTTAGTTGGCGTAAATTCGATGTGTCCCACTGAGTTATTATTACTACTATAATCCCTGTGAACATCGCAGAGTTTGCCGATAAGAACCCCCACGCGAAATTCAGATACCCTATGTTCTTTTCTATAGCCCTGACAACGTTTATTAAAATATCGTGATGATTGGTTGAGTAGTTAAGGCTTAAAGCGTAACAAACAAACAAACACACAGTTAGGATATGTAGTTATGATTACAGTTCTATTATCTATACAGCTAAATGTCATAAACAATTTGTTATCTTTATTCTTGGCAGGCAACAGATTGCCCAAGCATCCTCTGATTACTTCAGCGTAAGTAATGTTATGAGTGATATGAACGTTTTTTAATTATAACCTCTGAAATTAATTTATATTTACTTCTTACAGCCGCACACATACGAGCTACTTCCGGTAACGTTGTGTGAAAAAGCTTATTGCTCTATATTTACTTTTGTAAAAGGTTATTTGAAAAAAAAAATTTGCCTGTAAAGTCGGTTTACGGACGATAATTTTACGTGATAACGTTATAAGAAAACACAATATTTCTTAAACTCATTAAAAACATTAATTTTTAATTTTCAAATATTATTTACAGTTTTTGCAAATTTAATTTAAATAATTTGTTTAAATATAATCACGAACAATTAGTTATAGAAATAAACTGAAATCAAATCAATGTCAATAAACGAACGCTTAGGCCAATCGTGCTTCTCTATCGCTTGTTCCGCGCTCTCGGTTGCACGCTCGGCTCAGGCGGAACGTGACAATTTTTCGTGCGTGCAGCCGCATTCATCGATATATAAGACGTTATCACGTTAAAAAAACTTGTTGCAGACACCACACCTTTACAATTGTAATAGTTAAGATAAGAATCGTCAAGATCATTCATTTAGTCTTTGTGATAAGAGTTTAAGCCTACAAAGGTCCTTGACCAAGGAAACCTTGGTCTTTTTAACAAACCCAGTTCTGACATTCGCTTATATGACATTAAAATCGTTGCACAAAATAATAGAATACCTAACTAATCAAGCCTAGGTTTCTTATTGTATAAAAACCGTTTGTTTTAGAAACTAAAAAAAATGATAAAACAAACGAACAATTACAGTACTGTAGCAATTTGTACTAACACTCAATGAAAAACGAAAAAGCCAAATGAGACAGTAACCGAATTTTATCTCAATCAATTCAAAATTCAAAATCTCAATTTTTATGGAGTAAACCAGTTCTCAGTGTACTAATTCAATGACGTATCATGGCTACTTCTATAGGTAGTTTCTATAAGTAAATACAGATGACAGAGTACAAACGAGTTTACATTTGTACATAACCTAACTTTTTATCTACTACATTATTACCAAATGTGTGACTATAGTGTTTGTATACTCTTTGGTGCGAACGTTATAGGTGAGTAAACAGTTTGAATGAAAAATAAGAAATATTAATCTTCTGAGCAAACATTGCATTATATGTTACTCTGAAAATACACATTTGTAAAGCAATAAACGTCTGATTGGTACGTACATAATGGTGATAATTCAACCGCTTTATTATTACTACTCTGCTCTTTTTAGGTTATAATGTGGTGTTCCCCGACAACCTTCTTAATAAACGGTTTATCTTACTCAAAAATATTTGTTCAATGGTACTGGAAGCTCCCTAGATGAGCGCGTAAAAGGGTACATTTTTTTCTGGACAATTAATAAATGGTGGATAGCACACGTTGATGCAAATTTATAAAAATGAAGATAGATAAAAATGAATTATTAGTTAAACAACTTGCGGTCCCTCGCAATTTCAACCGCGTTTATGGGCACTGCGCTGCTCCTTAGGGTCGTAGCGTAATGTTAAAAATCTTATAACCTGCCTTCACAAAAAGACAGCACATTCAACCAAAAAATACAATCTCTTCAGCTTTATTATATTAGTATACCTAGATATATGTAGATCGAATAATATGATTTAGAATTATTTGATCACTGTGATCAAATCCAAAAAATTAAATAAATTCCTTCCTAAACTAAATTGCTCACGATTCAGACGTCACATACTTACATTTGACAAACTAAACACCTTTGAATGTCTTTGAAGAAATACGAGGCTGAAAAAGTTGTAATAGGTTGTAATGCACCTTTACCAATAGTTTTATGTTCTCCCATAAAAAAAATTACGGTTCTGACAAGGTCGATAATACTTTATTGATGCTTACTTTAGTAGATAATTCTCTCTACTTATAGCATAGTCAACACAATCCATGCATGCAGTCGTCTGACGAAGACGTCTAGCCCGGACAATCGTGCGGGGTGCAAGGGGTGAAAAGCGGAAAGGGCGAGCCCACGCTGCATACATCGCCCGTAATAGTAGATCGCGATACGAAATACTGGGTTAACGCGTGTTTGTTTCGCTTGTCTTCAAATATTTGAACTTTATGTATGAACAAAGTTATACATAGGTACGATATGTGCTGTAAGATATTGCAAATCAACATCTAGAATAAATAAAGAAAAACAGAGGTAAGTTAAATATTGAACTTGTTATTTTTAAGCACCTTATAGATTGCATCATTTTCCGCCAACGCGGCAACGTAAACAAAATGGCGGATGTAAAATAAAAGTTGCAGGCACAAAGAGCGTTTCAACTTCTCGACACTCAAACTCAAAGTTCTCGACACCACTCGCCACCGCTTGCTTTCTTGTCGGTATTTTGGCGAAGATCAAAGTCGCGAGCGGTCCCTCCTCACAATCGTGTCGTGTACTTACTCTTGTAGTGGTGGGCGATCATGAATGAGTGACATAGTCGAAACATTCACTAATACTGATATTGTTATTATTATTATTATGGCCTTTTTATTTATTCCTTAATAATAACTACTGGTATATTAATCGTTTATTGATTCTACTTTAATAAAGATTTTATTTTACTTATTATTTCTAAATTTAACTTAAATCCGTTATAAATAATGACCTTACGTTACAATAAATTATAAGATATGAATATGTATAGTTTGGTTATATTTTATAACGAAACAGAACAGAAAATGCATTTGAAACTTTATATATCAAGGGCGTATACAACTACTATGGTTGCCAAACGTGGTCATTAAGAAAAGAGGACAAGAAACGAATTGCTTTCTGCCAACGTAAAATGGAAAGAAGTATGCTTAGAATAAAGCTACCAGATAAGATGGATGCAAAGTAAAGAACAAGACTACTTAAATAGCACTGAGCCGGACATATCTGTAGATTGGAGTGACGACAGATGGACAAAACGGAACGGAAGACGGGAAGACCAAATAAAAGATGGAGAGACATTATTAACCACAGATGTGGACCCGATTGGATGCGGAAGGCCCGGGAAAGATACGCCGAAGAGGCGACAACCAAATACTACCAACATAGTATTGTTTTAAATAATGTTTAATATAAGTTTGTATAAAAGAATATATTTAAGTAGGTACATAATAATAATACATTACATATGATTGTGATACTCAAATTTATTTTAGTGTAGGTTAAGTTCTAAATTTCTAAAGTTATCATGTTTACATGATAACTTTAGAAATTTAGATATTAACATACTAATGGAATAATTCGATTATGACGGTGCCTTCAGATATTTCGATTATAACCATTGGTAATTACTAATTAGTTCTTGTCCATCGCGAGGATAAGATGACATATGGTAGGCGTCAAACAAACAGCCGCATGCACACAGTACACACAGCAGTTGTATAAAATAAATAAAATAATAAACGGCCTTTATTTGCTACTACGTACTTTAGTACGTAGTAGCAAATAAATGCTCGCGATGGACAAAACGAATTAGACATTAGTATGTTTCATTATTGCCCGCCACTAGTGCAACGGAGACTTTTTTCATAGCGATCCGCGTCCTCGACGGTTCGGTTCGGTGAAAGCCTCGCACCTCGGCATCACTGCCGAGTGCCTTGCCCGAGCGTGAAGTGCCTTCATTAAAGGTTTCTAGTTTATGTAGATGACGATAATGCCATCCATTCGCCGATGTTACCAGTGTGATAAAATTCATTTAAGATTTCGAAATTATATCTGAACATGAAGTTTCAGGAATATGAATATAAGGGAACGTACCCATACTACGTGACCCGTTCTGGGGGGGAGGGGGTCTTCAAAATACAGGGGGGGCTTAGGTTTTCGTCCCTAGGTACCCTAGCCGGCAAAAAACGTCCGTAACGTAAGATTTTTGAAGTGAAAACTTCTTTAGCTGCGTTGTGCACTTTTTGATGGATAAACTCGCGTCAGGACACGTGTCCCTGATTTCACGGACGGACAGGGAGTCAGTCAGTCAGTCAGTGTAATAATACATATATAGATCCACTAGAGGGCGCTAATCATTGAGTTCTGTCAGCTCTTTATTAATTTATTAATGTCACCAACCTGTTAATGTGACGTTTTAAGTTCGTCGTATCGTTTAAATAAAATAAAGGTGTTAAGATAATTTTGTAAAGTAGTTTTTTTTATTTTCATCGATAAAAAAATCGTAATAAAAATGTATACCCGAATAATTATTTTCTTTATACCTACTTACCTCGAATAGAACTTGAAATTAATATTTTTTTTAATAAGGAACTTATCTGGTGTCCCACGACACCACACAGGTTTTTAAACTAAGGACTACACATATTAAAATCGATGATAAATAATTAACTTTACACAAAATAAAACTGACAAAGAAACATTATTATTTAGATTATCATCCCCGTATACAACGGTTACTGTCACTCCATTTCTGGCTAGCTTGGGCTGGCCATAATTTCTGATTAGCAGAAAACAAATCGCGTTTGTTCTTCGGTGTCACTGTCGCTGGATCCGTTTGAACATGACCTGGCATAGCAGGAAACAGTGGCTTCTAGGATCTGTGACGAAAGGAAACTCTCTATTTGATGTTTCTATGTACGATATTAGACCGTCTTGACTTTCACCGACGATGAACAGAAACCTATGCAAAAAAGTGACACAGGGAAGGGATGGCGGGCGAAATGAACGTATTCCGACAGAACCTGTCTGGCGTAGTTTTCGTACTCCGTATTTTTTATGTGGGCAAATAAGCCCATGAGCCTTCTTATAGTACCTTCTAGTAGTAGCTTACTATCAGGCGTGGAGATCATGTTGTCGAGCTAAATAAAAAAAATCTTATAAATTCTGGCGACCTTACTAGCAAAATAGAACATGCGATAGTAGAGATGGTTAAATCTACTCTGCCTCACCTCCAACATCTAAACAATTGCGGACTTTCCAACAAACACTCCTCTCTAATTCTCAACCTCTCTTTGACATTAACGATGTTCTGTGGTTTTAATCGGTTAAACTTTCTTATCACTTCAGTGCACAGAATACACAGTATGTGCTCAACCATAGACTTTGACACACAGAAATAAAAGCTTATCACATTGTATAGCATTTCATCATATACATTATTATAGTATTACATGACATGATAAGATAAAGTGTTGTGTTGTATCATATTATTTAATGATAAATAGTTAACGGTAGTAGACAGATTCTCTACGTACGGTATTAGTATATTTATATTCCCGGAAAGTACATATTTCTTTTAAATAATAATTAAGATGCATTGGCGATCGATATTTTGCAATCTGTGCCCTCGGAATGAAGATAGAAACCATACTGTTCATTTGTAAGTATAGATGCTAACGCTATTAATTAAAATGTTCATGGGATAGTTAAAATAAGTGTTGGCCCTAATCGAAAAGGAAAGACAAAAAACTGTTACCCGGGCGTAAAATGATGGTTTTACGCCTATTCCTTTTTCATTTTCAATTCAATATTTACATCTATATGCAAATAGGCAAGGACTATTAAACGGTTCTGTATGTACAATTTTTTTCCTACGTTTGTTTTTCTCTTTTTTTTCGATTATCTTTTTTTTTGTTTTGTTAAGCAGCTTTTAAAGAGCCTTAGCGTTATCAATAAATATTTGTCCTTTATTGTTCTCAATGATTTAATGAACAATTAAACATACAATGCCAGTGTTTCTATTTTCTGAATTATTTACGGTACCTACGTTGTTATCTAGTTCTGCTTCAAATAGTAAATTTCTATAGTTGAGGGTATGTGAACTAGAAGAATTAATTGTGACAGTTTGGACACCCGCAAAACCTGAACACAACATTAGTGAAGTAGCCAATAAGAAGTTACGGGCGCATACGTATGCGTGCTGTTTACGTACAAATTAGCAACTCCAGGTATGAAGCTTGTGCTCTGTATGTTACCTACACAGAAGTTTAAATATTCATTGTCGGTAAAGAAGTTAATTATTGTACAAAAACCTTCAGTTCACCAGATGACGGCTGTATAAATATTCTCCTTCTTTTATTATAATCGTTTTTAATCCAACACTGTATTTCTAATTTAATATCTCCTCATTCCAAGGATACTGCAAAAACCTCAATACGAGGAAATTGATATTCCTCATAGTCCACCAGCCCTAATGGCTGGCATATTTTATTTTTTCAATAAGTACAGTTCAAAAGAACTGGTTTGTCCCTCAATATCTTACAAGGTTGATAACGGGTGAGTCATACCTCTAGTTGATAATCGCTATTAGATTTGCTTGACAAAGCTGCCAATGGGGACAGATTATTTCATATGGCTGAGCCTCAGAAATGTATTATACAAAAGTCTCAGAATTATACAAAATCAGCGCCCCACCACATGGCACTGTCGGAGTTTGGTTCCACTCCTATCGGAGGTTGGACATCATCTTGGCTATGCGGACTTTTGGGGCAGCCAATTTACGCACAGATTCTTAGGCCACGAATGTCTTCTTTTAACTACACCTCTTTTTTTCTACTATCTTCCCCTGAATAATGAGTTAGGACAGTCGGTCCTTGCTCGTGTGGTGACCAAAGTACAACTTTCTTCGCATAGTGCTATACTTACCTAACTAAAATAAAATGTAGCCTATTTTACTTCTGGATAAAGTAACTTCCTAATGGTGAAGAAAAAATTAGAATTCATTCAGTAGTTTCAGAGTTTATCGAATACAAAGAAATAAATATTTCCTCTATACACCTAATACTTTTATTATAGGTCAGAGAGAGAGAAGTAATAGTCAGATCGAATTCGCTTTTTGGTCCAAAAAAATCGTTATTGGAGCGGAATTATTTTTTTTTATCGAGATTTAAGTATCAGGAATTAATTGCAAAAGTATGGCATAATATTGTCAGGTAAGGTGCCAAAAAATGGCAAAAATGGTAAAAACCGGTTTTTCGCGTCTGGAGCGAAAACTGAATCTCTTACGAAAAAATAGTAAAAGTAAGAAATGTGCCCAATAAAAAAACTGGGCTCCGGTAAAGCAAAATTGGACCAACGGATCACCTGCAATTTGCAAAAAAACACGTATTTTTTGCAAAACTTTGAAATCTTATAACTATACCCTAGCGGATCCGTATATACTCAGTACACACCAAGTATACATAGCGTATATGTGTCGAATTCACCCTGAATATACACCGGATTTTTTTTTAAAGTCCCGTGAGCTGAAATTTTTTAAGATCCAAAAGTTGAAAATTTTTATAAGTGACCAATAAGACGACATAATTATCGCGTTACAGATGCGATAACGGCGTATACCGGCTAAATATACCGCTGAAAAGCCAAAAGAACGAAGAACGCCTGGGGACCGCGTTTTCGTCGGGATCGCTAATGTTGAAGACGGGTCTTCATGTGTTGAGGTTATAATAAAAATGCAGTATGACAGTGACTGGCTTGATATAATGGTAAATTTGCGTATTACATTAATTAAGTACTTGAAACGCGTGCGCGTCTAGTTCGTCTTGAGGTATTTTGGTGAATGTGTGTTCGCCGACGCCGGTTAGCGGCCAGTAAGTGTGCGCCTGAAGCCGCTCCCCTCTCGTCTCTTCCGTCCCCGCGGCGCGCCGCGGAGTAGTGATGTGATTCGCAACAGTAGGTGTACTTAGTGTGCTCGTGGTGTATATTAAGTGTAAATTTAGAGAGTATTAATTCTGTTCACAGATCTATACTGTCACCGAAGTATATTCACATATAATTATACGAAATTACACCACGCATAGTGCCACAGCGAGTTTACGCTAAGTCATATGATATCATCAAGCTTACGAGGTGCATACTGACTTTTTATTTCAATATATTCAAATAACCCAATTAAAAACTTAAGAATCTAAGAATAATTTTCGTAAACTTTCTGCAAAGTAAAGTTGGATTGTTTCACACTTATGAAATACTTTTCGGTCTACGTTAGTATTTGTAAGCCTCTAGCCGGTGTATACGGATCTGCTAGGGTACTTCCGAAAATTGTAGAGAGCTGATATTTAGATTATTGTCAGTATTGCAGTCTTGTAGTAACAGTTAAATTTTCAAAACAAAATGTTGGTAAATCTTTATAAACCGTCGACTTTTGCAAAAAGTGACATTTTTTTCAAGTGATTTGGAGGGTAAGTAATTCATTTTTTCAAAAAATATTTTTTCAGGCGCCAGTCTATTAAGGAGGAGTTTAACTACAAGTTCCCAATGTCCCAGATCGTGACTTATGTAAAGTTGCTTAAATAATCAATTAATAAAAGGAACTTTTTGCGCGTTTAAAGTTGAACATTTTGAAAGTTTAGTAACAAAGGAGTTGAGAATGAGCAAGAAAAATAAGAAAAAATAAAAGAAGAAGCAGAAGAAGAGGAAGAAGTGCCAGATTGTGTAGATAAAACTGCCTTAACTGAACATGTTATAACGTATAGAAAACAGAAACTATCTCATGATATGCCATAATTTTTTTAATTCGAATAAATGATTATTGTATTAATGTGCATTGTTTACGCCAATAATAAAAGTTGCAGGCACAAAGAGCGTTTCAACTTCTCGACACTCAAACTCAAAGTTCTCGACACCACTCGCCACCGCTTGCTTTCTTGTCGGTATTTTGGCGAAGATCAAAGTCGCGAGCGGTCCCTCCTCACAATCGTGTCGTGTACTTACTCTTGTAGTGGTGGGCGATCATGAATGAGTGACATAGTCGAAACATTCACTAATACTGATATTGTTATTATTATTATTATGGCCTTTTTATTTATTCCTTAATAATAACTACTGGTATATTAATCGTTTATTGATTCTACTTTAATAAAGATTTTATTTTACTTATTATTTCTAAATTTAACTTAAATCCGTTATAAATAATGACCTTACGTTACAATAAATTATAAGATATGAATATGTATAGTTTGGTTATATTTTATAACGAAACAGAACAGAAAATGCATTTGAAACTTTATATATCAAGGGCGTATACAACTACTATGGTTGCCAAACGTGGTCATTAAGAAAAGAGGACAAGAAACGAATTGCTTTCTGCCAACGTAAAATGGAAAGAAGTATGCTTAGAATAAAGCTACCAGATAAGATGGATGCAAAGTAAAGAACAAGACTACTTAAATAGCACTGAGCCGGACATATCTGTAGATTGGAGTGACGACAGATGGACAAAACGGAACGGAAGACGGGAAGACCAAATAAAAGATGGAGAGACATTATTAACCACAGATGTGGACCCGATTGGATGCGGAAGGCCCGGGAAAGATACGCCGAAGAGGCGACAACCAAATACTACCAACATAGTATTGTTTTAAATAATGTTTAATATAAGTTTGTATAAAAGAATATATTTAAGTAGGTACATAATAATAATACATTACATATGATTGTGATACTCAAATTTATTTTAGTGTAGGTTAAGTTCTAAATTTCTATTTCTAAAGTTATCATGTAAACATGATAACTTTAGAAATTTAGATATTAACATACTAATGGAATAATTCGATTATGACGGTGCCTTCAGATATTTCGATTATAACCATTGGTAATTACTAATTAGTTCTTGTCCATCGCGAGGATAAGATGACATATGGTAGGCGTCAAACAAACAGCCGCATGCACACAGTACACACAGCAGTTGTATAAAATAAATAAAATAATAAACGGCCTTTATTTGCTACTACGTACTTTAGTACGTAGTAGCAAATAAATGCTCGCGATGGACAAAACGAATTAGACATTAGTATGTTTCATTATTGCCCGCCACTAGTGCAACGGAGACTTTTTTCATAGCGATCCGCGTCCTCGACGGTTCGGTTCGGTGAAAGCCTCGCACCTCGGCATCACTGCCGAGTGCCTTGCCCGAGCGTGAAGTGCCTTCATTAAAGGTTTCTAGTTTATGTAGATGACGATAATGCCATCCATTCGCCGATGTTACCAGTGTGATAAAATTCATTTAAGATTTCGAAATTATATCTGAACATGAAGTTTCAGGAATATGAATATAAGGGAACGTACCCATACTACGTGACCCGTTCTGGGGGGGAGGGGGTCTTCAAAATACAGGGGGGGCTTAGGTTTTCGTCACGTTGTCAATATCCTCTAGGGAAATCTCGTTTTTCGAGCTATATTCAAATAGGGCGCGCAGCGCTTAACGCTTTTTAAACTCACAGATGGCAAGAAGGAAGCGCTTTTAAACTTTCTGTCGGCAAAAAATGATTTAAAACCAAATTTATAAATTACTACGTGAAAACTAGAGGGGGAGGGGGGGGGGTCTTGGCATATACTACGGTTGGTCACCGACGGGTGGTCACTTTTTATACGCCTACCCCCCGGTAGGCGTATAAAAAATTGTAAAAAAATGGATCACGTAGTATGGGTAAGTTCCCTAAGCAGACCAGAAAATATAACAATGATTGAAGAGAGATATAATTCAAAGGGAGATCATATAAAAGTGTAGCAAACCTGATTTTATAATCGCATCTGGTTGTGATACTTTTTTTGGTGGTTCGTTTTTGGTGGACTACGAGCCTCTTCTAAAGGTTTTAAGTGTTATTTGTCTTGGCCCGTGACTTCGCTCGCGTGAATGTTGATTTTATCAATCAATACAAGCATCCCTCAGGAACAATATTTTTTCTGGGTGAAAGGTACCCTCTTGACACTACCGGGGGTGTCATGGCGAATAGGTGATGCCCCATGACACCACTTAGCAGTGTCACGGAGAAAGAACGGTGTCCTTTCAGTACCCTTGACATAATTATGTATGCATAATTTCGTGATGATCGATTTAGTAGTTAAGGCGTGATAGAGAAACAAACTAACTCTCTTTCGCATTTATAATATTAGTTAGGATATCCATAGCTTGGTAATATAATACATTTGACTGGCCTGTTGGTCTAGTGGTTAGTGACCCTGACTGCTAAGCCAGAAGTCGTGGGTTCGATTCCCACCCAGGACAAATAATTGTGTGATGAGCACGATAATTTGTTCTGTGTCTGGGTGTAATTTATCTATATGTATGTATTTAGAAATATGTAAGTATGTTTATTAGCAGTCTGGTTACCATAGTACAGGCTCTGCCTAGTTTGGGATCAGACGGCCGTGTGTGAGATGTGTGGAGTTATTATTATTATTTAAGTATCTATACTATTTTACGGTAAGCAAGCTTAATCAAATTCAACACCAAACTATTTGCACGCTTGCCAGTGATTTTTTTTATTAGAATGGATGACGTTTGATGTCTGTTCCTTTAGGTGGAAATTGATTGCACTACATGGATTATAAATATAAACTAGAGCTTTTTCCAACGCTTTGCGCTGTTATCGGCGTCCTGTGCTTTGACGGTATTCATAGATTATTACTATGCAGGACGTGATAGCAAGTCTCGGTCTACAACGGAGGTGTTGTATTGAAATGTTCGACTGCGGAAATGCCACTACCTACTAAACTATTAAATAATGTTTATTGTTTCTAATATTTGTTATGTGCGATCCCTTGACGTTTACTTGATGTTTCGTTTTATTTTGTTTAAGGTGGCTTAATTTCCCTGAATTCTTTATTATTTATAGGAAATAATGTTCTATAACGTACCTACTATGCCACAAACTGTTACATCAAATCATGCCTGATGAATACCCCGCGGGGGTAGGCTCAAGCCGAAGCGGCGCCCGCGCGCCCGAACGGCTCCGAAGATTGCCGAGGGCCGTTGAATTATTACACATTATTACACAAACATTCCTAAATTTGATTAATCACTTATGATAACACTGATTCATTTCTTTCGATGACTATGCAATATAGAATTGTGATTCTACTACAAGTAAATAAATAAATTTTAACAAATAAAATAAAATTAAAAAAAATTGTTAATAAATTACCTCAACTGCCAGCACCATTTGAAATATCCTTTTACTGATTTTATTTTTTTGGAACGAAGTTCCTTATGGGGCGTTGCGTACCCTAGCCGGCAAAAAACGTCCGTAACGTAAGATTTTTGAAGTGAAAACTTCTTTAGCTGCGTTGTGCACTTTTTGATGGATAAACTCGCGTCAGGACACGTGTCCCTGATTTCACGGACGGACAGGGAGTCAGTCAGTCAGTCAGTGTAATAATACATATATAGATCCACTAGAGGGCGCTAATCATTGAGTTCTGTCAGCTCTTTATTAATTTATTAATGTCACCAACCTGTTAATGTGACGTTTTAAGTTCGTCGTATCGTTTAAATAAAATAAAGGTGTTAAGATAATTTTGTAAAGTAGTTTTTTTTATTTTCATCGATAAAAAAATCGTAATAAAAATGTATACCCGAATAATTATTTTCTTTATACCTACTTACCTCGAATAGAACTTGAAATTAATATTTTTTTTAATAAGGAACTTATCTGGTGTCCCACGACACCACACAGGTTTTTAAACTAAGGACTACACATATTAAAATCGATGATAAATAATTAACTTTACACAAAATAAAACTGACAAAGAAACATTATTATTTAGATTATCATCCCCGTATACAACGGTTACTGTCACTCCATTTCTGGCTAGCTTGGGCTGGCCATAATTTCTGATTAGCAGAAAACAAATCGCGTTTGTTCTTCGGTGTCACTGTCGCTGGATCCGTTTGAACATGACCTGGCATAGCAGGAAACAGTGGCTTCTAGGATCTGTGACGAAAGGAAACTCTCTATTTGATGTTTCTATGTACGATATTAGACCGTCTTGACTTTCACCGACGATGAACAGAAACCTATGCAAAAAAGTGACACAGGGAAGGGATGGCGGGCGAAATGAACGTATTCCGACAGAACCTGTCTGGCGTAGTTTTCGTACTCCGTATTTTTTATGTGGGCAAATAAGCCCATGAGCCTTCTTATAGTACCTTCTAGTAGTAGCTTACTATCAGGCGTGGAGATCATGTTGTCGAGCTAAATAAAAAAAATCTTATAAATTCTGGCGACCTTACTAGCAAAATAGAACATGCGATAGTAGAGATGGTTAAATCTACTCTGCCTCACCTCCAACATCTAAACAATTGCGGACTTTCCAACAAACACTCCTCTCTAATTCTCAACCTCTCTTTGACATTAACGATGTTCTGTGGTTTTAATCGGTTAAACTTTCTTATCACTTCAGTGCACAGAATACACAGTATGTGCTCAACCATAGACTTTGACACACAGAAATAAAAGCTTATCACATTGTATAGCATTTCATCATATACATTATTATAGTATTACATGACATGATAAGATAAAGTGTTGTGTTGTATCATATTATTTAATGATAAATAGTTAACGGTAGTAGACAGATTCTCTACGTACGGTATTAGTATATTTATATTCCCGGAAAGTACATATTTCTTTTAAATAATAATTAAGATGCATTGGCGATCGATATTTTGCAATCTGTGCCCTCGGAATGAAGATAGAAACCATACTGTTCATTTGTAAGTATAGATGCTAACGCTATTAATTAAAATGTTCATGGGATAGTTAAAATAAGTGTTGGCCCTAATCGAAAAGGAAAGACAAAAAACTGTTACCCGGGCGTAAAATGATGGTTTTACGCCTATTCCTTTTTCATTTTCAATTCAATATTTACATCTATATGCAAATAGGCAAGGACTATTAAACGGTTCTGTATGTACAATTTTTTTCCTACGTTTGTTTTTCTCTTTTTTTTCGATTATCTTTTTTTTTGTTTTGTTAAGCAGCTTTTAAAGAGCCTTAGCGTTATCAATAAATATTTGTCCTTTATTGTTCTCAATGATTTAATGAACAATTAAACATACAATGCCAGTGTTTCTATTTTCTGAATTATTTACGGTACCTACGTTGTTATCTAGTTCTGCTTCAAATAGTAAATTTCTATAGTTGAGGGTATGTGAACTAGAAGAATTAATTGTGACAGTTTGGACACCCGCAAAACCTGAACACAACATTAGTGAAGTAGCCAATAAGAAGTTACGGGCGCATACGTATGCGTGCTGTTTACGTACAAATTAGCAACTCCAGGTATGAAGCTTGTGCTCTGTATGTTACCTACACAGAAGTTTAAATATTCATTGTCGGTAAAGAAGTTAATTATTGTACAAAAACCTTCAGTTCACCAGATGACGGCTGTATAAATATTCTCCTTCTTTTATTATAATCGTTTTTAATCCAACACTGTATTTCTAATTTAATATCTCCTCATTCCAAGGATACTGCAAAAACCTCAATACGAGGAAATTGATATTCCTCATAGTCCACCAGCCCTAATGGCTGGCATATTTTATTTTTTCAATAAGTACAGTTCAAAAGAACTGGTTTGTCCCTCAATATCTTACAAGGTTGATAACGGGTGAGTCATACCTCTAGTTGATAATCGCTATTAGATTTGCTTGACAAAGCTGCCAATGGGGACAGATTATTTCATATGGCTGAGCCTCAGAAATGTATTATACAAAAGTCTCAGAATTATACAAAATCAGCGCCCCACCACATGGCACTGTCGGAGTTTGGTTCCACTCCTATCGGAGGTTGGACATCATCTTGGCTATGCGGACTTTTGGGGCAGCCAATTTACGCACAGATTCTTAGGCCACGAATGTCTTCTTTTAACTACACCTCTTTTTTTCTACTATCTTCCCCTGAATAATGAGTTAGGACAGTCGGTCCTTGCTCGTGTGGTGACCAAAGTACAACTTTCTTCGCATAGTGCTATACTTACCTAACTAAAATAAAATGTAGCCTATTTTACTTCTGGATAAAGTAACTTCCTAATGGTGAAGAAAAAATTAGAATTCATTCAGTAGTTTCAGAGTTTATCGAATACAAAGAAATAAATATTTCCTCTATACACCTAATACTTTTATTATAGGTCAGAGAGAGAGAAGTAATAGTCAGATCGAATTCGCTTTTTGGTCCAAAAAAATCGTTATTGGAGCGGAATTATTTTTTTTTATCGAGATTTAAGTATCAGGAATTAATTGCAAAAGTATGGCATAATATTGTCAGGTAAGGTGCCAAAAAATGGCAAAAATGGTAAAAACCGGTTTTTCGCGTCTGGAGCGAAAACTGAATCTCTTACGAAAAAATAGTAAAAGTAAGAAATGTGCCCAATAAAAAAACTGGGCTCCGGTAAAGCAAAATTGGACCAACGGATCACCTGCAATTTGCAAAAAAACACGTATTTTTTGCAAAACTTTGAAATCTTATAACTATACCCTAGCGGATCCGTATATACTCAGTACACACCAAGTATACATAGCGTATATGTGTCGAATTCACCCTGAATATACACCGGATTTTTTTTTAAAGTCCCGTGAGCTGAAATTTTTTAAGATCCAAAAGTTGAAAATTTTTATAAGTGACCAATAAGACGACATAATTATCGCGTTACAGATGCGATAACGGCGTATACCGGCTAAATATACCGCTGAAAAGCCAAAAGAACGAAGAACGCCTGGGGACCGCGTTTTCGTCGGGATCGCTAATGTTGAAGACGGGTCTTCATGTGTTGAGGTTATAATAAAAATGCAGTATGACAGTGACTGGCTTGATATAATGGTAAATTTGCGTATTACATTAATTAAGTACTTGAAACGCGTGCGCGTCTAGTTCGTCTTGAGGTATTTTGGTGAATGTGTGTTCGCCGACGCCGGTTAGCGGCCAGTAAGTGTGCGCCTGAAGCCGCTCCCCTCTCGTCTCTTCCGTCCCCGCGGCGCGCCGCGGAGTAGTGATGTGATTCGCAACAGTAGGTGTACTTAGTGTGCTCGTGGTGTATATTAAGTGTAAATTTAGAGAGTATTAATTCTGTTCACAGATCTATACTGTCACCGAAGTATATTCACATATAATTATACGAAATTACACCACGCATAGTGCCACAGCGAGTTTACGCTAAGTCATATGATATCATCAAGCTTACGAGGTGCATACTGACTTTTTATTTCAATATATTCAAATAACCCAATTAAAAACTTAAGAATCTAAGAATAATTTTCGTAAACTTTCTGCAAAGTAAAGTTGGATTGTTTCACACTTATGAAATACTTTTCGGTCTACGTTAGTATTTGTAAGCCTCTAGCCGGTGTATACGGATCTGCTAGGGTACTTCCGAAAATTGTAGAGAGCTGATATTTAGATTATTGTCAGTATTGCAGTCTTGTAGTAACAGTTAAATTTTCAAAACAAAATGTTGGTAAATCTTTATAAACCGTCGACTTTTGCAAAAAGTGACATTTTTTTCAAGTGATTTGGAGGGTAAGTAATTCATTTTTTCAAAAAATATTTTTTCAGGCGCCAGTCTATTAAGGAGGAGTTTAACTACAAGTTCCCAATGTCCCAGATCGTGACTTATGTAAAGTTGCTTAAATAATCAATTAATAAAAGGAACTTTTTGCGCGTTTAAAGTTGAACATTTTGAAAGTTTAGTAACAAAGGAGTTGAGAATGAGCAAGAAAAATAAGAAAAAATAAAAGAAGAAGCAGAAGAAGAGGAAGAAGTGCCAGATTGTGTAGATAAAACTGCCTTAACTGAACATGTTATAACGTATAGAAAACAGAAACTATCTCATGATATGCCATAATTTTTTTAATTCGAATAAATGATTATTGTATTAATGTGCATTGTTTACGCCAATGATTTTTATTTATCAATCCCGCAGTGTGTATATCCTTTAATTGTTACGTTTTTTTTAATTTAATTACTTGGACTAGTGTAAATTTTGCTATAATGATGGCAGTTAAGTCTCATTTTGCTCTACTGAAACTCATTCTCTTGGTTTTTTTTTCTTACATTTACTTTTTTTTCGTAGGAGCTTTAGTTTTCGCTCCAGATGCGAAAAACCGGATTTCATCATTTTTTCCATTTTTTTTTTGGCCCCTTATCTGACACTATCATGCTATAATTTTTTTTACTTGCAATCAATTGCTTATAAGTAGTTGAATCTAGATAAATATATAATTCCGCTCGAATAGGAATTTCATGGATTATAGAAGATTTTTTCGCTAATTCGATCTGACTATGAGTATAGATTGTAATATTGTACGAACTATACGTATTTAGGGTATGCATGCAATATAACTATTATTAAAGAAATAAGTATACCTATAGTATGTAGACTAAACTATTATAAATAATAGTGATGTAAAGAATGTTTATTTTTCATATTCGCGAATGCGAATATTTATTTCTAGTAGTCGCGAATGCGAAGGTTGACTTTTATCAGTCAAGACCAATCGTAAAAAAATAGTGTGCGTTTGACCGACCAATTTACGTAGGCATTATATTACAATTCATTAATGTCTATTTCATAATGAGTAATGAAAGTTTAAACTTAACGGTAAGTATAGTTCTATTCTACTAAGGTCAGTGTCTAACAATAAACACAAAGTACGAAAATATTACCGCTCTATCTACTCGCTCTATGTACCTTACCTACCTACCTATAAATGGGTAGCGTACGTAACTATATAGCTACGTATTTAATCGATTGATTAATTTTATAGTATACCTAAATATATAGGAAGGTGCCTATAAAGACATCTATAGCTTGAATACAAAATACCTAGCCATGTAGATTGGACATAGATATTAGCCAATCACATCATGTTGATCACAACACTCACTCCACTCATTTATTATTTTATCTATGTATATCTACAAGGTTACGTAAACGTGTAACGTAATTTTCATTTCTTATATGTAGGCAGTTAATAACTCCTGGCACCAAACCAACTGTCAATTGCTAGGTAGTACACTACTACAAATACCTACATACCTAGTTTTAGTCTACACCGGAAGGCTAAATACTTAATTTTATATATTTTTTTGTATTTGTATTACAAATCATATTGAATTTCACAGAGCAAGTCGAGACATGCTACTCGTAAAGACAGAATATGGCGAATTGAAGGGGGCTGCTTGTAGCGGTGTGGAAAATTACATTGCTTTCAAAGGCATACCATACGCCAAGCCACCTCTTGGCGAATTAAGATTCAAAGTGAGTAATGACATACCTACACAGTAAGTAGATACATACCTTCTTAACTTTTTTTTTCATTTCAAACGAAAGCATACTTGAGCGTTCACATTAGTATTCACTTCGAGACTATGGACACATACTGCATTCGCAGTATCTAATGGAAATACCAAATTTTAGTGTAGTACTCCGAGACGTCTCCGCAGTAATAAAATTCATATTTCATTATCTCGTATTCTCGTGTCCTTATTAGATTAACATAACATTACCATAGTAAGCAGGTCAACTCAGAATGTTGCTGTACATTCTTACACATTTCATAAGAAAAGTATAGTAGACTATGTGGACGTTTAAATTTGTTGACCTTATAATACCTACCTATTTGCAGTCTAAAAGACAAACACAATCAGAGGATCCTATAAGTTCGAACTGTCTGTACCGCGCGAAAGGATATTTTCTAATAGTTACATTTTAATATTTAATTTGTGGAGTAAATCATGACGTCATTTCTTTTTTATTCTTAATTTTTTTACACAAGTTACCATGTATTTTTTACATCGCAAACTAAGGCTTAATATTGTTACAGGCTCCTATGCCTCCGGAACCATGGGAAGGTGTTCGTGACGCATCGGAGCATGGCGCAGTCTGTCCGCAGTTCAATGAACGCATGAATCGTATAGAACCTGGCAGTGAAGATTGTCTTTACCTTAATGTGTATAGTAAATCATTGAAACCAAAGGAACCTCTTCCTGTAATGGTGTGGATCCACGGAGGAGGTTTTTACACAGGTTCCGGTAACTCTGATTATTATGGCCCAGATTTTTTTATGGCCCATAATGTGGTTTTGGTTACAATAAATTACAGGTTGGAGGTTTTAGGTTTTTTATGTTTGGATACCGAAGAAGTGCCGGGAAATGCTGGCATGAAAGATCAAGTGATGGCTTTGAAATGGGTTAAAAACAACATAAAACTCTTTGGAGGAGACCCCAACAATGTTACCATTTTCGGTTGCAGCGCAGGCTCTGGCTCCGTTGGTTGTCACTTAATATCCAAAATGAGTCGAGGTCTATTCCATAAAGCTATTTGCCAAAGCGGTACCTGTCTAAATGAATGGTGTTACAATATCTATGCCCGTGAAAGGGCTTTTCAATTAGGAAAATTGCTCGGTAAAGACACCGACGACCCAGTTGAACTTCTCAATTTTTTAAGAACTCAGCCTGTTTCGTCGCTATACAGAATAGAGTTACCACCACTAGACAATGTAAAGTATAATGACTTATGTGATGGTATTTTATTTAGTCCAGTAGTCGAGAAAGTCGGTCCGATTGATAGTAAGTTTTTAGCAGAACTACCATATGAATTAGTTAGCAGAGGCGACATTGCAAATGTCCCCCTTATCATGGGATATACTTCAGGCGAGGGTATTGAAATAGCAAGGAAGCTACCATACATTGTCAAATATTACGCTAAAGAAGGCTCGGTTGTGCCGAGAGAATTGAAACTGAAGTGGCCATTAGAGAAAGTACAAGAGGCTGATGAAAAGATACGAAAGTATTACTTCAGAGACAAGGAGATAGTGTCAGACAGTTACCAGGAGATTTCAGATTTTGAAACAGATAAAACGTTTTTGTACAATCAGCTTAGATATGCCCGTTATCACAGTCGCTACGTAAAAGATCCCGTTTATTTTTACAAATTTGCCGCAGAGACCGAAAGAAATTATACAAAAAAAAGTTACAAGATGGATTTCATGAAAGGTGTATGTCATGCAGACGATTTACCGTATCAATTCAACGTCACATGTTTGGATATACCGCTGACAGACGAATCAAGATACATAATCAAACAAATGGTGCAATTATGGGTAAATTTCGCAACCACGGGGTAAGTAAAAACCTAAAACTAATATATATCTATATATTTATTTATAATTTATATCCTAATATTTTAAATGCGAAAATAAATCTGTCTCTCTATCTGTCTGTTACGCTTTTACGCGTATCATCATGAAATTTTCCATACACATTGACAGGGGTACGGGAAAGTACATAGGGAGGTATCCTATCTATTTCATCCATAAAAAATCAGTCTGATAAAAAATTAAGAAACAATCAGTGGCCTTGACATGAAAATTCACATGTTGTCAGAAATGTCAAGAAAGGCATTATACGACCAAAAAACCTACAAAAAAAAACAGGTATTAATTATTATTTCAAGCTGAATCAACTATTTATCGGCTAGATATAACGCTCCTTAAATTTGACCACAGAATAGCTAATAATAACTTCTGAAAGAATAAACTTTGAAATAAAATGCGCTTCCGTAGAGGGGAATCAACATTAGTAGATTATAAATGAGACATTCAACGTCAAGCTCTAACGAATAACATAATATATAGAATTCCTATGAATATCATATCATTTCAGGAAACCAACTACGAACGAAGAATGGCGACCATATACAGACTCTGAACGAAATTACGTCGTTATAGGAGAGACACTGGAACACTATCAAAACCCGAGCGCTGAAAACATGAAATTCTTGGAAAATATATACGAAGAATCACAATTGACTATTCATAAATAAAGTGATCCACGATATAATACGATATAAAAGTACATTAAATAAAATACAAATCGTGTAGCTATGGCAGACAATATTTCACATTTAAACTTATTAATAAAATAGTTTCTTCAACAGCCACAAAGGTGACCTAGAATACCATTCCTATATTCTATTCGATGTGAATGCAAGTATTATCTAATACAAATAAAGTACACATGATACCTAGTAGTCATAAAAAATAAGTCATTGTAGTTTTAAAGTAATTTTAAACAATTTTTTGACAAGGTTTAAATTTACGTTACGTACATTAAATCTCACGTTATATTAATATTCGCAAGGGCTATTATTAATAATTCGAATTTTATAAACAGTTAACGATCTCTGGCCCCCATGAGCGCTGACCTAAGAGCAGCGGGTTCGGGTGCATAAGCAGGCCTAAAACGGTGGCGTGATGCATCCCACGCAGCCTCTCTACGTCAGGTTTCGCCGAGTAGTGGTAATTCTCTTAGGGCATACCTTAACTCCTGACTATAGGCTATTGTGACGAAACAACCGTGTAGTTTTAGCCTGTTCGAATCCGACATAACTGCGTCATCGTGCAATCGATGAATAGGTATCCGTGTGAGATTCCACACATAAAAAAGAAAGGATTTTAATATCAGTATTAATACCGGTATTCCTTCAACTCTATCTTGCTTCAGCACGTATCAATATATTAATATAGTTTATAATTTACAAAAAGACTATCTAGTGAGAAATGTAGTGTAGTCATATGTGCCCTTATGAGCACACGGTTTGAATCTTATGTCGATATAAGATTCAAACCGTTCGTTTAAATTCCAGTATTACTGGGTAGTAGTATGCTGGTAGTCAGTATTGTAGTTGGTCCCTTACTTAGAGATTATGTGAACGTATATAGCGACCAGTGACCTTGTATTTATTAGTGATACCTGTGATATCTCTCTTTTATAACTTGAAGAGTATAAGCTAAATAAATAGATGTAAGAATTGTAAACAAAAAAAAAACCGTTCCTAATTCTTGGGTTGACATATAAACTTAGTGATATTCTCTGCAAAAATTATGTACTCATTACATTTCAAATTCGTTATTGTTCTAAGAATAACAATGATAATAATAATCTAGGACATACTGAATTGTGCTATCTAGATCCAAACCAAACAACTGAGATGTAACATGTATGCATTTTATACATAGAGCGTGTTATTCAAGAAACATCTAGACAAATGTAAACTGAAATAATCAAGTATATAAATATTTGCTCTGAGCGGAATTCGAACCCAACGCTCCTGATGTAGCAGTTCAATGTTCGACTATAACGCCACATCGGTGCGAGTCAGCACATTTTATAACTTTGTTTGTATTTATCTTTGTTTTTCATTTCTACACAAGCGTGAGACACCACGATGGTCGACGTATGTACCATCACTTGACAGCAGACTAGTATTTGTAAATAAAAAAAGCAATAGATTGATAAAGATAAATTAAAAAAAACAGTATTAAAGAAATTAAATCTTAAAATGATTTTATTTATCGTCCACATTTTACTTATACTGCCCTAGATAGGTACTGCAATACCTAACAGTACAGGTCCAGAGGAATATGTTAGTATTAAAATGCTACTCATATTTCAGAAAATATATCTACAGTATAACTAAAATATAAATTCTTTATAATGGAAATCTAGACCAACTGTACGTTACTGCAGTATTTACATTATTATAATAAACATGTAGTCGCCAAATCAAATTTCCATTTTAATTATCTCGAAGACATTTTATATATTTTAACCTATTTCATTAAAAAAACCATTCAATGCATTCTGTACACCTACACTTGCGACGTTTTCGACCTAGATGTGATCACTTTTCACGAAAAGTTCATAAAATTTTACCTTTCAGGAGACTGAAAAATAACATTAAAATTAAAACTAAAATGTACTGTAATATTCAAGGCGACTCGTAATCGACTACCTACATCTCACCTGATGTGCACAGACGATATAAGACAACACCGACTGGACTGCGAATAACAAAGTTTAGAATCGCTTACACGAACCGAAGTCGA